>CM058231.1:82602534-83118287 GCA_030180135.1 Orychophragmus violaceus
TACAAAGGCTTTTATAATTGTAAAAACCTTGTTTCCCTCCCTGATATTAGCTAGTCCAAGCTAACAAAACTCTCACACCTTCGTACGGGTTGAAAAGCCTTAGGCTTAGGTTGAGAGGTATGGCACCTTGGGAGGTTAGATCATAGTATGGTCTTGCCCATTGCTTGAATCAGATCACCCTCGGTTGTCAGTTGTGGCACGTCTGGTTCCTAATCTTCTAGATCGAACCAGGGGTGTTACAAATGGTGGCATCAGAGCATGGTTCATGATCGTGCTAACGGGACAAGGATTTTCTTCGGTTTTATCAAGTCAAAAGGAGTCACAAAAGCATACTTAGGAATCTGGAATGTCCGTTACATAGTCATGGGAGGGAATAGGAATACCTTTTGAGTGTTATTTGGTATAACAAGTGTGATATGGTGCCGCAGACATGACCCATCACCAACCAGCAGCCCGATCTACGACAAGACAAGCCGCACGAGGGAGAAGAGTAGGTTATACCAGTAGGACTAGGAAGTTTAGAAACCTCTAGTCGTAAATACAGGTATCGACAAAAAGGCTAAGGTACGCATGGGTTCTAACTTATCTCTTTGTATGCATGATGCCTTGCTACGGGAATTAGGAAAGGAATTTTAGAAAGGATTATAGGGGAATTAAATAGGAGAGTCATCCTATAGCCTATAAGTTGTTAGGAAAGGAATTAAGATGAGTGGGATGAGATGAAACGTGGTAAGGAAGTGGTATTCCGGAAGGTGTAAGACTCGACGACAAGGTTACGGGACAATATTCTTAGAAGACAAGGAGAAACCGAAGATAGATTCTACAGTAGAATTTGTTGGATCTCCTAGGATCTAGGGTTTGATATATTGAATTAAACTAACCTCGTTCTTACCTTTGAACTGGCAGCGGAATGAGAATGGTGAACGAGATCAGTTGAGCAACGCATGTGCCTTGCCTCAACCAGATACACACGCACACAAGCTGGAAACGGGATGCTAGTGCCGGATCAATGGGAATCAACTGTTTCTGGTGTTTCTACTTTTCTGTCAAGAAAAGTCGACCGCTCTATTGTTTAGGTCGAAACTCTCGAGTTTTATTCGACCTAAACATACTTAACGGGCCAGACTTGATTAAGTCTTAATTCGAAAAGCCTTTTCCGAAAACCCGAACTGTGTCGACCGACACACAAGCTGTGTCGATCGACACAACACCATTTTGTCGATAATAATGTGTATCCAATACACATTAATATGACCATTACCATAATGATCATTCCCATGTCGTAGCTTCCAGATTGCTTACGTGTGTGACCCTATAGGATCATATAATACTGGCAGTAAGTCTATAACTTACAGATTGCAAGAGGCTTCTAGCAAAACATTGCAACCGCCCAGTATTATACGAATGTCTGATCTCGACACACAACTATCATCAGGAGTGAGTACAAGTGTGATTTCAGGACACTATCCCAACAATCTCCCACTTGTACTGGAATCATCTATTCCTATAATCCTTTTGTCTCTATATCTCGATTTGGCATAAGGCAAGATTGGTGTCATCCTTATTAAGCCAACATCGTGTTTATCGAACTCCTGATCTCATACTGAAACATTACAAACAACTGAACTACAGTTCGTTTGAGTGCGGCCACATATTCTCTCAGTATTCAATCTTCGATAGGCCCTGTGATATTTATCTCCCGTTATACAAGAGGGACAAATTCCATCTTGTTCCATCCCTATTTCAACGCATACTTCATGATATACTTGAAAAGTGCCGTTATAGTCGCCAGTTACGGGTCGACGTTTGACAAAGTCAAAGTGTACCAATTCATATGCAAGAAAGCATGATGAACTCAGGTCTAAGGACTATACTCTATAGTCGTAATGAGAACCTCTTATGACACAGATATAACTATCTTGTAGACTTCTCATTAGCGGGTCATGTCCGATCATATGTTCACCAACATATATCTATGTGGCTGACTGCGATAATCATATCATTGGCTCCATGAAACTTAGCCAACAGTCACCTCACAATCTAGTCTCTCACGGTTGTCAGTGTCCCACTTTGACAACCTCGACTAGGGACAAAACATAATTTATGTCATATTTAACTTATAGGATTTCATGATCAAGTCCTCAACTTGATGACCTATAATATGTCATAAACTTATTTTGGGACCATTATTTAGATCACAATAAATAATGCTGAAATCAAATTTCATTAAACATTTCCAAAAAAATGTTTACAAGAGCGTCTTATTATAACTAAAACAAAGCTAAAACTCCCACTAGAATTAAGATTACATCTTGAGATCTCTAATGCCTACAGCAGTCGTATGACTCTCATGCTTAGGCCTTCGGAGTGACTTAGTCAGAGGATCATCGACATTCTCGTATGCCGGAACTCGGCTGATCTTTACATCACCTCTATTGACGATATCACGAATCAGGTGATATCTCCTCTCTACGTGTTTGGACTTCTGGTGTGACCTGGGTTCTTTCGCCTGAGCAATGGCTCCATTGTTGTCACAAAACAAAGCCACTGGCTCCAAGATACTAGGAACCACACCAAGTTCAGTCATGAACTTCTTGATCCAAACAGCTTCCTTTGCCGCTTCTGAAGCAGCAACATATTCAGCTTCCGTCGTGGAATCAGCTACGGTATTCTGCTTAGAGCTCTTCCAGCTCACTGCACCGCCATTTAGACAGAAGACATATCCAGACTGTGATCGAAAATCGTCTCTGTCTGTCTGAAAACTCGCATCGGTGAATCCATTCACCACAAGTTCTTCACTTCCTCCATACACCAGGAATTTATCCTTAGTATGTCTCAAATACTTGAGAATATTCTTGACAGCTGTCCAGTGAGCTTCACCTGGATCAGATTGGTATCTACTCGTCATGCTTAACGCGTAAGCAACATCTGGACGAGTGCAGAGCATGGCATACATAATAGATCCTATTGCAGAAGCATAAGGTATCCTATTCATGCGTTCTCGCTCAGCATGTGTCGCCGGACACTGCTTCTTGCTGAGACTTGTGCCATGAGACATCGGTATGAATCCCTTCTTGGAATCATGCATCCTGAATCTGTGCAGTACCTTATCAATATAAGTGTCCTGGCACAATCCAATCAGCCTGTTCATTCTATCTCTGTAGATTCTGATTCCAAGAATATACGCGGCTTCTCCCATGTCTTTCATGGGAAAACAACTTCCGAGCCAAGTCTTAACAGACTGAAGCAACGGAACGTCATTACCGAGGAGGAGTATGTCATCGACATACAGTACAAGAAACACAATTTTGCTCCCACTAGTCTGAAAACGCAGGTGAGGCAGTATAAAAAGCAGAAAGTAAGACACACAAAGTTTGTTAACGGGGTTCGGTTTTTCCTACTCCCCGGGACCTCGTCCAGACTTCGAATTCACTTGAATAGAAAGTAATCCCACCAATTACAGACGAATAGAACAAACCCTATTGATCTATCGCTCTACCCAGTACAAGAATTCTTCAGGATCAAACACCTGAGCTAAGCTCCCCCTAGAACCTAGACTTTTTCCAAAGATACAAAAGCCCTCTTGAGTTTTTATTCTCTCAGCTCTTGCCTCTTCATAAGGCCACGCCTCTCCTCTTTATATAGGCTAAACTTGCTCCTCAAGTTTACCTAAATAAAGATATAGCAAATATCCTTTTTGTTTTGATATTTCCTATTCCACCTTTTTTGTAACTTTTCCTTTTTTCTTGAAACTTATTCAAAGAATAAGTAAACAACTCCAAGCTGTAATCTTCATTCCAAGATCTTCATCCAGCTCAGCACACATCCCATAAACCGAATCACATCATAAAGATTCGTTCATATCTCATCAATCAAACATATCCACGTCCTGAGTCACGTCTTGTACTACCACTTGTACTACGCCGTGACTGACACATCAAATACCTCTTCATAGTCTTCTTGTAAACACATGGTTCCTCTTCGTTCTTGATGAAACCAAATTGTTTTACTGCTTCATCAAAACGAAGATTCCAACTCTGTGATGCTTGCTTCAATCCATAGATGGATTTATGAAGCTTGCATACCTTCCCAGCATTCTCAGGATTGACAAAACCTTCGGGATGTTCCATATACACATCCTCTTCCAGAATACCATTCAGGAATGCGGTTTTGACATCCATTTGCCAAATCTCATAGTCATAATGAGCGGCAATAGCTAGAAGAATCCGAATGGATTTAAGCATAGCGACTGGGGAATAGGTTTCATCATAGTCAATACCATGAATTTGCTTGAAACCTTTAGCCACCAACCTCGCTTTGTAAATCTGTACATTGCCATCCACGTCAATCTTCTTCTTGAATATCCATTTACACTCAATGGCTTTTGCACCATTAGGTAAATCGACCAAGGACCATACTTGGTTTTCTGACATGGATCCCATTTCGGATTTAGAGGCTCCAAGCCACTTTTCGGAGTCCGGGCCCATCATTGCTTCCGCGAAGGTCGCTGGTTCGTCACTATCAATGATCATCAGATCATTTGAATTGGTCACGAGAAATCCATAGTATCTCTCGGGTTCGTGATGGATCCTTCCGGATCTGCGAACTTCAGGCTCCACAGGCGCCGGTTCCACAGAACTCTGTGGATCCAACTGCTGCTCTTCCTCAGCAGGTTGAGCAGTCTCCTGTGCATCTCGAATTTCTTCAAGATGTACTTTACTCCCACTGTTTTTCTTAGAGAGAAACTCCCTCTCAAGAAAAGAACAGTCCCGAGCAACAAATACTTTGTTCTCAGATTGGTTGTAAAAGTAGTATGCCTTGGTTTCCCTAGGATAACCAACGAAGTAGCATTTATCTGATTTGGGTGCAAGCTTGTCAGAGATTAAACGTTTGACATAAGCCTCACAACCCCAAATCCTCAGGAAAGACAGACTAGGAACATTCCCAGTCCACAGTTCATGTGGTGTCTTTTCCACTGATTTAGATGGTACCCTATTTAGTGTAAAAGCAGACGTTTCTAGAGCGTATCCCCAAAAGGATAATGGAAGATTTGAATGAATCATCATAGACCGAACCATATCCAATAAGGTTCGATTCCTCCTCTCTGACACTACATTCCATTGGGGTGTTCCAGGAGGAGTGAGTTGTGAAATTATTCCACACTCGCTCAGATAGTCGCTGAACTCTTGACTCAAGTATTCTCCTCCGCGATCCGATCGCAGAACTTTGATACTTTTGCCAAGTTGGTTCTGTACTTCATTCTTGAATTCCTTGAATCTATCAAAGGATTCTGACTTGTGTCTCATCAAATAGACATAGCCATACCTACTGAAATCATCAGTGAAGGTAATGAAGTACCTATAATTTCCTCTGGCAACAGTACTCATCGGCCCACATACATCAGTATGAATAAGGCCCAATAAATCACTGGCCCTTTCATTTGGTTTGTTGAAAGGGGCTCTAGCCATTTTGCCCATCAAACAAGATTCACATTTCTCACATGATTCAAAATCAAATGAGCCCAGAAGCCCATTTCGATGGAGCCTTTGGATGCGTTTCTCATTGATATGGCCCAAACGACAATGCCATAAGAAAGTCGGGTTTTCGTCATTTGACTTAAACCGCTTTGTATTTATGTTAAAGTTAGGCATTTCTTGGTTTAAGACATATAACCCATTATCTAATGGGGCGCTACCATAAAACGTACCATCACAATTAAAAGAACAAACTTTATTCTTAACAGCAAAATCAAAACCTTCCAAATCCAATACGGAAACTGAAATTATGTTTCTGCTAATCGCAGGTACAAAGTAGCAATTATTCAAAATTAAAACCATGCCCGACGGTAAAGACAATTCGCAGGTGCCTACGGCCAGTGCAGCAACCTTAGCTCCATTCCCGACCCGTAGCTCCACTTGTCCTTTCTTCAGCGTTCTACTGTTTCTTAGTGCCTGCATATTAGTACAAATATGAGCACCGCAGCCGGTATCCAATACCCACGAAGTATAACTAGAAGATATAACATTAAGTTCGATAACATAAATACCTGAATCAGACGCATCATACGTCTTCTTCAGCTTCTTGTAATCTTCCATGAACTTCTTGCAGTCTCTCTTCCAATGCCCTAACTGCTTGCAGTAGTTGCACTTATCCTCAGGAGAAGGCCCGGATTTGGGCTTTGGCTTGGGCTTGTCCTGACTCTCAGTCTGGACAACTTGGGCCTTTCCCTTATCCTTCTTAGGTTTCTTAAACCTTTTACCCCCTTGTACCATCAGTACACTGGGAGTTGCCTTCTTGAGATTCGGCTCTGCTGTCTTCAGCATGCCGTGCAACTCAGTCAATGTCTTAGTCATGTTTTGCATGTTGTAGTTCATAATGAACTGATCAAAACACGACGGCAAAGACTGCAGAATCATGTCAGTGGCTAGCTCCTGGCTAATGGCACATTCCAGTATCCCCAGGTTATCAATGTAACCCATCATTTTAAGGACATGAGGACTTACTGGACTGTCCTTAGCCAGCTTGCAATCCATGAGAGATTTCACCGTCTGGTATCTCTCTGTGCGAGCTTGCTCCTGAAACAAAGCATTCAGGCTGTTAATCATCTCAATGGGTGACATCACGTTCTCATATTGCTTCTGCAGCTCAGAGTTCATAGTCACCAGCATTAGACAATTAACATCTTTGACATCAGCTGAATGCTTATCCCAAGCATTCTTTTCTGTCTGCGGGGCATTGGAACGTGGCCTCTCGGGGAGAACTCTTTCAAGGACATATTCCTTGTTCTCCTGCCTGAGAACTATTCTCAGGTTCCGATACCATTCCAAGAAATCAGATCCATTTAACTTGTCCTTCTCAAGGACGGATCTTAGTGAGAAAGTGTTGTTGTGAGTTGAGACAGACATAGCTGTAATTAAAAGAGATAGAGGTTTTAGTTATAATGCTCAAGGAATGAGAATTCTTATCTAATAAGAAGAACTCGCATTGTATTCAAAACTATGTTTCCTCAGATGAATACAATGAGCCAAGATCCATACTTCACCAAAATCTGAGTGAGCAACTTACCATCACCCAAACTTTAGTTATTTAGGTAAGCAAATCATTGCTAATTGTACCCAGTACAACTCTTGGTCGTAGATGAGACAAACTATGTCTAATTTACTATGATGTCTCTGGGCCCAGAACTTCTGACAGCCCAGTCAAGTAAAACCAATCTCTTCTGTCTTGTGATCACTAATAGTTGCACTGCAAATCTATCAATGATCACCTGCATTACTCATGTTGCTGTGGATACCAAGGACTCCAAGGATATCCAAAAACAACACGAGTCCTGACAGTAGACAAGATCGGGCAAGACATCAAGATCACTTGATATTTGGTTGAGGAAAAGAATTATTTAATCTTGATGTATATCCAATATACATTCAAGAAGTTATTAATTTAATTAAAACATTCAGTTTTATTAATTTTAGATTCATCTAGAACTTTTAGGATTAAATTGTTCTGGTACATGCAAATTTGTGGTCCAACCAGCATGTCTGCGAATGTCGTGTCGATCGACGCCAACCATTGGCATCGGTCGACGCAACCCAATTTAAACCGGTCTTCGATAACCGGTCAAACCGGATCGAATTTGCTTAACCGATTCAATCCAATTGAACCGGTTCGGTTTAATGGTCCATGTCGATCGTCACACAACTCTGTGTCGATCGACATTACCAAACCAGAACCAATTGGTCAATTAAAATTAACCGAGCGAGATAACCGGTTCAATCCAATTGAACCGATCCATCTTATCGCATTGCCTGTGTCGACCGACACACCCAGTGTATCGATCGACACAACATGAATGCGGGTACTCGATCTCAGATCGAAACCCTAAAATTATTTATGAGTTTTCGCTCTGTGTCGACCGACACACGCTTTGTGTCGATCGACACTCTGCGACAAACCCTAAATATTTTACGCGTTATTTCGCGGCGTGTCGACCGACACACGCTTTGTGTCGATCGACACAGTGCGATTTCAACAGTTCATCGTTTTTCAACATGCAAATAATCCGAGATTAACATAAGAAATCACGATTTTAACAGGCAATATCCAATTCAACAACATCAAGTTTCGAATTAATTGCATCAGAATCAATATTCTAAACCCTAACACGCTCTGATACCACTGTTGGATCTCCTAGGATCTAGGGTTTGATATATTGAATTAAACCAACCTCGTTCTTACCTTTGAACTAGCAGCGGAATGAGAATGGTGAACGAGATCAGTTGAGCAACGCAGGTGCCTTGCCTCTACCATATACACACGCACACAAGCTGGAAACGGGATGCTAGTGCCGGATCAATGGGAATCAACTGTTTCTGGTGTTTCTACTTTTCTGTCAACAAAAGTCGACCACTCTATTGTTTAGGTCGAAACTCTCGAGTTTTATTGGACCTAAACATACTTAACGGGCCAGACTTGATTAAGTCTTAATTCGAAAAGCCTTTTCCGAAAACCCGAACTGTGTCGACCGACACACAAGCTGTGTCGATCGACACAACACCATTTTGTCGATAATAATGTGTATCCAATACACATTAATATGAACATTACCATAATGATCATTCCCATGTCGTAGCTTCCAGATTGCTTAGGTGTGTGACCCTATAGGATCATATAATACTGGCAGTAAGTCTATAACTTACAGATTGCAAGAGGCTTCTAGCAAAACATTTCAACCGCCCAATATTATACGAATGTCTGATCTCGACACACAACTATCATCAGGAGTGAGTACAAGTGTGATTTCAGGACACTATCCCAACAGAATCCGGGGACAAATTCTTAGAAGTTGGGGAGAATGTAATGACCCTATCAAGAGCTAAGTACGACCGAAAATTCAAACATCAAGAAAAAGCGGGAAGAGCTATGGTAAATTTACTTGGGAAGAATAGGCATAATTTTGGTCGAGCCAAAAATCAGAACGGACGTGCAGTTTTGAAGACGGTTCACAAGCATCTCCGAGAGACCGATGTGGACGGCCAAGGAAGTTAAAATCCCGGAACAACTCAGGGCTAATACAAGACTCAAATTAGACCATATTATGGTATCCGGTCACAAGAAAATTCAGTTGGTCCGTGAAGAAACGAAGATTAATCAAAACGGCTCTAAAACAGTCCGTACGGCCGAATTTCGGGAATCGGTAAGGACCGATGTGTGGAATAATGCTCCAGCAGATCAGCCACGTGAGTCTACTCATTTTTTGAAAGAAAAACCAACTTATTACTGAAAAGTCTTGGGCAGGAAGGAATGTTCAGTTATTCTCCACAAAAACGCCCGTTATTTTCCTACAAAAACGAAGCAGTTGAAATGTTTCGCTCTGATTGGACCAACCAAACGACGAACCAGAGCTGGAGAAGAGTGTCTCAATACCATTGGTTGAGCTTACCAAAAACCAAGGATAATGAAGAAATGTCCAACTCCCATTGGTTAACAGCAAAAGGACGAATATCGGATCGGAACGGGGATTATCGACAAAGTTTGGTACGCTCGGGATTAAACACCAGTACGGACGCAAGCGGGATGGATTTTATAAATTCAATTACAAGTCAAGACTGGTCTAGCAAAACGTTCTTGGATGGTATAATTACCGGAAAATAAGATTTGACGATGCAACGGCCGAAACGGTACAATTACCCGATTAACCGAAATGCGACTATTCTTAATGTTGTTGCCATGACTTCATTGAACACATGAGAGGTAAAGGAAGTTAAAATCCCGGAACAACTCAGGGCTAATACAAGACTCAAATTAGACCATATTATGGTATCCGGTCACAAGAAAATTCAGTTGGTCCGTGAAGAAACGAAGATTAATCAAAACGGCTCTAAAACAGTCCGTACGGCCGAATTTCGGGAATCGGTAAGGACCGATGTGTGGAATAATGCTCCAGCAGATCAGCCACGTGAGTCTACTCATTTTTTGAAAGAAAAACCAACTTATTACTGAAAAGTCTTGGGCAGGAAGGAATGTTCAGTTATTCTCCACAAAAACGCCCGTTATTTTCCTACAAAAACGAAGCAGTTGAAATGTTTCGCTCTGATTGGACCAACCAAACGACGAACCAGAGCTGGAGAAGAGTGTCTCAATACCATTGTTTGAGCTTACCAAAAACCAAGGATAATGAAGAAATGTCCAACTCCCATTGGTTAACAGCAAAAGGACGAATATCGGATCGGAACGGGGATTATCGACAAAGTTTGGTACGCTCGGGATTAAACACCAGTACGGACGCAAGCGGGATGGATTTTATAAATTCAATTACAAGTCAAGACTGGTCTAGCAAAACGTTCTTGGATGGTATAATTACCGGAAAATAAGATTTGACGATGCAACGGCCGAAACGGTACAATTACCCGATTAACCGAAATGCGACTATTCTTAATGTTGTTGCCATGACTTCATTGAACACATGAGAGGATAAGAAGATAAGAATAAAGTCTCAGTAGACCTACAGACCTAAGGCTAGAGTTCGTCCTCATTACCCTTCATTCCGGCGAATCGCGCAACGACCCTCAGCGAACGGATAAGATCAATCACCAAACAATAATCAGGCCATATGACTCACGACCTAAACTGCAGGCCTAGAGACTAGATTTAAGAGGATAAGGTGAAGGGATAAGCTCCAGCAAACCTCAAGTGGTTCGGTGACATCTCGTGCTTAGCCTATCCGCTCGAACCGAGAAGATAACAACAAAAGCTTATGGACCAATCAAATGAAACCACCAATACCCACGACCTAAATGGATAATATAAGGCTTCTGAGCACACCTAGGAAGCTAGAACACAGGTGTAGAGTGCTAGGCCTGGTGCACCTCTCATTCCAACGAATCAGACGGAAACATGCAAAACCGATGACATCGTACGACATAAGAGAGAAGCTGGCTCATTTTGCCTATAAATACCACGGCCCTGGCTTCATTTCTACTCATCCACCACTCCTAGATTCACAGTAAACACTAGGAAAAAAGGGTAAGAAAAAGAAAGAAGAGAAAGAAAGTAGGTCGGTAATAGGGGCATTACCCGATAAGCAAGAAAGGTCGGTAAGCCCAAGTTCTGTAGTTTCCTTTCAAGCTTAATTTCTTTTATGACCTAGACTAAACTAGGTTCTTTCCTTAGTCTCTTAGTGCAGATCGTGCAAGAAGACACTAAGACGGACCTAGCCCGAGTAGTGAGAAGTGAGTTCCCGGTAGCATAGGTGCTAACGGTTTTCTTGCAGGTCGTGATCAAGGATTGAAACACATGGAGTGTTTATCCTTGTCACCCTTTTATTATCATGCATAAATGTGATTGTGATTGTGATAAGTACGAGATTGGATTGAGATCCTCTCGGAAATGGTGTGTGATAAGTACGAGGATCCCGTGGTGCTGCGTGATGTACGAGTGTTACGTAGGACCATAAACGGCCGCGTAGGACCAGAAACGGATTCGTGTAAGACCTTATTAACGGCCACAAAGAGTCCTTATTAAGGCTGCGTAGGACCTTATTACGGCTGCGTAACCATCATGTACTAACCGGCAAAGGTATAACACGGGTAAGTCCTCACACTAGCGAAGGACCGTCTAGGTGGGAAGACTCGGAGAGACGGGATTGCAGCCTAGGGCCGAGTTCTATCCGACGGGATAGTAGGGTTACTGTGCGAGGGTACCCGCCGAGATATGACCGGCTGACGTGACAGACGGGTCTCGGTTTTTGGTGATGTTCTAGGTTCATGTGCCTTTGTGGCTATGACTTAGGTGTTCACCAGGAAAGAAAGATCGAATGCGTCGGGCGTGCGAGGCCCAGGGGCGTGCGAGGCCCGTGTGTGTGTGTGTGTGTGTGTGTGTGTGTGTGTGTGTGTGTGTGTGTGTGGTTATCATGTTATCATCTCTTATTTGCTGCATGCTTGTTTTGCTTGATTATGATTGTTGCATTCATGCATTTTTGGGTTTTGGGGTGGGAAAATAAACTGTTGTATAGAGGGCCTGGAATTCACTGGGTAATGCTAGATTACTCATCCCTTCCTTATTTTGCAGGAAACCCTAGTAAGAGAGAGGTAGGACGTGACGGACATGAAGTTCTGGAAGTAGTTTGTGGTATGCTTTTGTAACCATTTTTCTTTTTGTAAAATCTTATGTATGGTTTTGGATATGTACGGGTTGACTCGTAAGAAAATCCATATGTAATATTTTTTATAAACGATTTGTAAGGTTTATCATATATGTAATACAAAGGCTTTTATAATTGTAAAAACCTTGTTTCCCTCCCTGATATTAGCTAGTCCAAGCTAACACAACTCTCACACCTTTGTACGGGTTGAAAAGCCTTAGGCTTAGGTTGAGAGGTAAGGCACCTTGGGAGGTTATATCATAGTATGGTCTTGCCCATTTCTTGAATCAGATCACCCTCGGTTGTCAATTGTGGCACGTCTGGTTCCTAATCTTCTAGATCGAACCAGGGGTGTTACAACGTCCACATCTCACATGATTGCAAACATCTCATTTCCCGTATATTTGTGCCCAATTCACTCAAGGTATACATCTGCTTAATGGGTTTATTAATACATCAACTATAATGTAAACCAAATTAGATCTTGAAGAACTAAGCAAGAGAGAGAGATCGCACATGAACAATATAGACAATCCAGAAATAAACAGGAAATACCAAAGCTCTAAATATTCGACGATTCGATTCAGATAAGACCGTGTAAGATCATAGATTCCTGGTCGGTTTATTAGACGATTTTCGTGCAGGCTATGGAATTGAGATGATCATCGATTGTTTCGAGGGAAAAGAGATGAGCTGAACCCTGTAATTTTCTTTTTATTGAAATCCTGCTTTATCATCTCTTTATTTTTGTCACGTAATTCCCCATTGTAACGTTTTCTTACACTATCTTAACTCAAATTATTGAATTAATATACTTCTGTTTTTTCAATTTATGTTTTATTAATTTATGACATTCTTACCCATAATTTTTTTTAACTAACCAATTAGCCCGTGCAAACGCACGAGCCGAACACTAGTACAATAAATATATAAGCAGATGAAAACAACCGTTTTTCGAAAATACGAGAAATTGAAAATAATTTTGATGATAGAGTAGAAGATAATCTCGCTTTTTAACAAAAGTCTTACAGGCTAACATATTATAGCTGAGATTGGCTAACACCATATAGCTGAGATTCCAAAATGCATTTAGCATTACCTTAATAAATTTATTTGATTTTTGATATCAATGTAGGTGTTTCTCGATCTTGATGACACTTGAACTTTAACTTGGTTGATGTATCATGTCTTTCACTAACCGCCAATAGCATATGCGGTTTTCTCAACATGATAAATTCATGGTGGTTTTCGTGCCGGTTTTCCTCTACACAAAAAATCCAATAAATCCAAAAAGATTTGTTTAGATCTTCGGACCGTCACCAAACAATAGTGATGACGGCCGAAATCTACAAAATTACTAACAACAAAGTTCTCCGTTAAGGAGGTTGGGAAAAGATGATTTGACTCGATGGGCAAAGTGTAGGCCGCAATAAATACGGAGACAAAAAACTGTTTGGAAAAACCGATGGAAAACACGATTAAGAAAAATGACTAAGCGGATGCGAGATGATCTCTTTCCTTAATTCAAAATATCTCCCGTAGTGTAACGGTTTGATGAGATAATGAATCCCAGGATACAACCGCTTTGAGACTAAGATCGTGACACTCGATCAAAGAATCTGCGAACTTAGAATCTACGAATACTCTCGGACTTACTATTAAAAGAAGACGAGAGAGATTTCTGGATTTTGAGTTGAGAAAGATATATATCTAAGAAGATATGTGATGTGGTGTATTTTTTTTGAGAGAGAGATGGGTTTCTATATATAGGAGATAGAAAAACTCCAAAACTTCTCTTGCTTCCAATGTGGGACAACTTAAGTTCCCACTTAAGTTTTGAAAGCAAAAAAGGCTTCACTAATTTTATTTGCCCATGTCCATTTCTTTTCAATTCATACAATATTGTATAAACCCATATGTTCATTAAAATATTGGCCCAACAATCCCGCACATGAATAGAAATGACTCTAAACATAGGATGACTAGACTGACTAGACAGACTCGACTAGACTAGACATGACTCAACTATACTAGATAGACTTCCGAGAGTATAAGAGAAAAATCACTGTGTTTGAGATAGTAGCATATTTCAGCCTTGAACTACTCATTGTTAATATCTGTCGGGTTTACTTGGCCAGAAGGTGAACATGTTGTCTTGAACCACCCAGATTTTTATGTAAGCCGAGACAACAGATATAACCCAGTTTTATTTTCTCGTAGAATTAAGTTCTCTATTGTGTTCGTTTTGGCCTTGAACATGCATGGTTAGTCATGAGTGAACTTGGAGAATTTAGCATGCTGTTCATTCCCCTAGAAACGGCCTCATTTCACACTCACTAGGTGATTTGCCAGTAGTCTTTGTTTTAAGAAGTATCTTTAATACTCCACTGATATATCAAAGCTATGGACTTATCATTAAAAGCTATGCTTATCCTTTTTACACACATAAATCTTATGTATGTTAGCATTGTTATCATCTAGGGAACTGAGTAAAGACTTGAAGTCTTTCAGTGCTTGTTAAGATTATGTCCAATTTAGTTTTTCCTTTGAACCTGACATCTTGGGATCTCCAGTCACCATCAAACATCCTCTTGAGTTATAGGCTTTAAACCTATTCCCTTCGATGATTTTACAACTTGATCTCGTGACAAACCTTTAGTAAATGGATCCGCTAGGTTGTCAGCTGATTTGATATAATCTATTATGATTACACCACTTGAGATCAGATGTCTAATGGTTTTATGTCGTCTTCTTATGTGACGTGATTTACCATTATAGAGATTATTCAGTACCCGGGCTATAGCCGATTGGCTATCGCAGTGTACACGTAATGCCGGAACTGGTTTCTCCCACAATGGAATATCTTCCAGGAAATTCCGAAGCCATTCAGCCTCTTCAGCAGCTTTGTATAGTACTATGAATTCAGAATCCATGGTTGATCTAGCCAGTAGAGTTTGTTTGGAAGATTTCCATGATACTGCTCCACCTCCAAGGGTAAAGACATATCCACTTGTAGATTTCGAATTTTTGGAGTCAGATATCCAGTTTGCATCACTGTATCCTTCCAAAATTGTGGGTTCTCTACCATAGTGGATACCATAACTTTTCGTATGTCTTAAGTAATTTAATACTCTTGTTATAGCTTTCCAGTGTTTGTGACCTGGATTAATTGTGTAGCGACTTAGTACGTTTACTGCATGTGCCAAATCTGGTCTAGTACAATTGGTTAAGTACATAAGACTCTCAATAACGCGTGCATACTCTACTTGTGACACAGATTCACCTGAATTTTTGGTCAAGTGAAGTTGAGAATCAACCGGAGTTTTTGCCGTGCCATTAGAGTAGTTTTTGAATCGCTCAAGTATCTTTTCAGCATAGTGATCTTGAGACAAAATGATTCCGTCTGAAGTTCTTGTGATTTTAATTCCTAGAATGACGTCTGCTAGACCCATGTCTTTCATGTCAAACTTTCCACTAAACATATTCTTAGTTTGTTGGATCATGTCTTTATTGCTGCCAATAATCAACATGTCATCTACATATAAGCACAATAAAATATACTCGCTTGGTGTATTCTTTATGTAGATGCATTTATCACATTCATTTATGCTGAATCCATTTGATATCATTGTGTTGTCAAATTTTTCATGCCAATGTTTCGGAGCTTGCTTAAGTCCATACAATGATTTCACAAGTTTACAAACTTTGTGTTCTTTTCCCGGGACAACAAATCCTTCAGGTTGTTTCATATATATTTCCTCTTCTAAATCACCATTTAGAAAGGCTGTTTTAACATCCATTTGATGTATTTCCAGATTTCATAAGGCTGCGATTCCAATCACCATTCTGATTGAAGTTATTCTCGTTACAGGAGAATAGGTGTCAAAGAAGTCCAGACCTTCTTTCTGTCGGAATCCTTGTACCACAAGTCTAGCCTTGTACTTATCAATTGAGCCATCTGTTTTCAACTTTGTTTTGAATATCCATTTACACCCTAGAGCTTTAAACCCTTCAGGTAGATCGGTTATTTATTTCCAATGTATGGTTTTGCATAATGGAGTCGATCTCACTATTGACAGCTTCCTTCCAAGAAGGTGCGTCTGGTGTAGACATGGCTTCACTGTACGTTCTTGGTTCATTCTCTAGGAGGAAGACCAACATGAAGTCAGGACCGAAAGATTTCTCCTTACGAGCTCTTTTGCTTCATCTAGGTTCTTCTTCTTCGTCCACTTCATTTAATGAACCACCAGAAGTACTAGCCTCGTTTGTAGAGGTGCTAGGATCTTTCTCTTCACGATTTCGTTTTTTTATCTTTACATGGAAATTTATGTTCAAAGAAAGATACATTCCTTGATTCCATTATTGTATTTACATGGATATCTGGTATGTCTGATTTGTGAACCAGAAACCGATAAGCACTACTATTGTGTGCATATCCAATGAAGATACAATCAACTGTTTTAGGTCCGATTGAGACCTTTTTCGGAGGTGGCATTGCGACTTTTTCTAGGCACCCCCACACTTTTAGGTATTTGTATGAATGTACTTTACCTTTCCAAAGTTCATATGGCGTTTTGCCAGTTACTTTGTGCGGTATTTTGTTGAGGATATAGTTTGCGGTAAGGAGCGCTTCCCCCCACAGGTTCTGGGTTAACCCAGATTCCTGAAACATTGCATTCATAATTTCTTTTAAAGTTCGGTTCTTTCGTTCCGCAACTCCGTTAGATTCCGGTGAGTAGGGAGCAGTAGTTTGATCTATAATGCCCTTTTCTTGACAAATTGCATTAAATGGTCTATCATATTCACCTCCTCTATCACTTCTAACTATTTTTATAGTTTTCCCGAGTTGATTTTCAACTTCGAGATTATATTCTTTGAATTTCTCCAAGACTTCATCTTTACTACGCAACAAGTATACGTAGCAGTATTTTGTACAATCATCTATGAATGTAACGAAAAACTTTTCACCTCCTCTAGTTTGTACCAACTTTAAGTTGCACAAACCTGTGTGTATTAAGCCTAGAGGTTCGGTTGTTCTTTCAACACAAGGGGATGGTGTTTTTGTGAGTTTTGCTTGTACACATGTCTCACATTTTTCTTTGTTTATTTTGCATTTTGGGATTAGTTTCGAATTCATAAATCTTTGGACATTTTTATAATTCACATGTCCTAATCTTTCATGTCAAATATTAAAAGACTCAACTAAGTAAGAAACTGGATTCTTATTAATTGCATTGGAAGTGGTTACATCATTTTTGAGGACTGTCATCACACACATTTTGACAAGCCCATCCTTAACAAACCCCTTCCCAATAAACACCCCATTCTTCCTTATTATCTGCTGGTCAGACTCAAAGTTGATGGCGAATCCATGCTTGTTGAGCAGAGTTCCAAAGATCAAGTTTTTCCTCATGTCTGGCACATGCTTCACGTTGTTGAGAGTAACTTCCTTTCCTGAAGTCATTTTCAAAACCACTTTGCCAGTGCCTTCAATCTTGGAGTGTGACACATTTCCCATCAGAAGGTGAGCTTCAGTCTTTCTCTTCTGGTAGGTGGAAAACATGCCCCTGTCAATGCAGACGTGAGTAGTGGCACCGGTGTCATACCAACACGTTTTGGGATTATCCGCATTCTCTTCAGCCACATTGGATTCAGTGACCACCGCATATAGGTCTTCTTCAGTCAAGTTGACTTGAGCTTTGAGATCCTTAGCTTTGCGGCGACATTCTGCAGCGTTGTGTCCCTTTTTGCTGCAGTAGGTGCATTTCCCAACAAACTTTCCCGAGGGACCTTCCTTCTTAAAAGAAGTGGATGACTGGGGAGCCATCTTATTAGGTGCACCTTTGGTCGGAATGATTTTCCCTTTGCCCTTGCCTTTTCCTTTGAACTCAGCCATGTTGGCATTGTGAGAAGGAGACATTTCAGCGTTGACGGATATTTCTTTCTTGCCCTTGCGCTTCAAAGACTCATTTTTCAGCCTGGAAATCAGATTTGCTAAAGTCAGCGATTTCTGCTTGTGATCAAGATAGTTTTTGAAGTCTTTCCAACTGGGAGGAAGCTTCTCGACGAAAAAATTCACTGTGAATGTTTCACAAATCTTCATTCCTTCATCTGCTATCTCTTGGCAAAGCATCTGAAGTTCATGCACTTGCTCCATGAAGGGTTTTTCATCCACCATGTTGAATCGGAGAAATCTTGCAGTAGCAAATTTTCCGGAGCATACATTGTACGATTTTTACTTCTTTTCTAAAGTTTCCCAAAGATCCTTTGAAGTTTTGATCTCGTTGTAGACCTTGTACAAGTCGTTCACCAGGCGGCTTTGTATGTAGCCTTTGCACA
Organism: Orychophragmus violaceus; assembly: GCA_030180135.1. NCBI lineage: Eukaryota > Viridiplantae > Streptophyta > Magnoliopsida > Brassicales > Brassicaceae > Orychophragmus > Orychophragmus violaceus. Next base: position 82,621,013 of record CM058231.1, read on the forward strand.
AGAAATTCCCATGAATCCACGCCTCAATACTTAAGAGGGCACGCTTATCAATATTACCATCTGGCAAAACCGGTTTGACCTCCGTGAGATACCTGTCCAGATTCATGGTTCTCAGGAAGAAATGCATCCTTGATTGCCATTGTTTGAAGTCAGAACCATCAAACTTTTCTGGAGCGATCAGTGCGGTAGGCACCGTTGGCGTTGGGACAGCGAGTGGTAGACCATTCCCATGTGTGTTGGGTGTCGACTCACTGGTCGCATCATTCTCTTGGTTACCAGGTGGGATCACGTTGTTTTCACCGGTAAGAGACATATGTTCACAAAAAACAGAAGAACAAAGTCAGTTTTTAGAACAGACTTGTAATAGCGATTGATCGCTTATTGATCGTTTAGATCGTATGATATAACGTTTCGCAAAATCGCCAAAAGGCTTTCGCGGAAATCGCTTATTGAATCTGTGAAAAATCGTTTTATTGAACAAACGATCAGCGGAATCGCGTATAGCGTTCGCAGAACACTGTTTGAAAACGTTTTGTAGAATCGTATTAAAAATATTTTTCTACAGATTCTGAATCCGATTCAAGCGATAAGAATGAAGCAGATTTATTTTGAATTAAGACTGTAGGCCGCAATAAATACGGAGACAAAAAAAACTGTTTGGAAAAACCGATGGAAAACACGATTAAGAAAAAACGACTAAGCGGAGGCGGGATGATCTCTTTCCTTAATTCAAAATATCTCCCACAGTGTAACGGTTTGATGAGAAAATGAATCCCATGATACAACCGCTTTGAGACTAAGATCGTGACACTCGATCAAAGAATCTGCGAACTTAGAATCTACGAATACTCTTGAACTTATTATAAAAAAGAAGACGAGAGAGATTGATGGATTTTGAGTTGAGAAAGATATATATCTAAGAGGATATGTGATGTGGTGTATTTTTTTTTAGAGAGAGATGGGTTTATATATATATGAGATAGAAAAACTCCAAAACTTCTCTTGTTTCCAATGTGGGACAAATTAAGTTCCCACTTTAGTTTTGAAAGCAAAAAAGGCTTCACCAATTTTATTGGCCCATGCCCATTTCTTTTCAATTCATACAATATTTTATAAACCCATGTGTTCATTAAAATATTGGCCCAACACAAAGAATGATTGATAGAACATCGTGTCGAGAACCTGAGAGATTTTTTGGTCACGTGAATGACATAATCGATTCATGGCTGTGGAATGAATTAGCGGTAGAGACAGTACTCGAATAACACCACAAGATAAGAATTCGATCGCAGACTTCACCACGAGACTCTCCTCCTTCCTCACCTTTCGATCATATCTCTTCGCCATGGTTTGATCTAGATATGTAGAATAAAATATGAGAATAGTTAAAAAAAAAAGGAAAGGAGACCAACCGACACCAGAAAACCAGCACCGACCGGTGATCGCCATTTTATCGCCTCAGAGAGACGTCAATCCTCGACAATAGTTTAAGACGATGAATTTCTATATTACATTAAGAGAATGGAAAACTTTGTGAAACCAAATCGTCTCGTTTGGACAAGATTGAACCGCTTTCCAAACCCTTATCCGAGTTCGGTTGTTAAAAACCATATTACGGTCAGTAAAGTTTCTTTATAAAATGTTAACTTTATACCAATTTTAATTTGTGGCAGTATTACAAAAAAGACGTACAAGATGGAAAGACTAAAATCTAAAAATACAAACGATGCTAAACAAAAGATAAGAGACTCATATACAATAAAAACTCATGAGATCTGGAACGTTTCTCTCTCTAGATCTGGAAAACTCCTCTATGCTATAAAACCAGATCTACCTCCAGCGGCAGCCTATTGCCGGTGTCCGGAACCTCTTTCCGGCGCTTGAGCGTTATAGGTTGCCGCCCCATCTCCCCCGTTTCTCCTTTTCGTTGATTTTCAAGCGTGGTTGGCTCTCTGGTGGCTCTGATCTACTCTCTTCTTTTCTCTCTGTGGATATGCTGTCCAGACCTTGTGGTGTCATGGTGGTGCTGCGTTAGGTGTGGAGGAGATCTGTTGTTCTCCGTTGCGGGTTCAGTGTTATACGGGTATCTCGGATCTTCCTCGTAAGATTACGGCCAATGTTCTCTGTGCCAGTCGGTGTACAGATCTCTTGCTGCGCTCTCTCCTGCTACCTTTTGGCAGGTCCGTGCTCCACTGGTTTTGGTCTCAGTTTGGAGTTTAACAGCCTAAACCTACGGTATGGAGTCTCAGTTATTGTTGGTTCTTGTTTTCTTTTGGTTATGAAGTTGATGGTGATGATTTTGTGTGTTTATGGATTTCTTACCGATCTTGAATTTGGAATTAACCACGGAATATCCGGATCTACTTGATCTTCGGTACGGCTTGTCCGCAATTTCGTTGATTTGTTAATCCAATTTTCAATTTAAATCGGTGTTTCAAGTGCTTTGTCATCTTGAAAGAATGTTCTAGCGAGGTTGTAAGGGTTACCTTTTTTTTGTTTTTTTGGTTTGTGCTTGGTGTGTGTTTGATGTTTTGTGGGAGTTACTGTCGATATTTCCTACCTATCTGGTATGTAATTGTTTCAAGCTTGCTTAACGGAAACTTCAGAAAAGTCATATCCGAAGGAAGCTGAAAAGGACAATTGAAGAAGAAGACTCATCTCAGTTATGAGAATTATCGTTTGTCGTAAAAGATATTGGAAGTCCGCCTGCTAGTGTAGGATCGGGAACACCTTACTTTTACTTTACTTGGTTTCAGAAATCATGTTGTATGCTATCACTATTGTGTCTTGGATATTGTTATCTTCACATCATTGTAGTGAAGAAAGACCAATAATTTGTGATGGTATTTCATACATCAACCTTCTTCAGTGTTGTAATTTGTATCACACCAGATATAATTAAACAGTGTTAAAAAAAAAAAAAGATAAGAGACAAAAGATAAAAGTGGACTAAGAATTCAAAAGGAAAAACCACCGTCGAACAATCCTTGAGGATCTTCAAGTTGAAACACCTTTGCCAAACTACTCATAGATTCACTTCTTTCATTTTTTTTAGAGAGTTGCATTTTTCAAAACTTTACACTTGTCTTTTATTATTCATTTGATGTTTGTAAATACTTTCCAGTTAGTGGTAATTTTATTATGTTATGTCTTCTACAAAATATTTGTTTGTTTCTAGTGTATCTTTAACCAGTTTTAATCAGTGTTTTAAAACGCGGTTTAGGCGATCGTCGAGACGATTTTCTCTTAAGCATTATAATTATGCGTTTATGTCCTCTAGACGCTAGACAGTCTTTAACCGTGGTGATTTCTCGTAAGTATTAGAATTAGACGTTTATATTATTAAGCAAATTTAAAGGGTTTTAGACGGTTCTAATCGAGTTTAGACGGTTCTAGGTGACTCTACACAATCTTTAACCAATTATCATTTGATTTTTAATTTTTGTGTTGTTTCGGTATAATTATAAAATTATATAACATATAACTAAATGCATAAGTTCTTACTTCATAAACTAATAATTATCGTAAATTTAACGGTTTTTGATAACAAATATCGTGTAATGATAGATTTAATTGATTTTTTTGTTATTTTGATATAATTTGAATTTTAAATATATTCTTAAGAATAAAAATATTTGGATTCTATGTTATGTATAATACAATATATGTAATATATATATATATATATATATATGTATTCTTTTAGCATAAACTGATTAAATCGCTTAAATCTTAACTGGCGTTCTAAGTGATATACCTTAGATCGCCGCTTGTTTAGCCTCTAGATCTTTCTTGTTTTAATATAACTTTCTAACCAAAATATATTTTTAATTAAATAGGGTTTTCTTTAAAGTTTTGAAAATAATATACTAAACTCTAATGTTAATATAAATTTTCTATGATATTATTATATTTAAATAATTAAAAATTAAATTAATTTATTATCCCAGTAAATTTATTTTTTGGGTGTGCCAGTGGCAGTACTCCATGAATGAGTTTCACGCTTTCGACTTACCACACTGTTCTGGTAAGGGTTGTCTGGTTTACCCTCTCCCTCCTCCAGCTTCTGCATCATTCCTGATATTCCCTCAAAAATATTACATTTATGTGTAATTACACCCAAACTTATTTTCTCTGTATAATTAAATCCAATTAATTAGAATCAGTAATTGTGTTTAAAAATTATAAAACGCGATTAATCTCTAATTACGTTTAATCATAAACCAAAACCCGACCATTTAAAACAAACCGATCAGGTAGGGCGGTTTAGGTTTTAGGATGGGTTTGGTCGGGTTTATGTTAATTAGGTTTGGTCTGGTCGGTTTGTTTTAAATGGTCTGGGTCTTGTTTATGATTAAACGCAGCCACTAAAATATCCCAATTTGTTCCTTTTTCTTAATTTGTATTTGTAATTCGGCCTCATTAGGCCCATTAAAATTGCTTGTGTTTTTCCATTGGGCTTGCTTAGGGACCCATCTCTAAACCTTATGAAATAAATGAATGAACATTTGCTTCTTTCTTTTTGTCAATGGAATGTGAAACACACTAATCAAACAAAACTGATTGGATAAAGTGTATTAGTAGATACATTTCCATGCTCTGTTCACAATCTCGTCTTCTACAAACGGACGCAGTAACCACATCATAGTGTAAGTATATAGTTCATCAAATGATGTCTTCAAAGTAAGCGATCTCACAATCTTTTCCTGCAAACATCCATTTCTATTCAGTAAGCTTTTTGATGTTTAAAGATCACAGATGCAGATTATGTAATGGTTCAAATCTCACACACCTGCATAACATAGTTCTGCTTCACCATACTGTAAACTACTGCAATAACTGTAGCGTGCTCTGTAACCTCAGGTGCTTCAGGGATAAGTACTGTCGTCTTCTCCTAAAACCGAACACATTGAACAAACCTCACTCCATTTGCAGAGATACATGTTAGTTACTCTAGAAACAAATTTTGTTGGCATCTTACCTCATCACATGTTACAAGTTGCAAATCATCATTTAGTTCTCTATCTAGCTCTGTGGATAATTTTGCGGCAGTTTCAATAGCAAGGGATGCCTCATCGGTGAGATGCTCGAGCTCAATCAACAAGCTTTGAGCTGCAATTTCCACATCTTAAAGATTTAAACGGGCATAATGGCTGAACTATATGGAAGTAAGTTGATGACATGAAATATTAACCAATGCAAAACAAGCAACATGGAGATAAACAGTAAATACATTATTACCTTTGATTAGGTGGTCAGAAAGTCCTGATAGGGATTTATGCACTTCTTATTTCAGCAGTTTTTGTTAAGAAAAAAAGAAGCAATGTGTAAGCAGAAACAAAGTACTGCTTAAGGATGGTTATGAAACATGAAACTTTCACAATAATTTACAAACTTTAAGAGTTAGATCAAAATAGTTGATCAGTAACTTACAAGCTCTTGTGCTTTTTGCAGCATCATCGATGATAATACAGTCTGATTCTATATAGGATTTAAGCCGTCTTGTTTGGTTGTTCTTGATAATGTTCTTGATCAACTTGGACGAAGTAACCATTGGGGAGCGTTTGAGAAAGCCTAGGATAAGAAATTCATAAGAAATAGTGTCATAGAAGGATGGTAAGTTGAAGACAATACAAAGCAACGTACTGAGTCCTTGCTGAAACCGTAGAAGAAAGGTGTTTGCAGTATTCTCTAGTTCCTCAAGCTTTGTGATCCTATAATCGTTTCAATAACCGGGATTGAAGATTCAGAGGGACAAAACAGAACATACTTGTCAATCAAAACAAACTTACCCCATCATAAACTCTTTGAAAATCTCGTAAATTTTTAGCTTCAGTTGGCTTCTAACTTCCATCTCTTTGTCTTTAATATCAGTTCAAGCTAAAACTAGAAGAAATTTCAGAGATACAAATCGATCTTCGTCAAACAAGATTTTGCATACCGATAGTATATCTCTTTTCAGATATTGTCAGTGAGCGTTTACACTAGACAGTACTTGGAAATATGGACGTTAAATAAGTTTTTATGCCCATCCCAACCCTGTTTGTTTAATGATCAGCTTTAAATGAGCCCTAACCTTATTTGACCCTGCAGAAACTTGTAAAATAGGGTTAAGCTCTTTCTAATTATATTTGTTTAAGCACTTGTAAACGTAAGCAAAGAAGTTGTAGTTTTTAAGCACTTGTAAAAGATTTAAAAAAAAAAAAAAATAGAATGGAAACATAAATCCATTGTTTTTCCTTGTGGGCAAACATGACACATCTTCACCAAATTACATAACTCAACTAAGAAACTCCCCCACTAAGCACTACTAGACGAATCATATCAACATGAACAGTGATCCGAATCAGAATTGAAGCAACGAGAAAACCAAAACACAAAACTCTATTCCAATGTTCCAATTAGTGGTTAATGTGTCAAGTAATTCATGCACGTAACATTCAAGATTTATTGAAACCATTCAAGATTTTCCTTGCTACGATGTCAGATATTCAAATACCACCACTGAAACATTACATCGAACATAGTACGATCATCACCAATCAAACACACCTAACGCACTTCAATTATTATTATTTTTTTTTAAAAAAGTCACCATCTTATTCTAAATTTCCATGCATTACCTTATTTTATTCAGCAAAAACAAGTAGTTCATGCACGTAACATTGACCCTGAAGTACAAGATTCTTAAGCTCTGTATTCCAGGGGAAAGAAAACAAAATGGTTCAAGAGGAAAATGCGAGTCAAACAGAGCATGGAACGTATAGATCAAAGAGAAGAAAATCCCAAACACAAAACTCTGTATGCAAACACAAAACCCAAAGAAGAGGAAGATAAACCTTGAGATTTTCAAATGCAGAAGAGAGAAAATACAAACACGAAACCCAAAGAAGAGCATGATAATGAAAAAAATCACCAACAAAAGTATTTGAATCCTTAAACAACAATGAAAACTCATTTCAAACACCTTGAACTCGCAAAGAAATCGCAGGAAACATAGATAAGAAGTAGAGATGAAGAGTTCTCACAAGTTCAGAAAACTAGTTTCAAATTTCATTCAAACATTTTGTCGAACACCTGATCTACAACATTTACATAGCTTTTTCTATTGAATCAAAAGCTAATGAATACATACGATTTCTTCTAGAGTATTAATAGTAAGATTCTGAATTCAAATCATCATAATATTATAATCATCTCTACTCCCAAATCATTGTTTGCAAACCAAAATTACAGAAACTTAAAGGAAACCAAGAGACTGAAGAAAATAGATTGAACATTGCGTTTACAAAAAAAGGTAAACAAACTTATCGGAACTACAACCAGGCTTGAGCTAAACGTAACCAATCACCAGACTTTTGAGAACCAATCGACCAAGAAAACAGAAGAAACATGGAGAAATCACAAACCAGAGTAGACGACCAGAGACGTGTAGAATGGTGGCCGACAAAGCTTGGAGAAAGCAGGGGATACGCCTGAGAAAGTTAATTCTGGTGGAGAGAAGAGGCGACTGAGATTAGAGAGATATACTTGGTGAATTTTAAATTGGGGCTTGTTTCGGCCTTTGGGAATTTTGTTTAAGTTTCATTAAGATGCTTAACTCGGAATACGTCAATGAAACATAATTTTCAAGCTAGACAGAAACAAAATTGTCTAAAATAGCATGATAAATTGGATATGTGGAAATGTATTTTGCGAAACCATTAGTAGCCATATTAGCCTCCCTTTTGATAATAGAGAAGGTTGGTCTTTAGCACACAAAAAAAAAGAGAAGGTTGGTCTAAGATATCTCATCTCCTTGAAAGTTTCAGCTAACATGTTCTTAAAGGCAGGCTGCAAATCTGGTTCCTCCAATGCATTCATCATCACTTTACAATCCATCTCAAAAGAAACTTGAGTCTTCCTCAAATTGTCTAGACAATTCATTTCCCAAACGAGTGTTATTGCTTCCGCATGAGGAGCATATATGGCTGTCAGATAGGACTTGGCTCCAAACCATCTAACCAGCCTTTGATCATCGAACCCATCCCACACCCGTTCTCTTTTGATTCCTTTCTTAAGAAGCATCTACATTCCATTTCAGATTTCCATTGTGAGGGGGATTCCATTTATGTACATGTAAAGCATGTTGAGGCATAGTCTGAATAGTTATTGGCCCTTCCTTTTGCAGACTCTTTCATTCATTCGCATTCAAGATGGCTGCTTCTACTGTTTCCTGTGCCCCAATATCTTTTTTTGAGAAGCAAAACTTGTTGCGCGATTTCTTGATTCTCCATAGGAGCATGGCCAAAAGTGTAAATTCTCTTTAGCTACATTCACTATGACTCCATCAAATTCCATTCCTGCTGCCATGTAAGAGTACATGGAATCAGCATTGAACTGGTGATAAAGAGAAGACAGAGGTGACACACTCCATACAAGTTTAGTATATGGGCATCAGAAGAATATGTGCTCGACTGTTTCTTCTTGGTCTCCGCATCGAGGGCATGTTGCATCAGTAGTCAAATGATTTCTCTTCAGAGAGTCCAGGACTGGGATAGTGTTGCTAATGCACTTCCAAGTAAAATTTTTGACCTTTGGGTAGGTGGGAAGCTCCCAAGTCCTAGCTAAGAGCGCATTGATGTTAGGTTGATTTATCATCTCGGCTGGCTCATCTTTCAGTTGATACCTATTTGTCCACAAACAGTATGCTGATTTAACAGAAATTCTTCCATCCTTAGAGTAAATCCAAGAATATCCTGGGTCAACTTTTACACTGACTGGCCTTATCTGCAAAATAGCCTTTATATCCCTCTCTTCAAAAACCTGTCTCAGCTGATTTACATTCCATTGATCAGATCATGGATCCTTCAGGTAAGTAAGGTAGACATCTTCTGGATTGATATCGGTCTGATGCATTGGAGGCCTAAGAGGATCAAGGTGAAGCCACAAATCCTTGAAGATGTTGATTTTATTACCATTACCAAAGTTTCTTCTAGCTCCATGTCTGATTAGTGGAATAGCACTATGCATGCTTCTCTAAGCATAAGAAGGTCTTGTTCCAAGCTTTGCTTCCAAGGGATATCATTGAGGAAGTACTTTACTTTGTAGACTTTAGATACAAGAAAATCATGTAAAGTCAGAAATCTCCAAATCTGTTTTCCCAGCATGGCTAGATTGAATCCTTCCAATTCCTTGAAACCAAGTCCTCCATCTCTTTTGGATTTAGTCAGTTTATTCCATGCTTTCCAATGGATTCCTTTTCATGTATCCTGATTCTCCCACCAGAAGCTAGAGATCTTGCACGTAATAGAATCGGAAGCTTGAAACAGGACATCACATGAGCGGGAAGAGCCATAACCACCGACTTGAGTAGAACCTCCTTGCCTCCACTAGTGAGGTATCGGTTGTAACATGATTTTACCTTGGAGTTTACTCTGTCATCCAAATATTTAAGGGTGGAGACCTTGGATCCGGTGATCATTTCAGGCAGTCCCAAATACAATCCTTTCCCTCCTTCAGATTTGATGCTAGTTGCCTCAGTGATTAACTTTCTCTCTTCATCTTTCACTCTTCTTCCGAACACTAAGATGGATTTTGAAAATTAACTTTTTGCCGAGAAGCTTTCTCATAAGAAATTAGGATTCTCATAGCTTCATGAGTTTCTTCCATTGTGGCTTTGAGGAAGAACATGCTATCATCTGAAAATAATAAGTGGGAGATCGAGGGAGATTGCTCTGCCACTTTTATGCCCGTGATCTTCCATTGAACCTTAGTAGTCTTAAAAACTCCTGCATGGATCTCCGCACTTAAAATGAATATAAAGGGGGATAAAGGGTCCCCCTGACGTATGCTCCTTGATGGGATAATTGGTCTTGAAGGATGACCGTTGATAAGGACTCTGTAGGTAACTGTGGAGATGCATTTCATAAACTTTGTCATCCATTGCTTAGAGAAACCCAAAACTCGCATTGTCTTCTCTATGAGTGGCCACTCAAGCCTATCAAGCGCCTTGGTCATGTCGGTTTTCATTCCCAAGAACCCTTCTGCAACTTTATCTCTCGTTCTTAGAGCATGTATTACTTCGTGAGCTATCAGGATGTTGTCCTGTATGAGTCTCCCTTTAACAAATGCAGCTTGGTGTTATGTGATTAACTATGGGAGGATACTCTTGAGACTTGTGGACATCACCTTGGATATAATCTTGTAAGAGAAGTTGCTTAAGCTTATAGGCCTGAAGTCGGTTAACTTGTGTGGATGACTCTTCTTAGGTATCAAGCATATGTGAGTTTTGTTAAGTCGTTCATCCAAAATGCCATTCTCCATGAACCCTCTCATTGTGTCACATTTATCTTTATCAAGTCCCAATGAGCCTGATCGAAAGCTCCAGTGAAGCCAACAAGGACCAAGTCCCTTGTCAGCACATAAGTTAAAAATGCATGTTTATTTCTTCTTCTCCTACACTTCTCATCAGCCAGGAATTTCTGCGTCAGTGATCCGTTTCAATACACCTTGAAAGATATCAGACCTCTTAAATTCCACATGGTATCTGATTTCAGATTGGTATAGATCAGAGAAATAACTCATCACAGTACAACTCAAGTCTCTAAATGAGTTTGCCGGATTTCCATTTTCATCTTCCAAGTGATGGATTTTGTTGAAGGCATGTCTCTGATTGGTAATCACATGGAAAAATTTGGTATTACAATCCCCAAACTGACCCCAGTTGACTCTACTACTTTGTCTCCAATATGCATACTCTTCCTTATAGGCTTCTCGCAATTGAGCTCTGAGCTCATTCAAACCTTCCTTGTCAATTTGATCCTGATGGGTCAAAGCATCTATTGTGTGCTTGAGTTCTCGAATTCTGACCTCAAAGTTGGGCTTTGAATGCTTCTTACATTGCACTATCTCTTCTCTGTATCTTTTGATCTTGTCAGTTAGGCTAATCTCCTGCATATCCTCAAGATAAAAACTTCAACCATTGATCACAACATTTAAGAACCCTGGCTTAAGGTGCCATCTCTTATCATATCAGAATAAACCTTTGCGACTTGGCCCTTTTCCATCGAAGCAAGCACCATTGGGATGTGATCAGATCCTATTCTTGGGAGACAATGAGTGATTGCTTCTGGAAACATGTTATACCATTCTGAATTTTTCACCACTATATCTAGCTTACAATGAACAATTCCATCACCTTTGTATCCGACCCAAGAGATCGTTTCTTTGGTGTGGCAGCTCCACTAGATCTAAAGTTTGAAGGAAGGTTTTGAATGATATAAATGAGCTTTCAGCCCTTAATGATTCTCCTCTTTTTTCTTCATTGTTGAGTATCTCATTAAAATCTCCCAGGAGGATCCATGGGCCACTACTTATAACACCAATTCTTGTAAGCTGCTCCACACTTTACTTCATTGACTTTGGACAGGGTCACCATATACTCCAGTTTGGTAAAAGGTCTTTCCCTGCCATTGAATCTTCTATAAATCTTGTACACTTATTGAGGATTTTAACTTGTATATCTTGCTTCCACATCAGAGCTAATCCTCTTCCTATTCCTTCTGGATCCATTGTACTGATATCATAAAACTCCAAGTTGCTGCAAAGCGTCTCCATGTACTCTCTTCCATTTTTGGTCTCGTTGAGGAATATTATCTCTTGGAAATACTGACCATATACGTCCCTTAGGTGTCGAACTGTAAGGGTATTCCTCACCCCTTGATAGTTACACACCAGTGACCTCAGATGGAAGACAGTGATTTAAGGTTGACCACAAACCTTGGGTTCCTCAGATTTTTTGGATTTACTGAGACTTGAATTCTAGAACTTAAAGTGTAACAAACTTGAGATTGAAATTTTCTAGCATGAAGAAGACTTGAACTTGCTGAGCTACTGACTTCAGAGTGGTTTCCTTTAACTCATTTCTCGGCTGGACACTCCTCTAATCTTTTGGCCTTCTTCTTAGATCTTCCACTATTTCCATTCTTCTTTCTTTTTCTTGTATAGGATGATTTATCATTGATAGATGGCAACATCTGATCCAGAGAGAGATTGGATTCAGGTCTAAAGAGTTCTTTTTCTAGCTCCTTATCTGGTTTGGCCTTCCCAAAAGTTGGACGAGATCATGAGGGGGTGATTATAGGTTGTTTGACCCTGCATTCCTCTGTCACCATAGCTTTTTCCCTTGATTTTCGGAGCTATTACCAAGTCTGGAGAAAACCGATTCATTTTTAGGTGGAAGGATCTCTTGCGACTTTCCTGGTGGTCGTCTTGAGGGTTCTGCCTCCTTGTTATTAGGTTCTTCTATAGAGATTCCTACTTCATGCTTTTTTGTTTCCATCACTAAAAATACTTTACTCTTCCTTCCCCTTCATTCCTTTCCAATCTGCTTTTGCTTCACATCTTTTCCTTCACCTCCTCCGGTTTCGAGACTTTTGTCTGAGATCCACCTTGAGAAGATTGGTGTCCAGATAAATCAGCAGAGGTCTTATTTTTGTTTTGGAAGGGATGGAGCTCTTTTATATAGTGTTTACGACAATGATAATGATTATGAGTCAACCTCGTGCAGTCAAATAAAAGTTTCAAAAGTTTCTCGTAATCAAACTCCGCCATGATCAACTCGCCAGTTTGGAATTTGTAAGCTTTCTTGAAGCAGAGGGTTCTTCAATTGGTATCCAGACTCTCGCTCGAACAAACTCCAAAGAGTTGGAACTTTTAACATGTAACTCAACCTTCTCTATAAATCCAAATTCCTTGGCAATTTTCTTAACTGCATTTTCTGTTAGGAGATGAATAGAGATGCCCTTGATGCGAATCCAAAAAGGTGTTCTGGTCAAGAAATTCTTGTCTAGCGATGAGCTCCATTTCTCCTCTGCTAACATCCAGCCGTTGATGTACTTAGGAGCATTATCCAAGATTTTTTCAAGATTTTCCTTATTTTGGAACCGAAACTGGATCTTATCCCTCAATATGCTTATACCTGAGACCTTCTCTTACATCTCCAAAATTTGTGGTAATTATCACCTTTCAGGGCACATGTGTTGAGGATCCGGACAATGATGCTATTAGAGTGATCCTCCAGCAGCTGTTGGTTGTTGATCGCCGGAACCTCCAATGGGTTTTCCAGATTAACCCTTTCCCAATCCTTAATCATCTGGATGAGGTCCTCTTCTTTCCTCTTAGGGTTTTCATTTTGCTTGACGGAGTAACTTCTCCCCAGAAGGGTTCAAGGTCTGAGTGAATGGAATGTGAACAGACTAAGATGAACCTCATGAAACCTCCTCGGATCGATGAAAGAAAATCCCCAAAAAAATAGAAAGGGATTTAGAAATAGGGAGAAATCCAAACTAACCTAGATCTACTTCGCCTTATCTCTTCTAGCTCTGAGAATCCCTACAAAGGGATAAAATAAGCGTTCGCCGGAGCGTTCGCCGGAGCACGCTTAACTCTAGAGTTTTCACAAGATGTATGACCGAAAAGGTAAGTGCACTTTGGTGAAATAGGTAGCCAAATCAATTCTCTTAAGCCTCCCCGCATATACCAAAAACTTGGATGTTACAATTCTCGATGACATTGTAGTAACGGGTAATTTTCTGGATCGTGTACATCAATTTATCTCTATTCTTGCTGATCGATTCTCTTTAAAGGACATGGGCAAGTTGAGTAATTTTTTGGGAATCGAGGTGTCTCGCACACATGATGGTATTACTCTTACTCATACAAATACATTAACGACTTTTTACACCGAACAAACATGGTTGATGCTAAAACGGTTTTAACTCCAATAGTAGACAGTCCTATTCTCTCCAAGAATTCATGGTATCTTCTTGATGATCCTACTGAGTATCGATTTGTCATAGGGACTTCAGTATCTGCTGCTCACTAGCCTGGACACTGTCTATGTAGTCAATATCCTCTCTGAATACATGCACCAACCGTGTAAAGAACATTGGAATGCAGCCAAGAGACTGTTGTGGTATCTCTGTGGAACAAGGCGTGTTGGTATCTCCATCTCTTCTACAAATATTCCTAGTGTTCATGCATTTTTGGACGCTGATTGGGCCGGAGATTGCGATGATTATCACTTTACATGTGCTTATCTTGTCTATATTGGTAATTATCTTGTTTCTTGGTCTTCAAAGAAGCAAAAAACAGTGGCTAGATCTTCGACAGAGGAAGAGTACAAAGCTATATCTGAGGCAGCTTCTGAGGTACAATGGGTCATTTCTCTTCTACAAGAGCTTGGTTTCAAATCGTCTACAACACCGGTCATTTATTGTGATAACATTGGCGCGACGTATCTCCCTGCTAACCCAATTTTTCATTTTCGAATGAAGCATGTGGCGGTGGATTATCATGGTATCCACTTCATGGTACATTCAGGTGATCTCCGAGTTCAAAATGTATCTTCTGCGGATCAGTTAGCAGACGCTTTGACGAAACCTTTGTCTCGGGCCAAGTTTCTTCTGTTGTGTATCAAGATTGGACTTGATTTACTCTGTCCATCTTAAAGGGCGTGTTAGAGTTGTAGGAGCTTAGTGGGATTAATACTACCATGGTGTTGATTCCATCATTGAAAACTAGGCACATGTAGCTAATCCAGTTCCATCTTCCTATGTTGAACAACAAGAAACCCACATCTTTTCTAAAGCAAAGTGTTGTAAGGTTTAAGAAATATATAAGCGAGTGTTGCAAACTTTTTGAAAAGGTAGAGCCAGTTGCATCTAGAGATGGCGTTAATTAGAAAGATGGAGAAGAAGAGACTGTTGAGTCTAAAAAAAAGGACAATAAATCAGCTATTTTTTTTTTTTTTTTGGGGTCAAATCAGCTACTTTTTCTGTTGAAGATAATAAGGAGGAAAAACGAGGAGGACCAGTTAAGCCCAAGGCAGCAAAATATAATAAATTAATTAAAGGCACCAATTTAGTTAGAAAAGGTTTGTGGTGCAGTGGTCAAAAGCTTGATTAGTATTTTTCAGATTCTGGATTCTGTAAAACCAGAAGAGTAGATACACAAAGCTAGCAATAAACAAATCCACAGAAAATATCTCTTTATTAGAAATTTCTTAAACACTCTCCTTACAAGATGTTTAATCAGGTTTATACGCAGTCGTTCTTGACTCGTCACTGACCAATTCCTAATCTAGACACCTTAGAAAATATGTTAAACAATCTCACGACTTGTTTAATTCGAATTACTCGACGTCTCACACGACTCGACACAAACCGATTTCTAGGCTACCCAATCTTACACACCGCGAACAGCTGTGTAACCTATTTTTTCACTCACAGGTAAACTATAAACGCTAACTCACGCTCAATTATTTCTCTCTCTTTTTTTCTATAGCTTAACCTAAAGCCATCTCTTCCTTTGTATATCTCCAAATCTTCTATTTCTTGATTTGAGAATATCTTGTTCCATATCTTCATGATATCTCCAAATATTTTATTTTCTTGCTTTGAAGAATATCTTAACTCCATATTTTTATTCAGCCACGTCAGCTAAACTCCTCGTCATATTCTATTTTCCTTCAAGCCTAACACATGCGTCTTCATTGTGCAACCACATGATTCCTTGGTGCTAACAATCTCCCCCTTTTTGTCTGAGTGTGATACCTCAAGCTAACTGCATTCACTAGACAACCATTATATGTTGCTCCCCCTATAAACAAGATTCTCAAACACTTTCTTCTTCACTCCTATCTTCAATAACACTTTCTTCTTCACTCCTATCTTCAATAACACCTTCAACTTCTTTCACATAATCTCCCCCTGCTTGAGTACACACTAAGAACAAAAATATACATCACAAGGAACAACACTTTAGGGCACGCATCATGCACAAACTCCTCCACTCCTAGAGTCTTCCTTTTTATTTTTCCCAATAGTTGAATCATGTTCCATTGATTTGTCATCTTTAGTAATCTCGGGTTGCACACCGCCTCTGCTTGTGTTACCTTATCTGCTCCAGTTGTGTGAATCTCAGTCATCTTTAGGAACTCTTTTTGATCCACCTTAGTGCTTCCAAGAGGTTGTGAGTTAAGATCTGACTTTGCTATCCATACCATACAGTATTTACGTGGCTCAATGTAGCACTTGTTTTGTTCCCAAACCTTTTTGATCTTGTTCTTCAGCTCATAACAGTTTCTCTTGATATGTCCCTGTCTTCAACAAAAATAACATCCTCTACTCCCTTTGAAGAGCTGGTTGTTAGGCCTCATTTCCAAGCGTCTGGGACTAACTGATTTACCCGTTTCAAATTGAATTGACTTCCTATCAGTTTTCTGCTCGAATTTTCTTGGACAAAGTTACCTAGACTTTTGTAGTTTGGCTCTGCTTCCACATACGTACGACCTGTGTAACCCAATCCCCAGTTCTGCTTTACAGGTTGTCCCATTGCCAACAACTTATCAAGGTTCTCAGATCCATTGTTCAACATTCTGAGCTTTTTATGAGTCTCAGTGCGATCATACTCAAGGGACTGATTCTTCTCTTTTTCCAGAATGTATAGTTCATGCATCTTCTTCATCTTTTCTTCCATAAGCTTAATACATTCAGCTTCAGATTTCTCTAGTCCTTCACTTGATATAGCAACTGTTTTGACTTTTATTGCTTGTTCTATATTCTTCACATCAGATTTGGTTTCCAGCTCCAATATGTTGATTTTAGCTTCTAACAAAGCTTTTTCCTTGAGCAGTTGCAGGTTTGTGTTACTCAGATTTACCCAATTATCATAGAGAAGTCGATACTCAACCTTTGCATCTATCTCAACATCTTCATCAGAATCAGAGTCACAATCAGACTCTTTATCAGAATCTTTTCCTAACAAGGCCACGAAGTTCAACAGATCATCATCATCTTCACTCTCATCTGATTCTGTAACACTGTCATTTCGTTTGTGTAAGCTGGGATAGTCAGACTTCATGTGTCTGAAACCTCTACATCCACAACACTTTTGCTCCTTATGTTTTTCCATAGGACATTCAGATCTGAAGTGGCCATAACCTTCACATTCATGACATTGAATGTCATATCTCTAATTTCATTTTCCAGCTTCATACCTTGGTGTTCGATTTGAGGTTCTTTCACTATCGTTTCTTTGCAAACCTGAGACCTCTTTAATTGGCCCTTTCTCAATTCTCCTCAGGGCCTTTTTGAAGCTTTTAGCCAACATGTCCATTGTAACGCCCCTTTCCCATTCTCCACTGACCGTCGAGCTGACCGGCCAACAATCAAACAAGAACATGTTGGGATAGTGTCCTGAAATCACACTTGTACTCACTCCTGATGATAGTTGTGTGTCGAGATTAGACATTCGTATAATACTGGGCGGTTGCAATGTTTTGCTAGAAGCCTCTTGCAATCTGTAAGTTGTGTACTTACTGTCAGTATTATATGATCCTATAGGGTCACACACCTAAGAAAACTGGAAGCTACGACATGGGAATGATCATTATGGTAATGATCATATTAATGTGTATTGGATACACATTATTATCTTGAATATGGTGTTGTGTCGATCGACACAGCTTGTGTGTCGGTCGACACAGTTCGGGTTTTCGGAAAGGCTTTTCGAAATATGACTTAATTAAGTTTGGCCCGTTAATTGTGTTCAGGTCGAATAAAACACTTGAAAGTGTCGACCTAGAACGGTGGCCGTCGAGTTTTCTTGGTAAGAAAAAGGTAGAAAACACCAAAACAGTTGATTCCCATTGATCCGGCACTAGCATCCCGTTTCCAGCTTGTGTGCGTGTGTATCTGGTAGAGGCAAGGCATCTGCGTTGCTCCACTGATCTCGTTCACCATTCTCATTCCGCTGCCAGTCCAAAGGTAAGAACGAGGTTGGTTTAATTCAATATATCAAACCCTAGATCCTAGGAGATCCAACAGTGGTATCAGAGCGTGTTAGGGTTTAGAATATTGAATCTGATGCAATTAATTCGAAACTTGTTGTTGTTGAATTGAAAAATTGCCTGTTAAAATCGTTTTTCTTATGTTAATCTCGGATTGTATGCATGTTGAAAATCGATGAACTGTTGAAATTGCACTGTGTCGATCGACACAAAGCGTGTGTCGGTCGACACGCCGCAAAATAACGCGTAAAATATTTAGGGTTTGTCGCAGAGTGTCGATCGACACAAAGCGTGTGTCGGTCGACACAGAGCGAAAACTCGCGTAAAATATTTAAGGTTTGTCGCAGAGTGTCGATCGACACAAAGGGTGTGTCGGTCGATACAGAGCGAAAACTCGCAAATAATTTTAGGGTTTCGATTTGAGATCGAGTACCCGTATTCCTGCTGTGTCGATCGATACACTGGGTGTGTTGGTCGACACAGGCAAAAGCGATTAGATAGATCGGTTCAATTGGATTGAACCGGTTATCTAGCTCGGTTAATTTTAATTAACCAGTTGGTTCTGGTTTGGTAATGTTGATCGACACAGAGTTGTGTGACGATCGACATAGACCATTAAACCGAACCGGTTCAATTGGATTGAATCGGTTAAGAAAATTCGATCCGGTTTGACCGGTTATCGAAGACCGGTTTAAATTGGGTTGTGTCGACCGATGCCAATGGTTGGCGTCGATCGACACGACATTCGCAAACATGCTGGTTGGACCACAAATTTGCGTATACGAGAACAATTTAATCCTAAAAGTTCTAGATGAATCTAAACTTAATAAAACTGAATGTTTTAATTAAATTAATAACTTCTTGAATGTATATTGGATATACATCAAGATTAAATAATTCTTTTCCTCAACCAAATATCAAGTGATCTTGATGTCTTGCCCGATCTTGTCTACTGTCAGGACTCGTGTTGTTGTTGGATATCCTTGGAGTCCTTGGTATCCACAGCAACATGGGTAATGCAGGTGATCATTAATAGATTTGTAGTGCAACTATTAGTGATCACAAGACAGAAGAGATTGGTTTTACTTGACTAGGCTGTCAGAAGTTCTGGGCCCAGAGACATTAGAGTAGATAAGACATAGTTTGTCTCATATATGACCAAGAGTTGTACTGGGTACAATTA
This sequence comes from Orychophragmus violaceus, assembly GCA_030180135.1. Lineage (NCBI taxonomy): Eukaryota > Viridiplantae > Streptophyta > Magnoliopsida > Brassicales > Brassicaceae > Orychophragmus > Orychophragmus violaceus. The sequence goes on from CM058231.1 coordinate 82,640,029, forward strand.
GCAATGATTTGCTTACCTAAATAACTAAAGTTTGGGTGATGGTAAGTTGTCCACTCAGATTTTGGTGAAGTATGGATCTTGGCTCATTGTATTCATCTAGGAAACATAGTTTTGAATACAATGCGAGTTTTTCTTATTAGATAAGAATTCTCATTCCTTGAGCATTATAACTAAAAACCTCTACATCTTTTAATTACAGCTATGTCTGTCTCAACTCACATCAACACTTTCTCACTAAGATCCGTCCTTGAGAAGGACAAGTTAAATGGATCTAATTTCTTGGAATGGTATCGGAACCTGAGAATAGTTCTCAGGCAGGAGAACAAGGAATATGTCCTTGAAAGAGTTCTCACCGAGAGGCCACGTTCCAATGCCCCGCAGACAGAAAAGAATGCTTGGGATAAGCATTCAGCTGATGTCAAAGATGTTAATTGTCTAATGCTGGTGACTATGAACTCTGAGCTGCAGAATCAATATGAGAACGTGATGTCACCCATTGAGATGATTAACAGCCTGAAAGCTTTGTTTCAAGAGCAAGCTCGCACAGAGAGATACCAAACGGTTAAATCTCTCATGGATTGCAAGCTGGCTAAGGACAGTCCAGTAAGTCCTCATGTCCTTAAAATGATGGGTTACATTGATAACATGGGGAAACTGGACTGTGCCATTAGCCAGGAGCTAGCCACTGACATGATTCTGCAGTCTTTGCCGTCGTGTTTTGATCAGTTCATCATGAACTACAACATGCAAAACATGACTAAGACATTGACTGAGTTGCACGGCATGCTGAAGACAGCAGAGCCGAATCTCAAGAAGGCAACTCCCAGTGTACTGATGGTACAAGGGGGTAAAAGGTTTAAGAAACCTAAGAAGGATAAAGGAAAGGCCCAAGTTGTCCAGACTGAGAGTCAGGACAAGCCCAAGCCGAAGCCCAAATCCGGGCCTTCTCCTGAGGATAAGTGCAACTACTGCAAGCAGTTAGGGCATTGAAAGAGAGACTGCAAGAAGTTCATGGAAGATTACAAGAAGCTGAAGAAGACGTATGATGCGTCTGATTCAGGTATTTATGTTATCGAACTTAATGTTATATCTTCTAGTTCTACTTCGTGGGTATTGGATACCGGCTGCGGTGCTCACATTTGTACTAATATGCAGGCACTAAGAAACAGTAGAACGCTGAAGAAAGGACAAGTGGAGCTACGGGTCGGGAATGGAGCTAAGGTTGCTGCACTGGCCGTAGGCACCTGCGAATTGTCTTTACCGTCGGGCATGGTTTTAATTTTGAATAATTGCTACTTTGTACCTGCGATTAGCAGAAACATAATTTCAGTTTCCGTATTGGATTTGGAAGGTTTTGATTTTGCTGTTAAGAATAAAGTTTGTTCTTTTAATCGTGATGGTACGTTTTATGGTAGCGCCCCATTAGATAATGGGTTATATGTTTTAAACCAAGAAATGCCTAACTTTAACATAAATACAAAGCGGTTTAAATCAAATGATGAAAACCCGACTTTCTTATGGCATTGTCGTTTGGGCCATATCAATGAGAAACGCATCCAAAGGCTCCATCGAAATGGGCTTCTGGGCTCATTTGATTTTGAATCATGTGAGAAATGCGAATCTTGTTTGATGGGCAAAATGGCTAGAGCCCCTTTCAACAAACCAAATGAAAGGGCCAGTGATTTATTGGGCCTTATACATACTGATGTATGTGGGCCGATGAGTACTGTTGCCAGAGGAAATTATAAGTACTTCATTACCTTCACTGATGATTTCAGTAGGTATGGCTATGTCTATTTGATGAGACACAAGTCAGAATCCTTTGATAGATTCAAGGAATTCAAGAATGAAGTACAGAACCAACTTGGCAAAAGTATCAAAGTTCTGCGATCGGATCGCGGAGGAGAATACTTGAGTCAAGAGTTCAGCGACTATCTGAGCGAGTGTGGAATAATTTCACAACTCACTCCTCCTGGAACACCCCAATGGAATGGAGTGTCAGAGAGGAGGAATCGAACCTTATTGGATATGGTTCGGTCTATGATGAGTCATTCAAATCTTCCATTATCCTTTTGGGGATATGCTCTAGAAACATCTGTGTTGTTGGAATTATGTCCAGTAATCTCTGTACTGTCTCTAGAAAGTAAGAGTATGTCAATGATCAGACATAAGTCATATAATACTGGGGGTCATGATGGCTTGCTAGAGTCCGCTCCTGATCTATAAGTCTTGGACTTATTGCCTCTATTATATGATCCCATATGGGTCACACGCCTAAGCTAACAGGAAAATATGAAGGAACGGTTTAGCAGAAGTACGGTAAAAGTGCTAGGAATTTACTGTACTTAGAGAGATTAAAGGGCCTGATTAAATCTAAGGGATTTAATCAGACTGAGACTTGGGCCCAAAAAGCCCATGAGAACTAGAAGGGGTTTTAATGAATAAAACTTGACCTAGCTCTCTAATTTTCTGAGAACTCCTGCGCCTCTCTCTCTCTCTCTCTCTCTGCGCCTCCCACCTCCTTGGTCTAGCAGCCAATTTCCTGAAGTGTGCGTGTGTGAACCTTTGGAGGAGCTGTCTCTTGGCGGTTCTGCTGATCTCTGACCCATACCTCTCCATTCCGCTGCATAACAAGGTATTAGGTGAGATCTTTTATGATTCAGCAAGAGAACCTAGATCCAAGCATGTTTAGTAGGATCAATCAATGAGTAATTGAATCAGGATAAACTAAACAATCCTTCAGTGGTATCAGAGCCATTGGTTCTATTAGGATTTCTTGTTTAGAATCATGTTTAGGTTGTTTAGAAGTGTTTGAATCAATCTGTGCTTGAATTTGATAAGAAAACACTTAAGAAACCTAAGAACTAAAACCCTAATCGAAACCGCATGAACCGATCTCGGATTGGTATGCGTCGGACCGGATCGGCGAAGACGCACGAACCGATCGCTTGAGGATCGTGTTGCGTGGTCGTTCGCACGATCGCGAGAGCTCGACGGCGATCGCGTCCCGTCTCGACCCGAGCTTATGCGATCGCGTCCCGTCCCGTCCCGTCGCCTCTCGTCCCGATCGCATGACCCGAGCCGTCCCGATCATGTCCCGCCTCACATCCCGATCGATCGCGTGAAGCTTGCTGTCCGGATCGATGGTGAGTGCATGGGCCGGTTCGTTTCGTTTTGGTTTATGGTTCTGTTTAAGATAATTAAAATCTTAATCGTCACGGTTTAATAATTACAGACTTAATAAAATTTATTAAGATCTGGTTAAACCGTGATAAGAAATCCAAAGTCGTAAAATTGGATTTAGTGCCTAAACCAGTGGTTTTCTAATTTGATTTGGTTGGACCAAATAAATTGAGAAAATCCGGTTTAGTAAATAACCGGTTGACAATTGTGGTCATCGTAGTAATTAATTTTGGTTAGACCAATTTTAATGAACCAGACCGGTTATGTCATTTAATTGGACAATTGGGTTATGTCTTGGACATAGACCAATTCTTGGGCCATGGGCCAAGAAGTTAAAACAATTGGGCCAATTATTTGAGTCTCTTCTTCAGATTTAATTTAAAATTTTATTTAATAATTAAAATTTAATTTTAAATCAATCAGTTTCCAAAATCTGAAATTAGAAAGTTTCTTAGAATAGAAGTTTCTAGATTTGCATGTTTTGGATTTTAGGAAATTTCTATAGTTAGAAAGTTTCCAATTTTAGGAAGTTTCCAATTTTAGAAAGTTTCCAAAAATAGTAGGTTTCCCAAAATGGAAAGTTTCCCAAAATAGTAATCTTCTATTTTGGGATGAAATTTTAAGAAAACCTACAAACCTCGAATAATATCAAGCGTTGGATGTCTTGTCCAGTCTATGTCAGCTGTTGAAGCCCATTCAATTGTACACATGGCCTTACAGTGTGAGGGTGTCTATCTTTTGCGTGGGTAAGACAGTTTGTGATTCATCAATGTCATTGGGAGTCCCAGACATTAGTGATTACATGACTGTATAGTCTGGTTTTCTTGACTAGGCCATCGGGAGTCCCGGGCCTTGAGACATCAGAGTGGATTGGGCCTCGGGCCCAGATTCACAACCAAGAATTATATCACGGATATAATTAGCCGAGATAGGGCTTACCGATATAAGCTAAGGTTGGGTGACGGCCAGTGGCCCACTTTGATCTTGGTTATATGTGGATCTTGGAATCATTATATTCTATTGAGGGTAACTGATGTTATTGAATATAATGCGAGATTAATCATATTTAAGATAATGCGAGATTAATCATATTGAACATATTAACTAAAATCCTTTTATCTTATATTTCAGCTATGACTACTACAAGCACTCAAAACACATTCTCAATCCGGTCTGTTCTCGACAAGGAGAAGCTGACTGGAACGAACTTCCTGACGTGGTCAAGGAACTTGAGGCTGGTCCTCAAGCAGGAGAAGAAGGAATATGTCCTTCGTGATCCCCTCCCCGAGAGGCCTCCTAACAATGCCGCCAGGAATCTGCATAATGCTTGGGAAAAGCATTCGTCAGATGAAAATGATGTCTATTGCCTGATGTTGGCGACCATGACTCCTGAGCTGCAAATGCAGTTCGAGAGTGTGCTGTCACCCATCGAGATAATGGCAAGCCTGAAATCGCTTTTTCAGGAGCAGGCAAGGACTGAGAGGTTCCAGACAGTTAAGAACCTCTTGGACTGTAAGATGGCTGCAAATGCGGCAGTGAGTCCTCATGTCTTGAAGATGATGGGTTATCTCGATCATCTTCAGAAACTCGACTGCCCTATCAGCCAGGAACTTGCCTGCGACATCGTTCTGCAGTCTTTACCTGCAAGCTATGATCAGTTCATCCTGAACTTCAATATGCATGGCTTGAGTAAGACATTGCCTGAGCTTCACGGAATGCTCAAGACTGCAGAGCCCAACTTGAGGAAAGCCAAGGACCTCAATGTGCTTATGGTGCAAAAGGGCAAGGGCTTTAAGAAATCCTCTGCCAAGGACAAGGGAAAGGCTAAGGCTGTTCAAGTCTCGGACAAAGACACGCCAAAGCCCAAGCCCAAGTCCAAGGCTGGGCCTACTTACATCTGCAGGTTCTGTAAAGAACCAGGGCATTGGAGGAGAGAATGTAAGAAATTCCTGGAAGGTCTAAAGGAATTGAAGAAGAAGACTATGGAGACTTCTTCATCAGGTATTTTTGTTATAGAAGTTAATACAACTACTTCTGATAATACCTCATGGGTTATGGATACTGGTTGTGGGGCTCATATTTGTACTAATATGCAGGCACTCAGCAACAGTAGGAGGCTGAAGCAAGGACAAGTGGAGCTACGAGTTGGGAATGGAGCGAAAGTTCCTGCACTAGCTGTAGGCACATACTTGTTGTCTTTACCTTCGGGATTGGTTTTAGAACTCAATAATTGTTATTTTGTACCTGCGATAAGCAGAAATATTATTTCAATTTCTTTGTTGGATTTGGAAGGTTATGATTTTTCAGTTAAGAATAAATTATGTTCCTTCAATCGCAACAATTTGTTCTATGGTTGTGCCCCTCTTACGAATGGGCTTTACATACTTGATCAATCCGCGCCAATTTATAACATTAATACCAAACGGTTCAAACCTAATGAGGAGAACCGAACGTTTCTATGGCATTGTCGTTTAGGGCACATCAGTGAGAAACGCATTAAGAGGCTCCATTCGAATGGACTTCTTGGCTCATTTGACTTTGAGTCATGTGAGAAATGCGAATCCTGTCTGATGGGCAAAATGACGCGGGCCCCCTTTAATAAACCTAACGAGAGGGCCAGTGACTTATTGGGCCTGATACACACAGATGTGTGTGGCCCAATGTCCACAAATGCAAGAGGAAACTATCAGTACTTCATTACCTTCACTGATGATTTCAGTAGGTATGGATATGTTTATTTAATGAAACATAAGTCTGAATCGTTTGAGAGATTCAGAGAATTCCAAAATGAAGTACAGAACCAACTTGGCAAAAGCATTAAAGCTCTTCGGTCCGACCGAGGAGGAGAATACTTGAGCCAAGAGTTCAGTGATCATCTAAGAGAGTGTGGGATAGTTTCCCAACTCACTCCTCCTGGAACACCTCAATGGAATGGTGTGTATGAGAGGAGGAATCAGACCTTATTGGATATGGTTCGGTCTATGATGAGTCACACAGACCTTCCAATATCCCTTTGGGGATATGCTCTGCTAACAGCAGTGTTCACTCTAAATAGAGCGCCATCAAAAGCAGTAGCTAAGACACCATATGAATTATGGACTGGGGAAGCTCCAGTGCTGTCTTATCTTAGAATTTGGGGTTGTGAAGCCTATGTCAAGAGATTGATCTCTGACAAGCTTACACCAAAGTCTGATAAATGCTACTTCATTGGTTATCCGAAGGAGACCAAGGCTTATTACTTCTACCTACGATCCGAGAACAAGATCTTTGTTGCCCGGGATTGTAATTTTCTTGAGAGGGAGTTTCTCTCTAAGAAAAACAGTGGGAGTAAGGTACTGCTTGAAGAAATTCAAGATGAACAGGATACTGCTCAACCTAATGAGGAAGAGCAGCAGGAGGACCTACAAGAAATTGTAGAGCCTGAACCTGTGGTACCTGAAGTTCGAAGATCCGGGAGGATCCGTCACGAACCCGAGAGATATCAAGGATTTCTCGTGACTGACTGTCATGATCTTCTGATCATTGATGGTGATGAACCATCGAACTTCAATCAAGCCATGATGGGCCCAGATTCCTCTAAGTGGCGTAAGGCCACTGATTCCGAAATGGACTCCATGTCGGTCAACCAAGTGTTTTCGTTGGTTGACTTACCCTCTGGTGTAAAAGCCATCGAGTGCAAATGGATCTTCAAGAAGAAGATTGACGTGGATGGAAATGTTCAGATTTATAAAGCCAGGTTGGTGGCAAAAGGTTTCAGACAAGTTCACGGTGTGGATTATGATGAAACCTATTCCCCAGTGGCTATGATGAAATCTATTCGGATTCTACTAGCAACTGCAGCTTTTCATGATTATGAAATTTGGCAGATGGACGTAAAAACCGCCTTCCTGAATGGTATTCTGGAAGAGGATGTGTATATGACACAACCTGACGGTTACATAGACCCAAAGAATGCTGGGAAAGTATGCAAGCTACATAAATCCATTTATGGATTGAAGCAAGCATCGAGGAGCTGGAATCTTCGTTTTGATGAAGCGATCAAGCAATTTGACTTCATCAGAAACGAAGAAGAACAATGCGTGTATAAGAAAACTAGTGGGAGCAAGATAGTATTTCTTATTCTGTATGTCGATGACATACTACTTCTCGGAAATGACGTACCAATGCTGAGGTCCGTAAAGGACTGGCTTGGAAGTTGTTTTTCCATGAAAGACATGGGTGAAGCCGCATACGTTCTTGGAATCCGGATCTACCGGGATAGATCTAAAAGGCTGATAGGCTTGTGTCAAGATTCATACATTGACAAAGTCCTACATAGATTCAGCATGGCAGATTCCAAGAAGGGCTTCACGCCAATGGTACATGGCACAACGCTAAGCAAGAAGCAGAGCCCTACGACGGCTGCTGAGCTTGAGCGCATGAAGAATATACCTTATGCATCTGCAATAGGATCTGTCGTGTATGCCATGATCTGTACTCGTCCTGATGTTGCTTATGCATTGAGCATGACGAGTAGATACCAGTCAAATCCAGGTGAAAACCATTGGATTGCCGTCAAGAATATCCTGAAGTATCTAAGACATACTAAGGATAAGTTCTTGGTGTACGGTGGAAGTGATGTGCTTGAAGTCAGTGGATTCACGGACGCAAGTTTCCAGACAGACCAAGATGATTTCCGGTCACAGTCCGGTTATATCTTTTGTCTGAATGGCGGTGCAATCAGTTGGAGAAGCTCCAAGCAAGACACCGTTGCTGATTCCACTACAGAAGCTGAATATATCGCCGCTTCAGAAGCAGCGAAGGAAGCTGTTTGGATACGAAAGTTCATTATTGAACTAGGTGTGATACCAAATGCGGCTGAGCCTCTGGCACTGTTTTGTGATAACAATGGTGCTATTACTCAGGCAAAGGAACCAAGATCACACCAGAAATCCAAGCATGTACTAAGAAAATTTCACTTGATACGTGACATCATTAATAGAAAAGAAGTCAAGATCAGCCGAGTTCAGACAGATGATAACGTCGCTGATCCATTGACAAAGCCACTCCCAAGACCTAAGCTCGAGTTCCTGACTGAAGCTGTAGGCATTAGAGACATTGAAATGTAATCTAAATTTGAGTGGGAGTTTGAGGGCTTTATTTAGTTATTGATATGTTCTTGTAAAACATTTTTAAAGATGTTTAAATAAAATTATTATTTCAAGATTATTTTAACTGTGATGAAATAATCGTTCCAAAATGATATGAACCATTTTATAGGTCATCGAAGTAAGTGACTTGATCTTGAGTCATCAAAGTCATTTAGCTTGATCATGAGACCCTATATTTGATAGATGGCTTATATCATCATGTCCCTAGTCGAAGGTTGTTGAAATTGGAACACCAACAACCGCGTGAGACTAGATTGGTATGTGACTTATGACAAAGTCTCAGGATGTCATAGATGCACGGCATCAAAGTCAGTACATAGGTGTATGTTGGGGTACATACGACCGGACATGACCCGCTTATAAGAACTCTTCAGGATATTTATATCTGTGTCATAAGAGATTCTTACTACGACTATAGAGTATAGTCCTTAGACCTGAGTTCGCATGCATGTGACTGCACATGAACTGATGCACTTTGATCATTGTCTAACACTGTCGTTAAGCGATAGTTATAAGGACCCTGTTTGGGTGTATTATGAAATGAGTAGTTTACAGTGATGGAACAAGACGGGATTTGTCCCTCCAATATAAATGGAGTGAATATCTCTAGGCCAATCGGAGATTTGAATACTGGAAAATGCATGGCCATGCTCAAACGGACTGTCCCGAGTCGTTTGGATTGTCAGTATCAAATCAGAGTCCGATGAACAAGATTAGGCTTTATAAGGATGACACTCATCTTGCCTTATGACTAATCGAGATATTGAGACAAAAGGATTATGAATACAGAGATTCCAGTACAAGTGGGAGATTGTTGGAATTATGTCCAGTAATCTCTGTACTGTCTCTAGAAAGTAAGAGTATGTCAATGATCAGACATAAGTCATATAATACTGGGGGTCATGATGGCTTGCTAGAGTCCGCTCATGATCTATAAGTCTTGGACTTATTGCCTCTATTATATGATCCCATATGGGTCACACGCCTAAGCTAACAGGAAAATATGAAGGAACGGTTTAGCAGAAGTACGGTAAAAGTGCTAGGCATTTACTGTACTTAGAGAGATTAAAGGGCCTAATTAAATCTAAGGGATTTAATCAGACTGAGACTTGGGCCCAAAAAGCCCATGAGAACTAGAAGGGGTTTTAATGAATAAAACTTGACCTAGCTCTCTAATTTTCTGAGAACTCCTGCGCCTCTCTCTCTCTCTCTCTCTGCGCCTCCCACCTCCTTGGTCTAGCAGCCAATTTCCTGAAGTGTGCGTGTGTGAGCCTTTGGAGGAGCTGTCTCTTGGCGGTTCTGTTGATCTCTGACCCATACCTCTCCATTCCGCTGCATAACAAGGTATTAGGTGAGATCTTTTATGATTCAGCAAGAGAACCTAGATCCAAGCATGTTTAGTAGGATCAATCAATGAGTAATTGAATCAGGATAAACTAAACAATCCTTCATGTGTTTACACTGAATAGGGTACCATCTAAATCAGTGGAAAAGACACCACATGAACTGTGGACTGGGAATGTTCCTAGTCTGTCTTTCCTGAGGATTTGGGGTTGTGAAGCTTATGTCAAACGTTTAATCTCTGACAAGCTTGCACCCAAATCAGATAAATGCTACTTCGTTGGTTATCCTAGGGAAACCAAGGCATACTACTTTTACAACCAATCTGAGAACAAAGTATTTGTTGCTCGGGACTATTCTTTTCTTGAGAGGGAGTTTCTCTCTAAGAAAAACAGTGGGAGTAAAGTACATCTTGAAGAAATTCGAGATGCACAGGAGACTGCTCAACCTGCTGAGGAAGAGCAGCAGTTGGATCCACAGAGTTCTGTGGAACCGGCGCCTATGGAGCCTGAAGTTCGCAGATCCGGAAGGATCCGTCACGAACCCGAGAGATATTATGGATTTCTCGTGACCAATTCAAATGATCTGATGATCATTGATAGTGACGAACCAGCGACCTTCGTGGAAGCAATGATGGGCCCGGACTCCGAAAAGTGGCTTGGAGCCTCTAAATCCGAAATGGGATCCATGTCAGAGAACCAAGTATGGTCCTTGGTCGATTTACCTAATGGTGCAAAAGCCATTGAGTGTAAATGGATCTTCAAGAAGAAGATTGACGTGGATGGCAATGTACAGATTTACAAAGCGAGATTGGTGGCTAAAGGTTTCAAGCAAATTCATGGTATTGATAATGATGAAACCTATTCCCCAGTCGCTATGCTTAAATCCATTCGGATTCTTCTAGCGATTGCTGCTCATTATGACTATGAGATTTGGCAAATGGATGTCAAAACCGCATTCCTGAATGGTATTCTGAAAGAGGATGTGTATATGACACAGCCTGAAGGTTTTGTCGATCCTAAGAACGCTGGGAAGGTATGCAAGCTTCATAAATCCATTTATGGATTGAAGCAAGCATCACAGAGTTGGAATGTTCGTTTTGATGAAGCAGTAAAACAATTTGGTTTCATCAAGAACGAAGAAGAACCATGTGTTTACAAGAAGACTAATGGGAGCAGAATTGCGTTTCTTGTATTGTATGTCGATGACATACTCCTCCTCGGTAATGACGTTCCGTTGCTTCAGTCTGTTAAGACTTGGCTCGGAAGTTGTTTTTCCATGAAAGACATGGGAGAAGCCGCATACATTCTTGGAATCAGAATCTACAAAGATAGAGTGAACAGGCTGATTGGATTGTGCCAGGACACTTATATTGATAAGGTGCTGCACAGATTCAGGATGCATGATTCCAAAAAGGGCTTCATACCGATGTCTCATGGCACTAGTCTCAGCAAGAAGCAGTGTCCGGCGACACATGCTGAGCGAGAATGCATGAATAGGATTCCTTATGCTTCTGCAATAGGATCTATTATGTATGCCATGCTCTGCACTCGTCCAGATGTAGCTTACGCGTTAAGCATGACGAGTAGATACCAATCTGATCCAGGTGAAGTTCACTGGACAGCTGTCAAGAATATTCTCAAGTATTTGAGACATACTAAGGATAAATTCCTTGTGTATGGAGGAAGTGAATAACTTGTGGTGAATGGATTCACCGATGCGAGTTTTCAGACGGACAGAGACGATTTACGATCACAATCTGGATATGTCTTCTGTCTAAATGGCGGTGCAGTGAGCTGGAAGAGCTCTAAGCAGAATACCGTAGCTGATTCCACGACGGAAGCTGAATATGTTGCTGCTTCAGAAGCGGCAAAGGAAGCTGTTTGGATCAAGAAGTTCATGACTGAACTTGGTGTGGTTTCAAGTATCTTGGAGCCAATGGCTTTGTTTTGTGATAACAACGGAGCTATTGCTCAGGCGAAAGAACCGAGGTCACACCAGAAGTCCAAACACGTAGAGAGGAGATATCACCTGATTCGTGATATCGTCAATAGAGGTGATGTGAAGATCAGCCGAGTTCCGACGGACGAGAATGTCGCTGATCCTCTGACTAAGTCACTCACAAGGCCTAAGCATGAGATTCATACGACTGATGTAGGCATTAGAGATCTTAATATGTAATCTTGATTCTAGTGGGAGTTTTAGTTTTATTTTAGTTATAATAAGATGCTCTTGTAAAACATTCTTTTGGATATGTTTAATGAAATTTGATTTCAGCATTATTTATTGTGATCTAAATAATGGTCCCAAAATAAGTTTATGCCATATTATAGGACATCAAGTTGAGGACTTGATCATGAAACCCTATAAGTAATAGATGATATAAATTATGTTTTGTCCCTAGTCGAGGTTTTCAAAGTGGGACAATGGCAACCGCGAGAGACTAGATTGTGAGGTGACTGTTGGCTAAGTTTCATGGAGCCAATGATATGATTATCGCAGTCAATCACATAGATATATGTTGGTGAACATATGATCGGACATGACCCGCTAATGAGAAGTCTACAAGATAGTTATATTTGTGTCATAAGAGGTTCTCATTATGACTATAGAGTATAGTCCTCAGACCTGAGTTCATCATGCTTTCTTGCATATGAATTGGTACACTTTGACTTTGTCAAACGTCGACCCGTAACTGGCGACTATAACGGCACTGTTTAAGTATATCATGAAGTGTGCGTTGAAATAGGGATGGAACAAGATGGGATTTGTCCCTCCTGAATAACGGGAGATAAATATCTCAGGGCCTATCGAAGATTTAATACTGAGAAAAATGTGTGGCCGCACTCAAACGAACTGTAGTTCAGTTGTTTGTAATGTTCAGTATGAGATCAGGAGTTCGATAAACACGATGTTGGCTTAATAAGGATGACACTAATCTTGCCTTATGCCAAATCGAGATATAGTGACAAAAGGATTATAGGAATTGATGATTCCAGTACAAGTGGGAGATTGTTGGGATAGTGTCCTGAAATCACACTTGTACTCACTCCTGATGATTTGCTAGAAGCCTCTTGCAATCTGTAAGTTGTGTACTTACTGCCAGTATTATATGATCCTATAGGGTCACACACCTAAGCAAACTGGAAGCTACGACATGGGAATGATCATTATGGTAATTATCATATTAATGTGTATTGGATACACATTATTATCGTGAATATGGTGTTGTGTCGATCGACACAGCTTGTGTGTCGGTCGACACAGTTTGGGTTTTCGGAAAGGCTTTTCGAAATATGACTTAATTAAGTCTGGCCCGTTAATTGTGTTCAGGTCGAATAAAACACTTGAAAGTGTCGACCTAGAACAGTGGCCGTCGAGTTTTCTTGGTAAGAAAAAGGTATAAAACACCAAAACAGTTGATTCCCATTGATCCGGCAATAGCATCCCGTTTCCAGCTTGTGTGCATGTGTATCTGGTAGAGGCAAGGCATCTGCGTTGCTCCACTGATCTCGTTCACCATTCTCATTCCGCTGCCAGTCCAAAGGTAAGAACGAGGTTGGTTTAATTCAATATATCAAACCCTAGATCCTAGGAGATCCAACAGAACATGACCGATCGAACCCGAGCAAGTCGAACAGGAAAAGTTCATCACAGGACGAAGCCAGAGACAGATCGGTTTGAGACAAAGGCTCGCACTAACCCATCCTTGACTCCGCTATCCTCACTTCCATAGTACAAGTCGATCGCCTTGCACTACTTCTGCGAGTTGTGTCGGTTCGAACGAAACACAATATCAGGAAAGCATATTCATTTCTGAGTAAATCAAACGTTTAGCACAACGTTTAATCGTCACTTTACAATCGTTTTCATCAATAAACAATCAACACGCAAATCAATACAAAAGTGGCGTCAAGCCGAACCGAGTGAAAAACCCCAAAAACATCGAATCAAAAACCCCGCCGCAAGCCATCCCGAAACTACACCGAGGACCTCCCGCGTCCGTCGCTGCTTAACCTGAAAACACAAAAAGATTCTAATGAGCGATCTAAGATCACCCAGTGAATCGGCTCCCCACTAAGGCTTCTAATCTATCTATCGTCTATAGATTCCTGCCCGAAAACCCCAAAATAACAATCAATCACAACAAATAGCCGATCACGCACTACCACGTCGTGTCGAGCCCACACACAATCAATTGCCAAAAGAAAGAGAAGGCGATTAGAGGAAATCGGGAGCACTGCGGCACATGTTACCAATTGAAACTCGATCTATCTACCACGCACTACCAACTACACCAAAACACCACGCTGGGCCCCTACGATCTTGGTAACTTCCACGGGTTTTCACCGTTACCGATATGGCAACTAACCCACGACTCCTAGCCGTCCACACAAGGCCTAACGACTAGGACACCGTTCTCTGTCCATCGATACGCGGTGACTCAGGCTACCCCTAGATAACCCAAGTTTCCATGAAGTCCGGCCCTAGGACATGACCCCGTATTCTCCGGACTACACACCTACCGGCGTCACCCAGTAGGTTAACACCATAACCAGAATCACCACGACCCGGTTAGGTAACTACCCGAGGATCCAATCGGGTCGGAAGTACCAGAACGTAATCAAACACCTAGACTTGCGGGATCTAACGCACCCTAGAGTCCTAGTGCAGAAATGTAAACACGCAGACTCACTTGGACTCTAACAATCAATCTCAAACAATAACATCAATCAACTCAACCCCGCATCCCGCAAGTCTACTCACACACACCAACACCGCCCCCTGACTCAGCACCGTACCGAGTCAGCGGTTACGACTTAACTGGTCCCATGACCAGATTAAGTATCCACGCATCTTGCTCGGCCCAACACCGAGACAATCTAACAAGCCTGCACAGAAAGCTCAACAACAACCACACAACAACACAACCACACAAACAACACACAATCATCACACAATCAGGCCTATTAGGGTTTCTAACATCTTTTAACCAATTTACGCCCGCTACTGTGGATTAGCGGCTTACTAACCCGTAGACGGTTCACCAATCACAACACTTCTAATTCTTACTCATCCTAAGTATCTTTTAACAATTCCCGATCCGTCGGTATGGAGCTAGTAGCTTACTAGAATCCATGACGTCTCATCTTTCAATACTTAATTCATTTATTCTCGGGAAACCCCGATACCATTCATATTCTATACGTTCGTTCAGGTTTAAATCCGTATTTTAGCTCGTCTTAAGTCCCGTATATAGATTCATTTATTACCGTCCTTTACTTACATATATATGCATATACGGTCCTACTCATGCAACGGCTATATGAATGCATCACACAATATTACTATCAACCTAACGGCACTCAACAGGTTTAATCTGTTTAAGTCTACCATGCTTCTTTAACCCTAGCCGGTTTAACATCAAATAAGTCGATCAATTCTCAATTTAATTCAATTCATCATGACCGGGTATGCATTCCTATTTCTACGGTTTCCCATTTATTGTTCTATATGCAACTACGGTGTTTGAGCCGACTCACAGTGATTAAGCGGAATGGCGGACCGGATGCGGATACGATCTCCCGAAACCCGAACTAATCCTGAATCTCTCCGAATACCCGAACACGAACCCCGAGACTTCCTGAACACCCGTAGATGAACCGCAACACCAAAAAACCGGCCGGAGTCAACGCGTTGACCATCGTTGACCACGGCGTTGACCGGTCGTCGACCGGCGTTGACCAAGGCTGACCGTTGACCGTTGACCACTGACCGTTGACCAAGCTAAACCGGTTGACCACGAACCAAGAATCCAATTGACCGGTTTAGGTAAACCGGGTCAAAGTCAAAATGTTGACCGAGATTTGACCGGTTACCTAAACCGATCTAAAACCACCCAAATCAGCTCCAATCTTGAACCAACACATCTGAACCAACCCCTGGATGAACCGGCTGAAGATTTGGAGGCGGAGGAGCTCACCGGCGGCGGTGCTCCGGCGTTGACCGCGGCGGCGGTGGCATTGACCGCTGCGGAGGCGACTTCTGACGGCAAACCACCCACCAAACTGCTCCTCTTGTCAAGATCTATCCACCCATGGCCTTGAATCACAGAAAAATGATGAAGAGAGAGAGAGAGATATCCTCACCAACCCTAACCGCGGCTGCTTCTTGGCCGGATTCCGGCGAGCTCCGGCGACGGCTGCAACGGTGGCTGGCTGAAGATTGAAGAGGAGGATGAGATGAAGCTACTGGACTTTGAAGCAGGGGATTTGGGTCTAGAATGAAGATGTTATGGCCTTGCTTGCACCCTAAGGCACGAAGAACACCTTGAATCTTTTGAAGAACACCTTGAAGATTCAAGAACTTGGTGAGATTCTGGAAATAGAAGATGAACTTGATGAGTGGAGAGAGGAGAGAGATCGAGAGTGTAGAGAGAAAGAGAGAGATTCTTGCACCCAAAAGTTGATTAGATACAAAGTTCTCTTTTTGGTGCATGAACTCCTTTTTGCATGCATGCATGCACCAAGAAGTGGTGGCGCCTCCAGGGGAAGACACTTGTCTCTCTGGGGTGCATTTGAGCCAGATAATCCACTCCTTACTCCCCTAATCTTCCCTTTAATCCCCTTAATCACTCTTGTTCGGTTTACTCGTTTCTTCGATAATTGTTTTAGTAAATATCAAACGATTCCCATAAATCTCCAAACTTCTATAAACTTATTCTTCCTGATTTTAGATGAATTTAGCAACTTGAATCATCTCCATTGGAGTTTCCTAACTCCCGTTATGATTTTCCGAAGTTTTCCCAATTTAGTAGGTTTTCCGACCGATACTCCAAAAAATGCATTTCTGCTCAGTTTCTTCCAAATATTATCTTGTAAATGTCCTTTATAGTTTAGAAAGAGAACATTTGGCCCGTCACGTCTTCCGTCTCGAACTTTGGCAAAATTACCATTTTGCCCCTGGGTTTGGCAAAATTACAATTTTGCCCCTGTTGACTTTTTTCTACCCGTTGACCGTATTTTTGGATACGGGGTATCACATTCTTCCCCACTTACAGGAATTCGGTCCCCGAAATTCTCCGTCACTACCAGACTTGGAATCGGTTCCAATCCCTGCAAGTGGCTCCGTTATTCTATTTCAACCAGTGTTCAAGAAAGCGCTAGGCGCTAGTCGGGCGGCGACCCAACGCCTAGCGCCTAGAACGCTTATCGGGGCCTAAGTGATTTTTCTAGGCGGATTAGACATTTATAAATAACATATATTGTAGATATATTTTATTATATACATCATAGAATTCAAATATTTGTAATCTTAAAAATAGATTTAGAACTCAAATTACATCGAAATAACAAAAAAATCAGTTAAATTATTCAGCACGCGACATTTGCTATCAAAATCTGTCAAAATTACGATATTTTTTATATTGATAACCATTAATTTATGAATTAAAACTTATAAATTTAGTTATATGTAATAAATTTTTAAAATTAGATGAAACAAACACAAAAATTAAAAATCAAATGATTAGTTAAAAATTGTGTAGAGCCGCCTAGGACCGCCTAGACCCGCCTAAATCCGCTTAATAATATAAACGCCTAATTTTAACGCCTAGGAGAAAATCGCCACGGTCAAGGACCGCCTAGCGCCTAGGCTCCGCTTAGGCGGCCGCCTAGACCGCTTTTTAGAACACTGATTCCAACGCTTCCTTACTCAGACATTGTTGTCTAGCTCTGACTTCTTGCCTTTCTGCGCTCCTTCCAAACCTTCCATCTATCTTTACACTGATTCTCATTTCTAACTTCCCCAGTTCGTTTTGACCTCTACACCCTTTTCCGCTATTGATTTGTCCCTGAGACACTCTTCAAGAATCTGTATTCTAACCTTGACGTCATTATGACTCTAGCTCCTTCCATACTGATAACTCCGCCCGCTTCTGCTATGACAACTCCCTTCTCGAACATTCCCCAAAAGTTTGGACTCCTGATTCCGACGGTTCTAAAACTTCATTCACTTCACACCAATCGCTTCATTCTGATATTCACACTGTCGCTGACATTCTTTCAAATCTTTTTGCTAACTCATCACGTCAACCGCTTCGCTCCTTCCGCTGCTCTGTACTAACACATTCTCACTGACCATCCATACTGACTGCTTCACGGTCCAGTCTCCTTATTTCACGACGTCTTGCCATTCCATCTCGCTTTCAGATTCGGGTTTGGTCTCGCATACGTATCGCATCGGCCATTCCGTCCTACATACAACAACTATCACTGGAGCGGTGAAATTCAAACCAGTCTATCCCTCGATATCACTTCCTCATAGAGATATAGTTAGTTAATCATGTACCCAACAGTCACTCATGATTAAGTAACGATATTCTATAATTCCGCTTTCTCGCGAATCGACTGTCGATTACAACCATACTCGAGTTAGCTCAACACCTTAAATGAAAAGGTTCTAACACTTTCATCTCTAACAACTTAACGATCGCAACAAAATTTAAACTACTCACTCGAATGGCTTACCAATGCCATCCACACTCCGCACATGCTATGCATGCCATAAAACTAGCACTTTCGCAGTGCTACACCACAAACGAAACGCAACCCTAATAACCAATGCACCACTCAAGCATTAAATAAAACACGCAATCAATCAAATAAAATCAACCAATTACCACACACAAACAAGCAATCACTAGATCGCTCCGGATATGTCATCAGTCTGGGTTTAGGTTATGATGAACGGTCGTCAATTCTGCGCATCATTAGATTTCAGATGGTAATTATTTGCATCCAAACCATCACACGCATGCAAACAATTACTACGTAAGCCATAATGATAAGTGGAACAATTCTGCATCACATACATACATAAGAACAACAACACACACATGTTTCAAGGTTTTTAAATACATAAGTAAAACAGAAATACAACCACGAGACGTCCGTCATCCATACCCTAACCCCCAAACTGCACCGTCATAACCCGGAGATGTCTGAAATAACATGCGAGAATCGCCGATCTAGATACACACAACATAGTTAGTGCCCAACTTACCTGGCCTAACTATCCTAACTTAACAGCCCCAACAAGACTGAAATTCCAAACACAAACGGCATCGTGGCTCGCGCTGGTAACCACTGGCAGGCGCGCCGGGAGGGTGTGATGGGTGCGCATCTCTAGTAGGTGGTCCGACCTGCTGCGGCTCTGCCATCGGACACAATTGCGCCACATGACCTCTACGACCACAAATCTGACAAACCGGTATGGCCGCTGGGCGTGGCCCACGGTAACATGCTGCTGCCTGACGATCCATCGCTCCACATAACTGACAAGAAGAGACATACCCTGAAGAAGGCTCCTGAAAACACTCGGCTGCTCGATGTCCCTGAGCTCCACAAATCTGACAGACAACTGGCGCTGAGCGGATCGACGAGAACTGGACCGACGAGAACAAGCGGACGCTCTGTGTCCCTCATCTCCACACCTCCTACAAGACCTCGAGGGTATCGGTGGCTGCACCAATGGTGGCTGCGCTACGGGTGACTGCGCGGCTGGCTGCTAAATAACTGACTGCCGAATAAGCTCAGTGTCTCGGCGACTCGGTCCAGGTCGATACTCCTCAGGCAATGGGGCACGATGCGGCTCTGCGTCTGACATACGAGGTCCGGGCCCCGCGATCGGACAAATAGGTGCAAGATAACCGTCTATCCCACACACACCTGACAATAATACGGGCTCGGCACCGGCTGATACGTCTCACGGTAGCGCGGATCAACTAGTCGTGTACACCATTACAAATGAAATCCTGAACTCCGCAGGCGCTACATGTCCGGTACACATGCATAGGCGGCACTGAATCTGGCGTGTCGGCTAGTGGAATCTCCGGTGGTGCAACCGGCTCGGTCGGCGGTGCCTCTGGTGATGTAACTGACCCTGCCGTCGACATCGGCTCAACTTCTGTGGCTGACTCCATCGCTGAGTGTGGCTCGATGGAACCGAGTGATGGAGCTCCTGACCTCTGCGGCGATCCTGGCTGATGATGCGGCCCAACATGCTGCTCCAAGACGTCCTCTAGTATCGCCATCTGCTCGTCCATCTGTTTCGCCCACTGCGCATGCTGCTCCGGATCCAACGGTTCCATGTCCATATCGAAAACTGAGTGTAACGGATCCAACTGAAAACCCCCTCCACCAAGTGGAATAAAATCCGACTCATGCAAACTGAAGGGTAATGGCACATCATGTGCCTCATGCATCGGCAGCTGTATCGCTGGTGGTACCATATGCTGTTGGGATTATGTCCTGAAATCACATTGTACTCACTCTAGAGATAGTTGTATTGTCGAGATCGGACAATTCATATGATACTGGGTAGTCATAATGTTTTGCTAGAAACCGCTTATGACAAATGAGTTGTAACTCATTTTCAGTATCGTGTGAACCTACAGGGTCACACACCTAAGCAAGTTGGACATAGTTTGTATGGGATAGATCATTGGCATATGGTCTGGTCGATGTGTATTGGATACACATCGAATATGAGTTTTAATGAGGTGTGTCGATCGACACCATTGGGTGCATCGGTCGACACAAGACATGTGTCGATCGACACCACTAAGTGTGTCGGTCGACACAAGGCCGAAACCGAGACTGATGTTTCGGTTTATGTCAAGGTCGACATATATAAGTGATCTTATGTAATTTCGACCTAGGGGATTGTGAGCGCCGCCTAGACAGTGTTTTCTCTGAGAGAAAACACAGAAACCTCGAAAACTTTGTTCCCAGGAGATCTGAGCCCCGGTACTAGCATCCCGGCGGATTCCAGCTTGTGTGCGTGTGGACTGAAGTAGAGGCGCAGCATCTGAGGCGCTTCACAGATCTCGTTTATCTGACCATCTTCCGCTGCCAATCTCCAGGTAAACAGAGATCAGATCCTTGATTCAATTAACTAGACCCTAGATCCTAGGCTATCTGGAACCTGACAGCAATTCTGAATCCGGTAGAATTGGCTCGAAGTTCCAACAGTGGTATCAGAGCCTTAGGGTTTTATCATTGAATCAGACCTGTTTATTGAATTTGATGATTTAGATTCGCAAACTAGGTTGTTTGGTTAGAACAGGTCAGATCGATTTCGATCAAGATCGAGTCTGTGTTTTCGCACAGTGTCGATCGACACACTGGGTGTGTCGGTCGACACAGAACAGGCGAAATCGACAGATTCGGCGGCTAGGGTTTTTCGCGAAGAAAAACCGAAAGCCTTTTGTGTCGATCGACACAGGTTGAGTGTCGGTCGACACAGAACAGATTCGGTTCAGTGTCGATCGACACAGGTTAGTGTCGGTCGACACATACCTAGCGAATGGTTAATCGGTTCAATTGGATTGGACCGGTTATCATGCTTGGTTAAGTCCGAATAGATCGGTTTAAATTGGATGAATTGGTTCAATTGGATTGAACTGATTATCTCAATTAGCATGAACCAATGAGTTGAATCAGTTTGATTGGATAAGTCGACTTCAATTGAATTGGACCGGTTATCGCAATTAGATGAAACTGATTAAAACGGTTTAAATTGGATGAATTGATTCAATTGGATTGAACCAGTCATCGCAATTAGTATAAACCGATTTGAATGGTTAAGATCAGTTTGATCTGATAAGTCGGTTCAATTGGATTGGACCGGTTATCAAAACTGTCTTCGGTTAAGGTCTATGTCGACCGTCACACACGGGTTGTGTCGATCGACATGACCGGTTCGATAAACCGGGTTAATTGGATTAACCGGTTATTGAAGTCCGGTTTTGTTTGGTGGTGTCGATCGACAAACATAGTCTGCGTCGATCGATACAGTGCTCGAAATTCTGGTTATTGAACCTTGAATTTGCAGAAACCAAACTCGACCTAAACCTTGATCAAAGCTTAGCTTCAATATGGTCAACTGTCAAGACTCATTTCGTTGTGTGATGGTCTAGCCAAGAGCTTGGTGTCCACAATTACGTGAGTAAGGCAGGTAATTATGTTGATGGACTTGCAGTGCTTGACATCAACAATTACATGACCTAAGAGATTGATTTGCTAACCTTTCAGAGTTTAGTTTCCTCAACTAAATATCAAGTAACCTTGATGTCTTGCCCAATCTTGTCTACTGTCAAGACTCGTGTTCGTTTGTTGGATAGTCTTGGAGTCCTTGGTATCCACTGCAACATGAGTAAGGCAGGTGATCATTGATAGACTTGCAGTGCGACTGTCAATGATCACAAGACAGAAGAGATTGGTTTACTTGACTGGGCTATCAGAAGTTCTGGGCCCAGAGACATCAGAGTAGATGAGACATGGATTGTCTTATCTGCGACCAAGAGTTGTACTGGGTACAATTAGCAATGATTTGCTTACCTAGATAACTAAATTTTGGGTGATGGCGAGTCGTCCACTCAGATTTTGGTGAAGTATGGATCTTGGATCATTATATTCATAGAGGAAACATTGTTTGAATATAATGCGAGTTTTCTTATTAGATAAGATTTCTCATCATATACATAACTAAATCTTTGTTTTTCTTGGATTTCAGCTTATGTCTATGACTACTTTCTCGTTGCGATCCGTCCTTGAGAAGGACAAGTTAAATGGATCCAACTTCCTGGATTGGTATCGGAATCTGAGATTCATTCTCAAGCAGGAGAGCAAGGACTATGTCCTTGAAAAGGCTCTTCCAGAAAGGCTTGGGACCAATCGCTCGCATGCAGCATATAATGCTTGGAATAAGCATTATATTGATGTGGTAGATGTGCGTGGTCTGATGTTGGCTACCATGAACTCGGACTTGAAGAGTCAATACGAGAACATGGAGTCGCCAATAGAGATGATCACCAGCCTGAAACTGAAGTTTCAGGATCTGGCACGAGTTGAGAGATTCCAGATGGTGAAGTCTCTCACTGGGTGCAAGCTACCAGAGGATGCTCCAGTAAGTCCTCATGTCATTAAAATGATGGGTTACATTGATAACCTGGGGAAACTGGAATGTCCTGTCAGCTTAGAGTTGGCCACTGACATCATTCTGCAGTCACTGCCGTCAAGCTATGATAAGTTCATTAAGAACTATATCAAGAAAGGCTTGACGAAGACGTTGACTGAGCTGCATGGCATGCTCAAAACAGCAGAGCAAAACATCAAAAAGGGTAAAAGATTTGAGAAATCTTGTGTTGGCAAGGGTAGAGGCAGGGCCGTCCAGATTTGGAATCAGGACAAGCCTGTGTCATCTTATAAGCCCAAGTCAGGCCCATCTGGTGTTAGAAAATGCTTCTACTGCGATGAGTCAGGGCATTGGAAGAGAGATTGCATTAAATTCTTGGAAGATTCACAAGAGATGAAGGAGATGTATAGTACTTCTTCTTCAGGTATTGTGTTATTAATTCAAGTTCTACATAAGTATTGGATACTAGTTGTGGTACTGATATTTTTGAAATATGCAGGACCTAAGCGACAGTAGAACGTTGAAGAAAGGGCAAGTGGAACTGCGTGTCTGGTTGAAGCAATGGTTGCTGCATGAGCCGAAGAGATTCTCCACTTGTAGGAGCCTTTCATACTTGGTTTTAGAAATTAAGTAATTGCTACTATGTATCTGCCTTGTGCAGAAATGTCTTTCATCTTCTTGTAAGAATTTGGATGTTTTTCATTTTGATAAAAGACAAGTTTTGTTCTTTAGATCTTAATGAAATATCTATGGTAGCACCCCGTTTGGAATGGGTTTTATGTCTTAAACCAGCGAAAGTTAGAATATAACACAAATACTAAAAGTTTAAGTCTGATGACTCGAACTCGACTTTTCCTTGGCATAGTCGTTTAACCATACAGAGTGAAGCGGATTCAGAAGTTCCATAGTTTTGGACTCATTCGATTATTAATCATTTGAGATATGAATTCTGTTCACTGGACCAAATGACTAAGGCCCTTTTAGCAGAGCTAAAGGAAACGGGCCAGAGGCTTATTGGGCCTTACACATACTGATGTATGCGGCCCGATGAGCATTAGTGCCAAAGGAAATCTTCTGTACTTCATTACCTTATTGATGGCATCAATAAGTATGTCTGTGTTCATTTGATGAGACACGAGCAGGAATCCCTTGAGGAGTTCCAAAATGAAGTGTAGAACCGATTTGACAGAAGTATTGAGATCCTCGATTGAATCGCGGAGGAAAATACTTGAGTCAAGAATTGGGTGATCATCTAACAGAATGAATCGGATCTTATTAGATATGCTCCGATTAATGATGAGTCACAGGAATCTTCCATAATCATTTAAGAATACGTTCTAAAATGTCTATGTTTACGCTAAATAAGTTTCTATCAGAATCAGTGAAAAACACCACATTGGATGTGGACTGGGTGATTTCCAAATTTGTTTTTCTGATTAATTGGGATTGCAAGGTTTGTGTAAGACAGTAGTCAACAAACAAACTTGAACCCATATCTGATAAGTTCTACCTCGCTGGTTGTCCTAAGGAAACCAAGGCTTGCTACTTTTGCAACCAATCCGAGGACAAAGTATTGTTGTTCGGAACTGTGTCTTTTGAGAAAGATCGTACTTTCAAAAGGAACAGTGGGAGTAAAAGTACACATCGAAGAAATTCGATAAACACAGGAGGCTGCTCAACCTGTTGAGGGAAAGCAGCGGTGAGATCTACAAAGTGCTGTAGGATCTACACCTGTGGAGCCTGAAATTCGCAGATCCGAAAGGATCCGTCACTAACTCGAGAGTGATTTCTCGTAACCAATTGTCGTGATCTATTGATCATTGAAAAGTGACGAGCATGCGAAATTCAAAGAAGCGATGGTGAGCCCCAACTCCGAAAATTGGCTGGGTATGCATGTTAGCTTCACCGATCCATTTCTGGATTGAAGCAAACATCTTGGAGTTGGAATCAGCATTCTGATAATATGGTCAAAAGTTTTGACTTGATCAGAAAGAGATGAAACCATGCGTTTACAAGAAGACTAGTGGGAGCGTAATGGCAATTCTCACACTGTATGTAGATAACATACTTAAATCTCATAAACGACGTTCCGACGCTAAAGTCTTGTCAAGATTTGGGTCGGAAGTCAAGTTTAACGATAGACATGGGAGAAGGCCGTGAAAGTTCTTGGAATAAGGATCCATTGGAATGGATCAGAAAGGCTAATTGGATCGTGTCAAAATCCTTATGTCAATAAGGTATTAGACAGTTCAAATGTGCTTGATTCCAAGAATGGCTTCATACCAAAGGTCTTATGGCAATAATCTAAGCAAGATGAAGTGTCTTGGACACTGGCTGAGCTAGTAACAATATTAGCAAGATGAAGTGTTTTGAACACTGGCTGAACTAATATTAATGAGTGTGATTGCTAATGCTGCTGCAATAGAATCCATCATAAATGCCATGTTTGCGCTCGTCAAGATGCAGCTTACGCATATAGTATGACGAGAAAATACAAATATGTTCCGGTAATAGTCACTGAACAGTTACCAGAAATATCCCAAGTGTTTGAGAACACTAAGGATAGGTTCGTGGTGAACTGGAAGTGACGAACCAGTTGAAAGTAGTTAGACGGACAAAGACGATTCCCGGTTCCCACCTGGTTATGTCTCTTTGTCTGAATAGCGGTGCTATCTGTTGGAAAGGCTCCAAGCAGTGGACCGTAGAATAGTGCTTTTATCTGAATGGCGGTGTGGTTTGTTGGAATTGTTTCAAACAAAACACCGCAGTCTCTCCCACAACCTAAGCACCAGATTTATTCTGTTGCTGTAGGTATAAGATATCTGAAGAGATGATCTTGATTCTAGTGGGAGTAATTCTAGTTATGTTGTAATCTTTACATAGACATGCTATGGTAGTGTTTATGTAAGTCAAACTGACATCGGTATTATTTAATTATTGGATAATTAAGTAATAGTCCCAAAGTACTTTATGGTCATCATATAGGTCATCAAGTTGAGGACTTGATCATGAAACCCTATAAGTAAAAGATGACATAAATTATGATTGTCCCTAGTCGAGGTTGTTGAAGTGGGGCACCAATAACCGCGCGAGACTAGTATGTGAGGTGACTGTTGGACTAAGTTTCATGGAGTCAATGATATGATTATCACAGTCAGTCACATAGATATATGTTGGTGAACATATGATCGGACATGACCCGCTTAATGAGAACTCCACAGGATAGTTATATCAGTGTCATGGGAGGTTCTCATTACGACTATAGAGTATAGTCCTTAGACCTGAGTTCATCATGCTTTCTAGCATATGAATTGGTGCGTTTTGACCTTGTCAAACGTCGTTCCGTAACTGGCGGCTATAACGGCATTGCTTAGGCGTATCATGAAGTATGTGTAGAAACAGGGATGGAACAAGATGGGATTTGTCCCTCCTAGAACGGGAGATAAATATCTCAGGGCCCATCGAAGATTTGATACTGAGAAAATGCATGGCCGTGCTCAAACGAGGTGATTGTCAGTCGTTTGTTTTATCAGTATAGATCAGGAATTCGATGAACATGATGTTGGCTATAATAAGGATGACACAGTCTCTTGCCTTATGCCATATCGAGATATAGCGACGAAGGGATTATAGGAATAGATGATTCCAGTACAAGTGGGAGATTGTTGGGATTATGTCCTGAAATCACATTGTACTCACTCTAGAGATAGTTGTATTGTCGAGATCGGACAATTCATATGATACTGGGTAGTCATAATGTTTTGCTAGAAACCGCTTATGACAAATGAGTTGTAACTCATTTCCAGTATCGTGTGAACCTACAGGGTCACACACCTAAGCAAGTTGGACATAGTTCGTATGGGATTGATCATTGGCATATGGTCTGGTCGATGTGTATTGGATACACATCGAATATGAGTTTTAATGAGGTGTGTCGATCGACACCATTGGGTGCGTCGGTCGACACAAGACGTGTGTCGATCGACACCACTAAGTGTGTCGGTCGACACAAGGCCGAAACCGAGACTGATGTTTCGGTTTATGTCAAGGTCGACATATATAAGTGATCTTATGTAATTTCGACCTAATTGACGAGCGCCGCCCAGACAGTGTTTTCTCTGAGAGAAAACACAGAAACCTCGAAAACTTTGTTCCCAGGAGATCCGAGCCCCGGTACTAGCATCCCGGCGGATTCCAGCTTGTGTGCGTGTGGACTGAAGTAGAGGCGCAGCATCTGAGGCGCTTCACAGATCTCGTTTATCTGACCATCTTCCGCTGCCAATCTCCAGGTAAACAGAGATCAGATCCTTGATTCAATTAACTAGACCCTAGATCCTAGGCTATCTGGAACCTGACAGCAATTCTGAATCCGGTAGAATTGGCTCGAAGTTCCAACATAGGCGCCTCCAACTATGATGGCAATGGCGGCAGCCCATAGTCTGTGAATCCCAAATATCCCATCACTCCTGCGGTCGGGTCTGCCGTTCCTGCATCGTCTTGTAGGGAAGGCGGTAACGGATCAAGTAACGGCCTCCAATCTACAGCAGCGGCTCTCGCTCTCTGATGCACTTGGGGCACAACTGGCGGTCGATCTGATACTCGAGAACCCTGCGACTGTCCCTGCTGTGCTATCCTCAGACCTGCCTGATGCTGGTCTACCAAAGCCTGATACTCTGCTCGTGTCATCCGACGCTCACCCATACTGCTTGCTGCAATCTCTCATACCCAATAGACACACCCACACACAATCCGTCCGGGGACACGCTGCTGCTGACTGCAATCAAAAACACAAATAAACATTAGTTCACATAATACAAATTTCCTACCCTATCCCAACCCCGGAATTACAGATGCGGCTCGGTTTCTTAATGGATGCTTGGGTAAGACACAATTTTGACTCGATAAAACCACGGAAAACACTCAGAAATGAACAGCTTTGAAACCCATGCAGAATCATGCTCTGATACCACCTTTCTGTAACGCCCCTTTCGCATTCTCCGCTGACCGTCGAGCTGACCGGCCAACAATCAAACAAGAACATGACCGATCGAACCCGAGCAAGTCGAACAGGAAAAGTTCATCACAGGACGAAGCCAGAGACAGATCGGTTTGAGACAAAGGCTCGCACTAACCCATCCTTGACTCCGCTATCCTCACTTCCATAGTACAAGTCGATCGCCTTGCACTACTTCTGCGAGTTTTGTCGGTTCGAATGAAACACAATATCAGAAAAGCATATTCATTTCTGAGTAAATCAAACGTTCAACACAACGTTTAATCGTCACTTTACAATCGTTTTCATCAATAAAAAATCAACATGCAAATCAATACAAAAGAGGCGTCAAGCCGAACCGAGTGAAAAACCCCAAAATCATCGAATCAAAAACCCCGCCGCAAGCCATCCCTAAACTACACCGAGGACCTCCCGCGTCCGTTGCTGCTTAACCTTAAAACACAAAAAGAGTCTAATGAGCGATCTAAGATCACCCAGTGAATCGGCTCCCCACTAAGGCTTCTAATCTATCTATCGTCTATAGATTCCCGCCCGAAAACCCCAAAATAACAATCAATCACAACAAATAGCCGATCACGCACTACCACGTCGTGTCGAGCCCACACACAATCAATTGCCAAAAGAAAGAGAAGGCGATTAGAGGAAATCGGGAGCACTGCGGCACATGTTCCCGATTGAGACTCGATCTATCTACCGCGCACTACCAACTACACCAAAACACCACGCTGGGCCTCTACGATCTTGGTAACTTCCACTGGTTTTCACCATTACCGATATGGCAACTAACCCACGACTTCTAGCCATCCACACAAGGCCTAACGACTAGGACACCGTTCTCTGTCCATCGATACGCGGTGACTCAGGCTACCCCTAGATAACCCAAGTTTCCATGCATTCCGGCCCTAGGACATGACCCCGTATTCTCCGGACTACACACCTACCGGCGTCACCCAGTAGGTTAACACCATAACCAGAATCACCACGGCCCGGTTAGGTAACTACCCGAGGATCCAATCGGGTCGGAAGTACCAGAACGTAATCAAACACCTAGACTTGCGGGATCTAACGCACCCTAGAGTCCTAGTGCAGAAATGTAAACACGCAGAATCGCTTGGACTCTAACAATCAATCTCAAACAATAACATCAATCAACTCAACCCCGCATCCCGCAAGTCTACTCACACACACCAACACCGCCCCTTGACTCAGCACTGTACCGAGTCAGCGGTTACGACTTAACCGGTCCCATGACCAGATTAAGTATCCACGCAGATTGCTCGACACACCGAGACAATCTAACAAGCCTGCACAGAAAGCTCAACAACAACCACACAACAACACAACCACACAAACAACACGCAATCATCACACAATCAGGCCTATTTGGGTTTCTAACATCTTTTAACCAATTTACGCCCGCTACTTTGGATTAACGGCTTGCTAACCCGTAGACGGTTCACCAATCACAACACTTCTCATTCTTACTCATCCTAAGTATCTTTTAACAATTCCCGATCCATCGGTTTGGAGCTAGTAGCTTACTAGAATCCCGACGTCTCATCTTTCAATACTTAATTCATTTATTCTTGGGAAACCCCGATACCATTCATATTCTATACGTTCGTTCAGGTTTAAATCCATATTTTAGCTCGTCTTAATTCCCGTATATAGATTCATTTATTACTTTCCTTTACTTACATATATATGCATATACGGTCCTACTCATGCAACGGCTATATGAATGCATCACACAATATTACTATCAACCTAACGGCACTCAACAGGTTTAATCCGTTTAAGTCTAACATGCTTCTTTAACCCTAGCCGGTTTAACATCAAATCAGTCGATCAATTCTCAATTTAATTCAATTCATCACGACCGGGTATGCATTCCTATTTCTACGAGTCAACGCGTTGACCGGTGTTGACCACGGCGTTGACCGGCCGTTGACCGGCGTTGACCGAGGCTGGCCGTTGACCGCTGACCGTTGACCAAGCTAAACCGGTTTACCACTCCTCTGAACCAGTTGGCCACGAACCAAGAATCCAATTGACCGGTTTAGGTAAACCGGATCAAAGTCAAAATGTTGACCGAGAGTTGACCGGTTACATAAACCGATCTAAAACCACCCAAATCAGCTCCAATCTTGAACCAACACATCTGAACCAACCCCTGGATGAACCGGCTGAAGATTTGAAGGCGGAGGAGCTCACCGGCGGCGGTGCTCCGGCGTTGACCGCGGCGGCGGTGGAGTTGACCACGGCGGAGGCGACTTTTCCGGCGACTTCTGACGGTGAACCACCCACCAAACTGCTCCTCTTTTCAAGATCTATCCACCCATGGCCTTGAATCACAGAAAAATGATGAAGAGAGAGAGAGATATCCTCACCAACCCTAACCGCGGCTGCTTCTTGGACGGATTCCGGTGAGCTCCGGCGATGGCTGCAATGATGGCTGGCTGAAGATTGAATAGGAGGATGAGATGAAGCTACTGGACTTTGAAGCAGGGGATTTGGGTCTAGGATGAAGAAGTTATGGCCTTGCTTGCACCCTAAGGCACGAAGAACACCTTGAATCTTTTGAAGAACACCTTGAAGATTCAAGAACTTGGTGAGTTTCTGGAAATAGAAGATGAACTTGATGAGTGTAGAGAGGAGAGAGATCGAGAGTGTAGAGAGAAAGAGAGATTCTTGCATCCAAAAGTTGATTAGATACAAAGTTCTCTTTTTGGTGCATGAACTCCTTTTTGCATGCATGCATGCACCAAGAAGTGGTGCCGCCTCCAGGGGAAGACACTTGTCTCTCTGGGGTGCATTTGAGCCAGCTAATCCACTCCTTACTCCCCTAATCTTCCCTTTAATCCCCTTAATCACTCATGTTCGGTTTACTCGTTTCTTCGATAAATATTTTAGTAAATATCAAACGATTCCCATAAATCTCCAAACTTTCATAAACTGATTCTCCCTGATTTTAGATAAATTTAGCAACTTTAATCATCTCCATTGGAGTTTCCTAGCTCCCGTTATGATTTTCCGAAGTTTTCCCGGTTTAGTCGGTTTTCCGACCGATACTCCAAAAAATACATTTCTGTTCCGTTTCTTCCAAATCTGATCTTGTAAATGTTCTTTATAATTTAGAAAGAGAACATTTGGCCCGTCACGTCTTCCGTCTCAAACTTTGGTAAAATTACTATTTTACCCCTGGGTTTGGCAAAATTACAGTTTTGCCCCTGTTGACTTTTCTTCTACCCGTTGACCGTATTTTTGGATACGGGGTATCACATCCATACTCTCGTCAACTTTCCGAGTCATGCTTTCTTCCAGCTTATGAAACTGATATGATTCTTCATCTGCAGCAAAAGCTATTCCTTTGACAATTTTAGGTTGATCTGCAGATGCTTCCATTTCTTCTGCTTTTAACAGTCCTAGTAGCTGAGAGAACTTCATGTCATATGTGTTCATAGCCATCTTAAGTACTGCTTTTTGTGCCCCATACTTTGCAGGTAAGCATCTTAACATCTTTTTCACCAACTTCTTATCCTTGTAAGTTTTACCCAGCACTAAAGCTTCATTAGCTATGGAACTAAGCTTAGATCCAAAACTTTCTATGGATTCATCACTTCCCATCTTGAGATTCTCGAACTGTGACGCCAAGTGATCCAGCCTTATCCTCTTTACGCTTGATATCTCTTCATAGAAGTTGACTAGAACTTTCCAAGCGTCTTTAGCAGCAGAGCACCCCTGAACAAGCTTAAATTTCTCAACATCAATTGCAGTAAAGATCTCACAAATAGCCTTGGAGTTAAACATTGATGTGTTTTTCTCTGATGCAGTCCACTTATCTTTGGGCTTCGGTTGTTTCTTTCCTTCAGCGTCAAGAACATATGGTTCTTCCCAGCCAGATTCCACAGCTGTCCAAGCATCCTCATCTATAGCCCTGATTCTTTGTTTCATGCACACTTTTCAGTGACCGAAGTTGTTTTCATCAAGCATGAGTGTCTTTTTAATCTCCACAAGTGTCCTTTGTGTACCCATCTTCTCCACAAGATCTCAACCAGTTTAGTAGTTTCTACAAAACCACCATCGGTGACCCGCTCTGATACCAATTGTAAAACAAGAAGAGTAGATACACAAAGCTAGCAATAAACAAATCCACAGAAAATATATCTTTATTAGAAATTTCTTAAACACTCTCCTTACAAGATGTTTAATCAGGTTTATACGCAGTTGTTCTTGACTCGTCACTGACCAATTCCTAATCTAGGCACCTTAGAAAATCTGTTAAACAATCTCCTGACTTGTTTAATTCGAATTACTCGACGTCTCACACGACTCGACACGAACCGATTTCTAGGCTACCCAATCTTACACACCGCGAACAGCTGTGTAACCTATTTGTTCACTCACAGGTAAACTACAAACGCTAACTCACGCTCAATTATTTCTCTCTCTTTTTTTCTATATCTTAACCTAAAGCCATCTCTTCCTTTATATATTTCCAAATCTTCTATTTCTTGATTTGAGAATATCTTGTTTCATATCTTCATGATATCTCCAAATATTTTATTTTTTTGCTTTGAAGAATATCTTAACTCCATATTTTTATTCAGCCACGTCAGCTAAACTCCTCATCATATTCTCTTTTCCTTCAAGCCTAACACATGCGTCTTCATTGTGCAACCACATGATTCCTTGGTGCTAACAGATTCGACTTCAACAAACCATTTTATTTTGTCTTTTTAAAAAATTAATGTTTGTAGAGGGGCAAAAGAAACAAAATTTGCTTCTTTTTTTCTGAACTGGAGAAAATTTGTTTTAGTGCAGAAAATTTAAGGCTCTTGTTATAAGAGAATTAAACAGCCCAAGAAGAAAGATACAACGTACAATGTATCTCATCTCATCTCGCCTTTGATTATTATTTGCTTTGGTCTGAGATCTGCGGGAACTTGATTAGATTCGGTTCCTATTGTTTTCAATTTCCTCACTTTATCTCCACTTCTTTCACTTGGTGGCGAGAATCCGCAACGTCTCCGGCAGCTTCTCCATTTTAAGTTCCTTGAAACGTCTCCTGATTGAGAGCCACGTGTTCTTGGACTAGATCTGCCTCACTCGTCGACTACAAGTTCCGTTTCTTAGTTTGGACTTTAATGAACCCGATATGATTGGGCAGTGAGATAAATACTTTGGGGGCTTTTATGCTCACAAGGTTTTTAATGAGTTAGTTTACGGGTGCCTTAATCTCATGATTACCACAACCCTCTTGAGGCATTAACAGAAGTCATATGTAAATAAGATGAATACAAATTGATGGAATAAAATTGAAACGAATAATGGTACAATTAAAAACATATAGACAAATATAAGGAATGAGATTGAATAAACTTAGAAAAAATTACTTAGAATTCGACTAGTTTAAACTCTTGTTCGGAAACGCGCTAGGCGTTATCCGCACGGTAAGTTCGGACCTAACGAGTTATCGAAAAATCGAAATAAATTCGGAGAATACGCAGAGCAGAATTTTTATGATAATTTAAAAATATTTGTGAATATATATGTATTTTGTCGATAATGTAACTATATATATTATGTTTGTGGATAATATAATAAAATATAATCCGGTACGGCGGTTAAATGGCATTTTAAATGCCTCTAGGTGAGAGATTTCATGTTCTTTATAGCCATTTTGTTGTTTTTTCCCTTTTTGTAATGAATATTTAAAGACAAAAATGCCCTTGTCTTCTTCCTTTAGAAAACCTAAATCTCCAATTCCTAAACACGACAGCTCTCTCTTTTCATCACAGATTTTCATCCTTTTACTTTATTTTATCTATTTTTCGTTGCTAGTAACGATAGATCTATCAAATTGTATTGATTTCTAGCTTAAACGGAGTGAAATTTAATGTTTTACTAAAATTTCGATTTTTTCACCGGATAAAGCATAATCGTGACGATTGCTTACCGGCTAGCGCTTCTCCGGCGTAAAATCGACCGCTTTGTCCGCGTTTTTGAACAAGGGTTTAAATACATGCATGCAGAAGGTTTTACCGTTAAAATCTTAGTTTATTATTAATTGTATATTTTAGTTATGAAGATATAGTAGATATTATAAAAAGAAAAATAAGCATCAAAACAATGGCAGAAATGTTCATCGTAGTCATCTCGACAGTCGCAGTGACTGAAAGCTGGTGTGTAATTGTTGTCTTTGCATATTTTGTTTCCACCACTTACTGTAAAAGAAAAAGTGAAAGAGCATGATCTATAAAATAAATCTCAACAATATAGCGTTTTAAATTACTCGAATGAAAACTTTGTTGAAATCTTTTCTTTAAAATCTTTAATTTTATATTTTAATACCAAGTGTATAGTATTGAGTATCAAATTCAAACCAAAGTGCATTAGTAAAGTACCACTAATCCAAGAGAAAAAATCTATAAATTTTACATGATACAAGTTTAATGCTGCTAATGGTATTAGGGTCACGCTAGTGGCCACAGATCAAAGTCATCTCTAGTCTTTTAAATCTCATAAAACTTTTTGTCCAAAGAGACAAATATCACAATAAAAACTTTGTTTGAATCATTTTTACCCATGGTAGAATAATATAAAAGGGACCTCAAAAATGAATAACAAAAAAAGATGTTTTCCTAATCAAATATTTTAAACTAGTGTTCGGCCCGTGCGTTTGCACGGGCTAGTTTTTAAGTTTTAAATTTGTATGAGTTAAAATAGTGACAAAATTTTATTAAACAATAGTAAAAAAATAAATGTATCTTAAATATATAATTCTTAAGATAAGATAAGTGTCATGTGAATTAATGTGATGATGGGGATTTAACAGAAAAAATGAGGAAGTTCGCTTTTAATTAAAAAAAAAAAAAGTTCCTTGATCGGGGCTCACCTTTTCTATCTCGACAGCAGATCACCCTTGTTTAAAATTATTGTATTTGACGACAGTTACCTATCGTTAACATTGGTCAGAACAAAACAAGATTTGGTTTAAAATTATCAGGTGGCAATGTCGATGATTATTAAATTAAACATGTTAGTTACCATGTTATTTATAAGCTCTGATTTCATACTAAATTGTTTCTTGTATACCATCTAACTTCTACCTCAACTTTCTTACACTTGTCTGCGAAACAAAATTGAAGATCGTACCTTATAATCAAGAGCAAACTTCTCCTGCCCAAAGTTGACAGTAACCCTGCCAGGATTCGAAACAAAAGCTTAGAGAACAACTATGTAACTCATACATAGAAAAAAATAAGAGCATACTCTTCGTTTTGGATATGTACAACTACAGTAGGGAACAAAGGACCCTTGATGTACTTTGATATTGTCCCTACTAGAGTTCCATTTACGCTGGCATCAAATATTTCAACAGATAGGACATGTCAGAAGTGTTACATGAAATGAATAGATCTTGATCTCTATTAAACATTGATTACTCACGTGAAAAAGAATTCCTAGGAATCATAGTTTATTCCGGTACCAACCATATCACATGTTGTATAAGTTGGACCAAAAGCTTCACCTTGTCTATTCCCAAGATATATGAGTCCATCTTCACCATGATAGCCACAAGTGTTGAGTTCCCATCTAACCATTATACAAGAAAGAATCAATTTGAATGCTCAATCAAATGATTTAGATAAGAACATCTTGGAAAACCTTCAATTTAACAGTAACAAAATCCAAATTTTCGATTGAATTGAATCTAAAACGCAAATTTACCCAAGATGCCTCTTAGTTTTGAAGTTATCGGTAGTGAAACCAATCGAGACTCGTCCCTTGACACCATCATATTTAACATAAATCTCACAGTAGTAAGCGTGGCGTTTGAAGGGAGCCGGTTTAGTAGATTGAACGACGCTGGCGTCGTGACCATGATGGCCAACGCCGTTGTACTTTATGGATAGTTTATCTGGTGAGACAATCATAAAACCGCATGAACTGTTGATCATGTTTAGCTCTGTAGGCGATTCTTCTTCCTCGTTTCCCATATCTTCTCGCTTAGAAGAGTGACGAAATTTATCAATGAATCGGAAGTTCATTGAATTGTAGAGAGGAAAGCGATTAACCCTAGAATTTTGATTTATGGTAAGAAAAATGAGAGGAAAGAAAGAAATACAAAAACAGGGTAACAATTTACTAATGGTGTTCATCGTTTAGATATATGAGGTTGGTTATGGGTGATTGAGGGTTGAGTTGACATATTGGGTTAGTGATGGAGAGGAAACCGATTTCGTTTTATTTATTTTTATTTAAGGTGATCTTAGATGAGAAATATAAAATGAAAAAAACGTAACAAAAAAAAATTAAAAAAACGCAAAAAAGAAGAGAGAATGACACGTAGGATTTGTCCACGTGTCAGTTAAAAAAGACAGCAGTTAAGTGGAATTTTGCTAGTGAATTATAGATAAAAAGATATCATTTCATATTCGCACCATCCTTAATTATTATAATTTTATAAATTGATCTTTAGTTTCTTACATAATTACAAAACTGAACACGATATTAATTATTGAACCTTAGAAAGAAATATGAAAATGCGACGAAACTAATTGTAATATCTTCTTAATTTAATGTTGTAGGTCACGTGTCAATTTTTGAAATGACGGTGTTACTCATATGGATAAAGTTATTCAGATTTTATATGGATAAAAATTAATTATATTTTCATGTCTCACAAAAATTATTATATATCAACTGGCATGTTTTCAATTTCAGCAGAAAACTTGTTGAAGGAAGATATTTAACTTCTCTTTATCTTACGCAATAACTGTGTTGAGTTAGAGTAAAATCGAATACAATGCGAAGTACGAAGTCATGAGCGAGCTCAACCTTGTTAAAAAGATAAAAAAAAATGGGAACAACTTAATTTAGGGTATCATAAAGATAATTGCATTCTTATTGTTAGATAAAAGAAAGAAAGAAGTCGAAAACTAAATAAATTGATTTTTTATCTCTTACGTATACGATAAAATTGAAGATAATATTAATTATTGGTTCTTAGAAAGAAAATGAAAAGACAACAAAACTCATTGTAATATATTAGTAATTTAATGTTATAAGATATGTGTCAATTTTTGAAGTGTCGATGTGTTACATATATGGAGAAGAGTATTTCAACTTTTATATCTATGATGATCGTGATTCTTTAATGGATGTTGGTAATCAACAATAAAAATCAGTTATGTTTTATATAATTTGTGTCTCAAATTTTGAATCTAGAAATTATATTTTTTATTATACTTTTCATATGTTTCGCTTATATTTTGCTTATGTTTTGCTCATTTTTTGCTCATTTTTATCTTACTTTTTTCAATTTCAAATATTATGATAATTATTAAATATTGATAAAACTATAGTAAAACTAATATATTATTAATATGATTTATTACTAATAGTAAAGTGTTCAGTTTTGATTATTGAACACTTTAAAGAGAGAGAAGTATCATATTAAAAAACGTTTATTTTCTTTTTTTGCTATATGAATATTATTTTAATACCACTAATAACAACAACAAAGAAAACGTTATCCTTACGTAATGTTTTAGGTGTTCCTTCAATCGTAAAAATTTGGATGAATCACAAAAAATGTGAAGTAGATTTTTGATTTCTTCGCAACTTACATTTATGTGCGTTGAAGAACTCAAGCGCTATGTGGAAAGCAATCATGTAATTGTCATCTTGTTGTTGTTGTTTCTGTTTGTGTTTCGGCACAGTTTTGAAAGTTGCAATGATTACTCCGGTGAGCAAAGCAAAAACAAGGACGACTCTGAGCAACCACCAATTTATTTTCTGGTGACCAAACCAGCCACTTGTCTTCCTTTCGGAGGCATGTCTGAGAATCCAACTCCGTTGGATTTTTCGAGCGAACGAGGAGACTCATCGATCTCCAGTGGGATTCCTCGCCACTGATTTTCTCGTTCGGTCATCTTTTACCTGTCGATAATTGTGAGAGAAGAGAAATTAGGGAAACAATGTATCAAACAAAACAGAGGAGACTTGAACAAAAATGTTGTTTCAAATTTTTGTAAATTATATATAAATTAAAAGAAAATATTTAAAAGCAATTGTGCATTGTGAATATTCAATTTTCATTGAGGAACTTCACTTACGATCATTATTTAGAATTCAAAACAATTGTTTTTGTATTTCCATTAATTATTTTTTTTATCAATTATTTTTTCTTATAAAATATAAAATAGGAAAAGTGCAAAAGGGTCTATTTTGACTTTGTTAATGCACGTACGTTAAAACTTGGACACGTGTAAATGATAATCACATAATACTACTCTTTAAAACTTTCATAATAATTTTGATAAATAAACAATAAGCAATACTATACCGTGCATACTATTATAATACTAGTATAAATTTCAATTGAACGCGTGTAATT
Organism: Orychophragmus violaceus; assembly: GCA_030180135.1. Lineage (NCBI taxonomy): Eukaryota > Viridiplantae > Streptophyta > Magnoliopsida > Brassicales > Brassicaceae > Orychophragmus > Orychophragmus violaceus. The sequence goes on from CM058231.1 coordinate 82,678,100, forward strand.
TGTTTTTAGAGAAAAAGACAATAAAAATCAACGAATGAGTTAAGTGAAAATCGGCAATGAAGGAATGTAGTAGTGATTCAATTGAACAAGAAACCAAAGAATGAGGCGCAAGATCCGAGAAAGATTCAGCTACAGCGAAGTGTTTTTTCTCTGTCTTTGTTTTTTTCTAAGTAGAGATAGATGAGTGAACGAATATGATATTATATAATATTAAAATGAATTATTCTATTTTCTTATTTTGGAAGATTCTAATTTTAAGGTTATCAATGGGAACACGTGCAGGGCGTTTTTTAAAACGGTATTTGTAGATCCCGCAGTTATGTCACCAATCAACCAAAAAGTACAATAAAGGCATTTTTTTATAATAAAAAAAAACAAAATCTGCATGCGCTTTTCGAGGCAATATTATTACACAGCAGATAAGAAAACGCGTTCCCAAATTGCACCGCGTACAATACTCAGCGGTCCAATAAAATCCGCACTGGATATTAATATGTTTTTCGATTTTTTTTTTTAAATATTCTATATATATCATATACGCACACCAACCATTAGCTCACATCACTCTCACATTAAAACAAATCTCGCTCAAACACATACATACACAAAAAAAAAACATCTTCCCTATATATCTTGCCTCATATCCATAAAAAGACGTCTTCTTGAGATTTTTTTTTGCAAGTAAGTTTAATTAAATATATTTCACCTATTGTGGTTGTTGTTGGTTAATAGTCATTGTTAAAAAATTATCATGTATCTAAGTCAATTTCTTGCACGTTGTAACAAAATAAACATTGTTAATGTTGTTAAAAAAATTTTATTAGTGTTTAGTTTTTCAACTAACAAACAGTTTTCATTTAAACTCAAATTTTCATAATTAATAAATATTTAGAATCAACAAATTATTATTATTATCATTATTATTATTATTATTGTGACAACTCATATAAAATAACTAGTTAAATAAATCGTATAATTATTAATTAATTATTTTATATATAGGAGAACAATTGAGAAAGCTATCGTAATATTATTCAATTTTTTTAACAAAAATTTATATTTAAGAATGTAACTAGGTATGTTGTAATTCTAGCTTCACATGTGTTTTTATAACTCGTACTCTCTATATCCAAATTATACGAGGTTTGATATTGTTTTTTACATTTTATTTTTGTCAAATATATAAAAATTAATTATTTAAATTTAATAATAGTTAAAAACGTTTTTAGTTCAATAAATTCACTACTACAAAATATAAAACAAGTTTATACATCGTAACAATTTATTGAAAGTTACTATACATTTAATAATATGTTATCATCAAATATAAATATAAAATATAATTATTTAATTTATTTTATTAATTGTAGACATGTCGTCTAATCGTCGCCGGGGCACGAATTCTTCAAGACAAGCAGGTTCAACTCGTCCGATAGAAGTTCCAACTCCTCCGACCGAAACAACTGCCCGGGTAAATAATTTTCTTTTTTATATTTAATATTTAAGATTATTAGTAACATCGTAATTTGAAAAATGTAGAATAAAGACAAAAAAAAATACAAATGGTCGTATATACAAGAAAAAACATTAATACAACTGTTCGACGAAGCAATTGCGATGAATAACTACACTCTCAAGAATCACACTGCCATTGGTAGAGAGTATATGGTTGACAAGTTCAACCAAGCGTTCAATATGAATATAACTTATGGTTTCTTCAAAAATAAGCTCGATGAGTTCAAAAAAAATTACAAGAAGTGGAAGACTCTTATGAATTCAACTGGTATCACGGTTGATCCTGATACATCCATGATATATGCATCTGAAACATAGTGGAGGGAACGTGAACTTGTAAGTACATATACTTATTTTAATCACCAAAATATTTATAAAATTTAAGGTGTAAAGTGATCTGAGTATTTTCACATATATAGGGATGCAAAATAACAAAAATCTTTAACCGAAAGCCGCCTGAGTTTTGGGATGTGATGGTAAAATGTCTTGTATTACATGATGTTCAATCACAATCTCAACACTCTTCCCACCAAAGAAGAGAAGAATTGATCAACGAGCGTGCATTTGATGAACAAAGTCTTGATGGATTAGACACCGACAGTGGTGATATGCAACAAACACAAGTTCCTGAGACACAAGAAGAAGAAGTTTACCGGGTTATTGTTGATGATGATACAAATCCTTCAAACGAATATACCAACGAAGCAATCCAAAATGTCGGTCGCAGAGACCATCGACGGGAGAGACTGAATGTGCAGGGTGGTGCTAGATATGGGAATAGTTCACAAAGAGTGGGAGGAAGCTCACAGATTTCTGTTGCAAGTGGTGCACGAGGGGGTCGTAGAAGACAATCATTTGAGACAACCATACAAGACACTATTGTTGGATTTACGGATTTCCAATGACAAAGTTTACAACAACTTCGCCCAGATGCTTTTGACCAACCTAACTACGATGAATGGAAAAAGTCTGAAGCCATATTCCTTGAGCTAAATGTTCCAAAGGGCAGGTTCCATTGGGCATGCCTTGATAAACTTAAGGAGTTGGTATTTTGGCGTGAGTATTTCCTTGATATAGCTGGAAGCACTAAGGAGGATAAGCTTCAATTTCTAGAAGCTATGACTGGTGTTGGAAGAAACAATGAAGATGTGCCAAAACAATTAGGTTCAGGCCAATCATATGGTAGTCCATCGTTTGGAGGGCAAAACACAAGAGGATTTTGGGGCCCTAACTTTCAGCAATGGGGTGCACAACCAAATGCTCAGCAATGAGGAACATCACCAAATGCTTAACAATGGGGATTATCACCTAATGCTCAACAATGGAGAATATCACCTAATGCTCAACAATGGGGTACATCACCAAATGCTCAGCAATGGGGGACATCACCTAATGCTCAACAATGGGGAACATCACCAAATTTTTCACAGTGGGGTCTTTCACCAAAGGCTCAACCTTGGGTTTCCCAATCAAATGTTCACCAAAGACACCAAACACAAAACTTTCAGCTAGGCGAGTCATCGGGAACGGTTCCAACCAATGTTCAATATGGATTTTCAGTTGGAGGTCAAGTTGAAAATACAAGGAATAGTCAACAAGAAAATTTAGATGATGCTACAGTAGGATCTGCACGAAACGCTCAACGAACATCATCACGTAGTCTCGATTTCACAAATTACTTTGAAGCTGGACGTACTTCGGAAACACATAGACGAGGGGGTTATTCAATATATGGGGTACCTCGGAAGGAACAAATATAAATATAAATGAAGGTCATCAAAGTTATTCAGAAGACGAAGACTAGTTTGTGATAGTTGTGTTTTAACATTTTCCTTTATGTAACGAAATAAATTATGTTTACATTTTAGTATGTCAACATTTTGTGTAATATTTAACTATATGTTTCCATATGTCTAAATATATGATTTATCTCATGTTTGAAATTTCAGGCTTTTCGTTTATGTCAGTTACGATCTCTAGGAATTCATAACCTAAGCTACGAAGAAAGAATTGAGATGTGGAATCTGGAGAACGCGCAATTTTTTGAGTTAATAATTGAACCGACTTTGACTTACTATCATCGATATTTTGAAAGAGCACCAGTACAAACTGATGGAGGTCTGGGATGGAGGAATATTTGGGATCGACTACAACAAGATGATGCTGCTTGTCTTCAGTTACTACGAATGTCACTACCTTGTTTTATGGCCTTGTGTGATACCCTACAAACAAATTATGGATTACAACAAACATTAAATATAAGCATTGAAGAAAGTTTGGCTATGTTTCTATGGATATGTGGACAAAACGAAGTTCAACGAGATGTGGGACTGAGATTTGGCCGAAATCAAGAAACTGTGCAGAGAAAATTTATGGAAGTTCTTGCAGCAACTGAATTATTGGCATGTGATTACATTAGAACTCCAACAAGAGAAGAGCTACACAGAATTCCCCAAAGACTTCTACTAGACCGGACATATTATCCATACTTTAGTGGATTTGTTGGAGCTATGGATGGGACTCATGTATGTGTAAAAGTGAAGTCAGAGTTACAAGGAATGTATTGGACTCGGCATGACAATGCATCATTGAACATCATGGCAATATGTGATTTGAATATGTTGTTCACATATGTTTGGAATGGAGCACCGGGATCATGTCATGATACAGCGGTTTTGGCAATGGCACAACAAAGCGATTCTGAGTTTCCTTTGCCGCCCCCAGAAAAATATTATCTCGTTGATTCTGGCTATCCAAACAAACAAGGATTTTTGGCTCCCTATAAATCATCACGAAACGGAGTTTTGAGATATCATATGTCCCAGTTCAATTCTGGTCCCGCTCCTAGGAATAAGCAAGAACTCTTCAACCGATATCATGCGTCTTTGCGTTCAGTTATCGAGAGAACCTTTGGAGTTTGGAAGAAAATATGGAGAATTCTTTCTGATTTTCCAAGATATAATATTAAAGTCCAAAAAAGAGTGGTGATGGCTACAATGTGATTACATAATTTTATCAAAATTTCAAATTTCTCAGATGCCGATTTTGCATATGTCATGACAGAAACGGGAATGAGCAACAGAGAACCTGAATCTGATTTAGGTGACATGGAAAGAATAGAGGTGGCTGATGGACAACATATGTCACAAATAAGAGACGGGATTGCAAATATATTATGGCTAAATCAAAATACTCGATAATGTTTTTTCTTGTTTGTATATTTTTATGATTTGTGGTGGACTTAATTTTGTTATTTATATGTTAAATTATTAAACTTTTAATTTAAATAATTTCAATACTTAGAATTCATAAATTAATATATGACTTTTTTAATCCACATGCTAAAATATTTTAATATTTGTTCTTAATATATTTTATCAATAATCCGTACCGCTAATTGTAATTTTCACCATTCATACATTTGATTGTGTACCGCAAATGATTTTTTCACCAATCAACTTTTATTTTGTACCGCTTATTTTACATAAACCGCACTTGTCCCGCAAATATCTTTTACCCGCACATACCGCAGTTGGACCGTACCGCACTTTAAAACCGCTTTTCCCGCACAACCAAATCCGCCGTTACCATTCAGACCCTAAGTACATGCGATAATATTCATTGATATTAGGAAATATAATATATTCCATTTCTACTATTTGACCTGGTTTTAAAGATATGCTAAACTTACTTCCAACAATCACATTAGCAAACAATATACTTAAGTGAAAATTACAATATTGGAAAAAATTACAATATCTGATTTCTTTCATTGATATAGTGATTATAAAATGAGAATACATGAGAAAAAGTTGATGTATGGGGGATGTTGTTCTTTGGAGGGTTTCAATCTCTTTTACTTTAAGGTTCTACTGTGATCTCTAGTGTGATTGGCTATCATATCTTTGACTGGCCATGCAAATGTCGATACATTTTGTTTGAGGAAATCGATCAGCTCGGCTCTGATGTCAGGATCGAGATCAGCTCCGATTCCTACACTCCATTCGGGGTTTCGGTCGTAAATCTTCACATGCTCGATCAGCTCCAATCGAGGATTGTTTCGGTCGAAATCCTTCAGAGGGGTCGCCTTTTCTCAAAATGTCGCAGTATTGACGCTGGTGACGCCGCCTGCATTGCTGGTTCCTCTTAGTTTTTGTGTTGAAAGTGGTGTTCCTGTCATCACCGACCTCTCTTTTGATTAATTGAAAAATTCAAAGTCCCCCACAGATGGCGCCAATTGTTGATTCAGAGAATCACACAACAACCAATTTAATGAAGTGATTATGAAATAAGGAGCTTGGATGAAACGATTAAACAAGATTGAAAGCAATGATGAATTAGACCGGAAAATTTTGTCTTATTGAGAATATGAGCCGGAATAGATTGCTAAATTTCTAGCTTTTAGAATTTTTTTAGTACAATGTTTCCAAGGTGTAAAACTTAGTCTTTTCCCACGCAGGGAAAAGATATTTAGATCAGAAGATCTAAAGTTTTTTTCCGTAGATTCTTTCTGATATTTTTTACAAAATCTGAACCATTTAGATTTCGTTCCCTTAATATTTTTATTACTTCGCTATACAAGTCGGCCTAGATACCGCGTCGAACTGCCTAAGCGTCGTCGGACTACTTCATCATTTCATCTGAGCTAGATTTACTTTGGCTATTTTTACTATTTGACCGGACTTTAAAGATATGCTAAACCCACTTCCAACAATCACATTAGCAAACAATATACTTAAGTGAAAATTACAATACTGGAAAAATTACAATATCTGATTTCTTTCATTGATATAGAGTTATAATATGAGAATGCGTGAGAAGAAGTTGATGTATGGGGGAGGTTGTTCTTTCGAGGGTTTTAATCTCTTTTACTTCTAGTTTCTTGTTGGAGTCAAGATTAGCACTTTCCCTAAAAGGCCTTTTCAGGAATTTAGATCGGCCAAGAGTGGAAAGACGATTCTGGGCCCAAGTCGGTAAAACTAGGTTAAACCTGACCCGGCCCGCTCGGCTTACATTTAGGGTTACGAGATGTAAGTTACAAATAAGAAAAAGACGGCACGAAGCGTAACGACGCCGAGATACGGAATATATACAAATATTCATCACCGAGATATTAGGAAAGAGTTGTATTTATCCCGATTTTCCTTTATCATTTAAACCGACTTTGTAACCCTATAAAAGGGGACTTCATTATTCAATAATGGATACGCTTTTCATACTACTTTTGCCTGATAGATCTATTAAAACCAATTTGACCTAGTTCTCTCTTCGGCGACTAAAACATCTATCTCTGCCGCTTTATTCCGTCCCAGAAACCTAAAAGCGGAACCCTAATTTCCTCAATTCTCATCAAATTCTTAAATCCTCTTTTAGAATCCCTTAAGAAAAACCTAAAACTCTTGCTATCTTAGGACAGACCGAGTTTAGAATCCACAATTGGCGCCGATTGTGGGGATTTCTAGAAGAAATTTCTGAACGAGATGTCTGGAAATAACAAAGATATCGATCCGGAGGAGAACCCAAGAGTTGAAACCGAAGGAAGTGATTACGAGCTAAGTGATCACGACGATGACAATGCGGCACTCAACAGCGAAAAACCACGAGATGCCCGGAAAAGTCAAGACGACGATAAACATATCCCGTCACTCGACAAAACGGCGGAACAAGTCGAACAAGACGAAGTTCTCGCCACTCTAATGGCCAAGATCGATTCTCAGAACGATCTGATAAAAGAATTCTCGAAGAGAATCGATCTGTTGCAGTCTGAGCAAGATCGAATTCGTTCAGACCAACAATCGAGGAAATCCAAGCGAGACATCCTCCCGAAGGTAAAATATAAAGTCGCCAAACGACTATTCTATGAAACACCCGAAGGAGATTGCCGAGCGCAAGGCCGAGACCATGAACCTAAGGAAGACTCACGCCGAGAGCGCGATGAAAGTGACGACTCGCATCGAAGAAGGGGATCGAGCGAACCTAAGAGGGACTCACATAAAAAACAGGACGACTCATATCATGAGCGTTATTCGCCCAACAGGGACCTGGAATACGAAAACAAACAGGATCGCCACTATGAATCTCAGCGCCACCGAGGTTCAGATCACAGACAAAACTCACGCCGTGAGAATGACTCGCGCCGGGATAACCGTCGTTATAAGCGAGGCACATCCTCCGAGGAAACTCCTGGAACTCCTGACCGTGGAGCAAGCCGCAGCCAGGTCGAGAAGCAATTGACCGAGCTCAGAGATACCCTAAAGGAACTTAAGGGAGAGGTCCACAGCGTCAAAGGATCGACACCTGAGATTGACCGAATCATTGAGGAAACTCAGAGGACGCCTTTCACTTCACGAATCACAAATACATACATCCGTCAAAAAGAAAAACTCAAATTACCGATGTATAATGTTACAAAAGATCCCGCCTCTCACCTGACGACTTTCAAGAACATGGCAGCAAAAGCATGATTTTCATCGACTGACGAACGCGACATCGGTTTTTGCCAGCTATTTACCGAGACTCTGGAAGGAGATGCATTGGTTTGGTTTGTTGGGAATGTCCTGAAATCTACCGTACTATCTCTAGAAAGTATGATAAGTGTCGAGATCAGACATAAGTCATAAATACTGGGTGATCATGATGGCTTGCTAGAGTCCGCTCTTGATCTATAAGTTTAGGACTTATTACCAGTATTGTATGATCCCAAAGGGTCACACACCATAGTTAACGGGAAAGTTAAATGGAATTAATACGGTAAGATGCAATGGCATTTACTGTATTAGATCAGAGAATTGGGCCAGACAAAATACAGGCTTTTGCCTGATTTGTGTCTTGGGCCCAAATGATTAATGAGCCATTAGTCATTTGACTTGGGCCCATTAATGAGAGATAAAGGATTCGAAACCCTAAGAAAGAGTACACCCTTGCGATTTTCTTCTGGCAGCCGTGATCCATCTCTCTCTCTAACCTCTCTCTCTGATCATCCATCTCTTTGGTCTAGCAGCCATCCCTTGCTTGTAAGAGTGTGGATACTCAAGGAGGAATAGGTGATTCATCTGTTCTAGACTGATCTTGTCATTACCATCAATCCGCTGTGCAATCAATAGGTAATGTTACAGGTTTGGTTTTATGATTCGTTTTGCAAGAACCTAGATCTGTTAAGATTATGTGTTAGGTTGTAATACGAGAATTAAACCTTGAAAAACACCATAATACAACAGTGGTATCAGAGCCAGGCATTAGGTTTCTTGTAAAATTGGATCATAGGTTGTTTAATAGTTTTGAATCAATTGAAAATTAAAATTGATTAAAGTTATTAAAAACTAATCGTATGATTTGATCTTGGCTTGTTTAATTAAACCCTAAACTGCCTCGCATGCATACTGCCGTGTGATGCGATCGATAATTTAATTATCAATGATTGATCATGTGTGTGCGTGTGCCGTGTGATGCCGAGAGCCATAAACGATCGATCGTGATGGCTGGATGGGACGGATCATGCGTTAATGGGCCATGTGAACGTGACGATCGGATCGTTGGGACGATGTTGGCTTGCGATCATCATGGCTCAAATCATCACGGTCGTGAGATCATGGCGATCGATGATCGATCGTGATGGGCCGAGTTAGATCGTGATGGGCCGAGTTGGATCGTGGGTCCATGACCCGATCATGGATCCGATCGTTTGGCCCGTTAAATTTTACGTCCCGCGAATAGTCAATCGGTTAAACCGAGCTTCGCGGTTCGTTGCCCAAAACCACACCGATTAAACCGGTCCATTTAATTGGCGGTTAATTGTGTGTTTAAAGCCTTAAACCGCAAGTTAAATCAAATTGGCTAAAACACTAGGTGTTTCTTCCCGGTTTTGGATTTAACTGAACCGATCCAATTTAATTGGTGGTTCAAGCGGTTAACCCAAATCGCGGTTTGCTGGAAATAATTTAATACATGGTATTATTTAATTTCTGGTTAAACCGGATTTAAATTCATAAAATTGAATTTTAACCTAAACCGAAGGCTGGTCTAAGTTTGATTTGGTTGGACCAAATAATTTAGAGCTGGTCTGGTTTAGTAAATAACCGATGGTTTTGATAGTTAATTTGGTCTTGGACCAGAATTAATAAACCGGATCGGTTATGTCAAATTATTGGGCCAGCTGGAATTCTATGGTCTTGGGCCAAGAATTGGGCCTATAATTTGTGACCCAACCCAAAATATTTATAAAATATTAAATTAGAAATTTCTATTTTTAGTAAGTTACTAAATTTAGAAAGTTTCTAAAATAAGAAAGTTTCCCAAAATAGTAATCTTCTATTTTTGGAAATAAAAACTTAAAATTCCTCAAAAACAATATCAAGCTTAGATGTCTTTCCAATCTTGTCAACTACTTAACGCTTATTCGATTACAGATATGGCTTACAGTGTGAGGTGTCTGTTTTCGCGTAAGTAAAGTAGTATATAGTCACTAATTTCATTGGGAGTCCCAGATTTTAGTGATTATTTGGCTGTAAGAGATTGGTTTCCTTGACTGGGCTATCGGGAGTCCCGGGCCTTGAGACATCTGGTGAATTTGGGCCTTGGGCCCAGTTCACAACCGAGAGTTATTGGATATAACTAGCTGTGTGTATGCTTACCAAGTAAAGCTAATTCTGGGTGACGGCCAGTGGCCCACTTTGGATTTAGCTAAACATGGGTCTCGGAATCATTGTATTCTTATGAGGTTAAACAAAGAAATTTTGAATACAATGCGAGTTTTCTTATAAGTTGTTAAGATTGCTCTTTTATGAACTTAATAACTAAATCTCTATTGTCTCATATTTTCAGCTATGTCAAGCACAACAACACAAAACACTTTCTCGATCCGGTCTGCCCTTGAGAAGGACAAACTGAACGGATCAAACTTCCTGAACTGGTCCAGGAACCTGAGACTTGTGCTCAGGCAGGAGAAGAAGGCTTATGTCCTTGAAAGAGCTCTCTCTCCTAGACCTGCGAATAATGCCGCACAAGCTGTGAAAAATGCTTGGGATACGCATTCTTCAGATGCTAATGACGTGATTTGCCTGATGTTGGCGACAATGGCTCCCGAACTGCAGATGCAGTGGGAAGGACTGACTTGTCCCATGGAGCTGATGGCAAATCTGAAAGCGTTGTTTCAGGAGCAGGCTCGTACAGAGAGATTCCAAACTGTTAAGAATCTCTTGGACTGTAAAATGGCTAAGGATGCAGCAGTGAGTCCACATGTTCTGAAAATGATGGGTTATCTCGATCATTTGACTAGGCTCGACTGTCCTATAAGCCAAGAGCTTGCTTGTGATATCGTTCTGCAGTCTCTTACTCCTGCATATGACCAGTTCATCTTGAACTATAATATGCATGGGTTGATAAAGACGTTGCCTGAGCTACATGGTATGCTCAAGACTGCAGAACCGAATCTGAAGAAGACCAAGGAGTCGTCTGTACTCATGGTGCAGAAGGGCAAGGGTTTTAAGAAATCCGCTGCAGACAAGGGAAAGGGCAAGGTAGTCAGCAATGAAAAGGCCAAGCCCAAGCCCGTGTCTAAAGCTGGGCCTTCTGATATCTGCCACTTTTGCAAAGAGGCAGGGCATTATCGCAGGGACTGTAAGAAATACCAGGAAAGTCTGAAGAAGAAGAAGTCCTTGGAGACTAAATCTTCAGGTATTTTTGTTATTGAAGTAAATACTACTACTTCTGATAATACCACTTGGGTATTAGATACTGGATGTGGGGCTCATATTTGTACTAATATGCAGGCGCTCAGCAACAGTAGAAGGTTGAAGCAAGGACAAGTAGAGTTGCGGGTTGGCAATGGAGCGAAGGTTCCAGCACTGGCCGTTGGCACTTACTTGTTGTCTTTACCTTCTGGATTGATTTTAGAACTTGAGAATTGTTATTTTGTACCTGCTATAAGCAGAAATATCATTTCAGTTTCATTGTTGGATTTGCAAGGATTTGATTTTTCTATTAAGAATAAATTGTGTTCCTTTAATCTCAATGATATGTTCTATGGCTGTGCCCCTCTTATAAATGGGCTGTACATGCTGGATCAATCTGCTCCAGTATATAACATAAATACAAAACGGTTCAAATCTAACGAAGAAAATGAAACGTTTCTCTGGCATTGTCGTTTGGGGCACATTAGTGAGAAACGCGTCAAGAGGCTCCATTCAAATGGACTCTTGGGCTCATTTGACTTTGAGTCTTGTGAGCAATGCGAATCTTGCCTAATGGGCAAAATGACACGGGCCCCTTTCAATAAACCCACAGAAAGGGCCAGTGAACTATTGGGCCTGATACATACTGACGTGTGTGGCCCAATGTCCACAAGTGCTAGAGGAAACTTTCAGTACTTCATTACATTCACTGATGATTTCAGTAGATATGGATATGTCTACTTGATGAAACATAAGTCGGAAACCTTTGAAAAGTTCAAAGAATTCCAGAATGAAGTACAGAACCAGCTTGGTAAAAGTATTAAGGCTCTTCGGTCGGACCGAGGAGGAGAATACTTGAGCCAGGAATTTCGTGATCATCTGAGTGAGTGTGGGATTATCTCCCAACTCACACCTCCTGGAACACCTCAGTGGAATGGTGTGTCTGAGAGAAGGAATCGGACATTGTTAGATATGGTCCGATCCATGATGAGTCATACAGACCTTCCTATATCCCTTTGGGGATATGCTTTGCTCACCGCAACGTTCACACTGAACATAGTGCCATCAAAGGCAGTAGCAAAGACACCATATGAGATATGGACTGGAAAAGCTCCAGCAATGTCTTTTCTCAGAATTTGGGGTTGTGAAGCCTATGTCAAAAGATTAATCTCAGACAAGCTTACACCAAAATCTGACAAATGCTACTTCATTGGTTATCCTAGGGATACCAAGGCTTATTACTTCTATCTGCGATCCGAGAACAAAATCTTTGTTGCTCGGGATTGTACTTTTCTTGAAAGGGAGTTTCTCTCTAGAAAAGATAGTGGGAGTAGGGTACAACTTGATGAAATTCAAGAAGGACAGGAACCTGTTCAACCTAATGAGGAAGAACAGCAGGATGAATTACATGAAGTTGTAATAGAACCTGAACCTGCAGTACCTGAAGTTTGAAGATCCGGAAGGATCCGTCACGAACCTGATAGATATCAGGGATTCCTCGTGACTAATTTCCATGATCTTTTGATCATTGACGGTGATGAACCCTCGAACTTTGCAGAAGCCATGATGGGCCCTGACTCCTTAAAGTGGCCTGAAGCCACTGAATCCGAGATGGACTCCATGTCTGCTAACCGAGTGTTTTCACTGGTTGATTTACCTGCTGGTGCAAAAGCCATCGAGTGTAAATGGATCTTCAAGAAGAAGATTGACATGTCCAGATTTACAAGGCCAGGTTGGTGGCAAAAGGTTTCAAGCAAATTCATGGTATAGACTATGATGAAACCTATTCACCAGTGGCAATGATGAAATCAATTCGGATTCTCCTAGCGACTGCCGCTTATTATGACTATGAGATTTGGCAGATGGATGTGAAAACCGCCTTCCTGAATGGAATCTTGGAGGAGGATGTGTATATGACACAGCCTGACGGTTACATTGATCCTAAGAATGCTGGGAAAGTATGCAAACTTCATAAATCCATTTATGGATTGAAGCAAGCATCGAGGAGTTGGAATCTTCGTTTTGATGAGGCAATAAAGAATTTTGACTTCATCAGAAACGAGGAAGAACAATGTGTGTATAAGAAAACTAGTGGGAGCAAAGTGGCGTTTCTTATCCTATATGTCGATGACATATTGCTTCTTGGAAATGATATTCCAATGCTGAAGTCTGTTAAAGACTGGCTGGGAAGTTGTTTTTCCATGAAGGACATGGGTGAAGCCGCTTATATTCTTGGAATCCGAATCTTTAGAGATAGATCTAAAAGGCTGATTGGACTTTGTCAAGATTCCTACATAGACAAAGTTCTGCATCGATTCGGAATGGAAAATTCCAAGAAGGGATTCACGCCAATGATACATGGTGCTACACTAAGCAAGGATCAGTGTCCTAAAACACCTGATGAGCTTAAGCGCATGAGTAGGATCCCTTATGCTTCGGCTATAGGATCTATCATGTATGCCATGATCTGTACTCGTCCTGATGTTGCTTATGCACTAAGCATGACGAGTAGGTACCAGTCTAATCCAGGTGAGAGTCACTGGATTGCCGTAAAGAATATCCTGAAGTATTTGAGGAATACGAAGGATAAGTTCTTGGTTTACGGAGGAAGTGAAGTGCTTGAAATCAGTGGATTCACAGATGCAAGTTTTCAGATAGATAAGGATGATTTCCGGTCACAGTCTGGCTACATCTTCTGTCTGAATGGCGGTGCAGTAAGTTGGAAGAGTTCCAAGCAGAGCACCGTGGCAGATTCCACAACTGAAGCTGAATACATCGCTGCTTCAGAAGCTGCGAAAGAAGGAGTTTGGATTAGGAACTTCATGATTGAACTCGGTGTATTCCCAAATGCTGCTGAGCCACTAGCACTGTATTGTGATAACAATGGTGCAATTGCTCAAGCTAAGGAACCGAGACATCATCAGAAATCCAAACATATTATGAGAAGGTATCATCTCATTCGTGAGATAGTGAATAGAGGCGAAGTGATGGTCAGCAGAGTTCCCACTGATGAGAACGTGGCTGACCCGTTGACAAAACCACTCCCGAGACCTAAGCACGAGTTGCATACTGCTGCTGTAGGAATTAGAGATATTCAAATGTAATCTCTTTTTGAGTGGGAGTTGTGAGGGCTTTTGTTTTAGTTATTTTGATTGGTTCATGTAAACATTTTAAAATGTTAATGAAATTTTTATTTCTGGATTATTTTTAACTGTGATATAAAATAATCGTTCCAAAATGATTCATGTCATTATATATGGGCCATCGAAGTACATGAGTAGACTTGATCCTGAAACCCCATATTTAACGAAGTGACATAAATCATAGTGTCCATAGTCGAAGGTTGTTGAAATTGGAACACCAACAACCTGTTGAGACTAGATTGTGTTGAGACTTATGACCAAGTTTCGAGGGGTCATAGATGCGCGGCATCAAAGTCGACACATAGGTATATGTAGGGGAACATATGACCGGACATGGCCCGCTGATGAGAACTCTACAAGATATTAATATCTGTGTCATAAGAGGTTCTCATATACGACTATAGAGTATAGTCCTTAGACCTGAGTTCGCATGCATGTGGCTGCACATGGAGTAATACGCTTTGATCATTGTCTAACGCTGTTTCGTAACTGGGAGCTATACGGACCTTGGTTGGGTGTATTATGAATTGTGTAGTTCATAGTGATGGAACAAGATGGGATTTGTCCCTGCCGTTTAACGGAGGTAATATCTCTAGGCCAATCGGAGATTTGATAGCTGGTAAGAGAATGGCCATTCCCAAACGGACTTGCCCAAGTCGTTTGAATTGTCAGTATCAAATCTGTTCCGATAAACATGGTCTGGCTATATAAGGATGACACGCATCTTGCCTTATGCCAGATCGAGATATTGAGACAAAAGGATTAGGGAATGTAGGATTCTAGTACAATCGGGAGATTGTTGGGAATGTCCTGTGTAGGATTCCAGTACAAGTGGGAGATTGTTGGGAATGTCCTGAAATCTACCGTACTATCTCTAGAAAGTATGATAAGTGTCGAGATCAGACATAAGTCATAAATACTGGGTGATCATGATGGCTTGCTAGAGTCCGCTCTTGATCTATAAGTTTAGGACTTATTACCAGTATTGTATGATCCCAAAGGGTCACACACCATAGTTAACGGGAAAGTTAAATGGAATTAATACGGTAAGATGCAATGGCATTTACTGTATTAGATCAGAGAATTGGGCCAGACAAAATACAGGCTTTTGCCTGATTTGTGTCTTGGGCCCAAATGATTAATGAGCCATTAGTCATTTGACTTGGGCCCATTAATGAGAGATAAAGGATTCGAAACCCTAAGAAAGAGTACACCCTTGCGATTTTCTTCTGGCAGCCGTGATCCATCTCTCTCTAACCTCTCTCTCTGATCATCCATCTCTTTGGTCTAGCAGCCATCCCTTGCTTGTAAGAGTGTGGATACTCAAGGAGGAATAGGTGATTCATCTGTTCTAGACTGATCTTGTCATTATACCATCAATCCGCTGTGCAATCAATAGGTAATGTTACAGGTTTGGTTTTATGATTCGTTTTGCAAGAACCTAGATCTCTGTTAAGATTATGTGTTAGGTTGTAATACGAGAATTAAACCTTGAAAAACACCATAATACAACATGGTTCTCCCGGCTTCCGCCCAAATCAATCGACAAATTCTCCGATCTCACACGAGCATTCGTAAGACATCACTTCGCCTACGTGAACAAGGACACATCGTTAAACACGCTAATGTCTATGTCTCAAGAGAAGAAGGAAACGCTGAAGGCATTCATAGATCGGTTCAAAGCAACCATGACTCGAGCCGAAGCCCCAAATAAGTTCACTATAGCGGCTCTAACAAACGCCGTGTGGCATGAATCCCCTTTTTACCAAGATCTAGTTGTCAACCCGCCACTGACCATCGAAGACGCCCTCGATCGAGCAAACAAATTCGTGGAGTTGGAAGAGAAAAAGGTCGCGTTGGCTAAGAAATTCGGCTCTGCCAAACCGACTGACAAAAAGGAAGACCGAGAACCCAGGCAACATTACGACAAAGGAGCTAAGGCGACAATGGTGGTCGGCAACGCGACTTTCATCGACTGACGAACGCGACATCGGTTTTTGGCAGCTATTTGCTGAGACTCTGGAAGGAGATGCATTGGTTTGGTTCTCCCGGCTTCCGCCCAAATCAATCGACAAATTCTCCGATCTCACACGAGCATTCGTAAGACATCACTTCGCCTACGTGAACAAGGACACATCGTTAAACACGCTAATGTCTATGTCTCAAGAGAAGAAGTAAACGCTAAAGGCATTCATAGATCGGTTCAAAGCAACCATGACTCGAGCCGAAGCCCCAAATAAGTTCACTATAGCGGCTCTAACAAACGCCGTGTGGCATGAATCCCCTTTTTACCAAGATCTAGTTGTCAACCCGCCACTGACCATCGAAGACGCCCTCCATCGAGCAAACAAATTCGTGGAGTTGGAAGAGAAAAAGGTCGCGTTGGCTAAGAAATTTGGCTCTGCCAAACCGACTGACAAAAAGGAAGACCGAGAACCCAGACAACATTACGACAAAGGAGCTAAGGCGACAATGGTTGTCGGCAACGCGACTTTCATCGACTGACGAACGCGACATCGGTTTTTGCCAGCTATTTGCCGAGACTCTGGAAGGAGATGCATTGGTTTGGTTATCCCGGCTTCCGCCCAAATCAATCGACAAATTCTCCGATCTCACACGAGCATTCGTAAGACATCACTTCGCCTACGTGAACAAGGACACATCATTAAACACGCTAATGTCTATGTCTCAAGAGAAGAAGGAAACGCTGAAGGCATTCATAGATCGGTTCAAAGAAACCATGACTCGAGCCGAAGCCCCAAATAAGTTCACTATAGCGGCTCTAACAAATGCCGTGTGGCATGAATCCCCTTTTTACCAAGATCTAGTTGTCAACCCGCCACTGACCATCGAAGACGCCCTCCATCGAGCAAACAAATTTGTGGAGTTGGAAGAGAAAAAGGTCGCGTTGGCTAAGAAATTCGGCTCTGCCAAACCGACTGACAAAAAGGAAGACCGAGAACCCAGGCAACATTACGACAAAGGAGCTAAGGCGACAATGGTGGTCGGCAATGCCGGAAAACAGCGGTCATCGAAAACATGGAATTAGTGGAGTAATGAGGACAAAGTGACGGCACCGCAAACCGCTTCTGAATCGGAAGAGAAGTATTGCGAGTACCATAAAGCCACTTCGCACAACACCTCGGAATGAAAGACACTAAAAGACGCACTATATGCCCGACTCGTAAACGGCGAGATCAAGGTATCCATAGACGAATTAAAAGAAGAAGCGGATCGAAACCGGGAATAACGGGTTAAGAATCAAGCGCCTAAACAAGGCAAACAGCAACGGCGCATCAAAAGCATAGCTGTAAAACATGACAGAGATGAGGAGGGCGAGGACGAAGAAGAAACTCCCAAAGCCGTGCGAAGAATCAATATGATTATGGGCGGCTTGATCTCGGTAAATGACTCATTCCGATCGATCAAAGGATATAAACGCATGGCATTGGCCGCGCAAGATGCACCTAAGCCGATTCTATCTGATGATCCTCCCGTCATTTTCACCGACCAAGTGTTGGGAATGTCCTAAAATCACACTTTTAATCACTCTAGAGATAGTTGTGTTGTTGAGATTAGACATTCATATGATACTGGGTAATCATAATACTTTGCTAGAAGCCACTTATGATCTATGAGTTTAGAACTCATTGCTAGTATTATATGATCCTACAGGGTCACACACCTAAGCAGACTATATACTTCATGTGGGAATGATGGGAATGATCATTAATGTAATGATCAAATGTGTATTTGATACACATTAATATACGTGTTTTGAGGGTGCATCGATCGACACAAGTGTTGCATCGATCGATGCAAGGCGCAGATCGAAACAATGTTTCGATTTGATGACTTAATTAATCTCGGTTCAGTCCGGTGATTAATTAGGTTTTCCCAGGTCTATATATATGTGATATAGCACGACCTGGAACATAAGTTTAAGCTAAATTGTAGCCACCTCTCAGAAACACAAGCATCCCGAAGAGATCCGATCTCCCGGCACTAGCATCCCGGCGGATTCCAGTTTGTGTGCGTGTGGATACCAGTAGAGGCGCAGCACTTGAGGCGCTTATGAATCTCGAATACTTGATCATCTTCCGCTGCTAATCTCCTGGTAATTCGAGATCTAATGTAGATTCAATATACCTAGACCCTGGATCCTAGGCTTGGAATTATACCTAGGGTTGCTAATTGGATTAGGAACTGCTAGAAATTTTTTCAGTGGTATCAGAGCCTTAGGGTTCCATTGAATATGTAGCATGTTGATTAGATTGGTTGAATCTAGATCATTGTATATTGGATATATGCATGCTAAATTGAATTTTGATCAAAGTAATCTAGTTTAGGTTTTTTGTTCAAAATCGTAAACGTTGCTAGTGTTTTTCGCATGGTGTCGATCGATGCCAATCCGGCGTCGATCGACACAAGGCGAAAACCCGAACATAATTTTGCCATGTGACGATCGACACAAGAGTTGTGTCGGTCGACGCAGACCTTGCGTTTGGTTTAATCGGTTCAATTGGATTGGACCGGTTATCGCGCTTGGTTAAAATTGGCTAAATCGGTTCAATTGGATGAATCGGTTCAATTGGATTGGACCGGTTATCGCAATTGGTTTAAACCGGTTTGACGGGTTAATTGCGGTTTGATTGAATCGGGTTGATGTCGATCGACAAAAGTGTTGTGTCGATCGACACTAACCGGTTATCGAACCGTTTCAATTTGATTGATCGGTTATCGTAAATTTTGGTTTGGTTTTGTCGATCGATACACGGAGTTGTGTCGATCGACACACCACTCAGGAATCGCAAAACCAAACCAAAGACTTAACCCATCTCTTAGAATAACTAAAACTCAGTAAAATTAGTTGTTTTAATTAATTATAATCCTTCTAAGATACATATATGATGTGTATATTAGATTAAAAGTTCCGTTCCTCAACTAAATATCAAGTATGTTTAGATGTCTTTCCAATCTTGTCAACTGTCAAGACTTGTTTCATTGTGCGATAGACTTGCAGTGCAAGGTGTCCACAATTACATGAGTAAGACAGGAGGTAATCGTGTTGATGGACTTGCAGTGCAAGACATCAACAATTACATGACTCAAAAGATTGGTTTACTTGAATGGGCCATCAAAATCGTTTTGGGCCCAGATACATCAGGTGGATTGGACATGAGATGTCAGTCCACAACCAAGAATTATATTGGATATAACTAGCAAAGAGTTGCTTACCTAGATAGCTAAGATTTGGGCGATAGCCAGTGGCTCACTCAAGTTTCAGTGAAGTATGGGTCTTGATATTCATTTGAGGAAATATTGTCTTGAATATAATGCGAGTCTTCTTAATAGTTAAGACTTCTCATTTCTTGAACATCATAACTAAACCTCTCTTGTTTTCAGCTATGTCTAGCTCAAACCATCATAACAATTTCTCCCTGCGATCCGTCCTTGAGAAGGACAAGTTAAATGGATCCAACTTTCTTGAATGGTATCGGAACTTGAGAATTGTTCTCAAACATGAGAAGAAGGACTATGTCCTTGAGAAAGTTCTCCCCAAAAAGTACTGAGCCAATGCCTGGCAGTCAGACAAGGATACTTGGGATAAGCATTCTAATGATGTGGTCGATGTGTGTTGTCTCATGTTGGCTACCATGAACTCGGAATTGCAAAAGCAATATGAGTACGTGGAGTCGCCAATAGAGATGATCAATAGCACTACAAGAAAAATGTCTATTCTTAGCTCACGAAAAACGCTATCATACGTGATTGATAGCGTTTTTGATAATGCTATGTCTGCCCCAGCTATAATAGATATGTCATATATGATAGCGTTTTTGGTCGTGCTATAATATTGGATACTTATGATAGCGATGTTTTCCCTTGCTATTAAATCTACCTATAATAACTTTTTTTATCTGTCATAATATTTTTTTATAATAATTGACAATTATAATTATTTTATATTTTATAATATATCTTTGTTTTGAATTTATACAAAAAGAAATAAAGTTGAATTTTTAGAACTTTTATTAATTACTCAAAAATGTATTACACAAACATTTACATAATCAAAACTAAGATAAACAACATTACATCAACAAACATTAAAATCAATTCAACATATCCCCAGTGTTCGTTTGCTACTGAAACAAAAAGACACCAACAAACATTAAAACCGATTCAATGCAAGAGAAAACGATTGTTAAAGAATAAAACTTTTTAGATTTTACCTTGTCCATATTAGGAACAAGCTCTTGTAATTTCCTCATTCGTTCGCTTATCCATGTTCTTCTTACCTGACAAGTGTCAAAAGAATTTGTTTCAAGTCTCATACTTTCTAGATTCAAAACTAGTTTATGTAGCAAGACATTGTTGAAACTACCCGTTCAGCGATGCTTCAAGAATGTGTGGTGCAGTCACGTTTGGCTCTAATTTTACAAGGAACAGAATATTGTAGCTGCATATACTTATCCACTGAAACCATGTCGGAGGCTGTAGATGATGATGACTTCGGTAGACAAGTGATGCGACATTAACTGCATTCAATTCCCCAACTCCCGTTCTGTATAAAACAATCGAAAAACATCAATCAATGCTCTAAAAACCAGTAACATTTTCAGCTATAATGCTTTGATATAAGCATGGTTGTAATGTCTGATATTCCCAAGAACCAAAATAAACCGGTTTGCTAGCACTAATCCAGGTATAGAACCGAGTTCACCTGAACTCCGTGAAACAATTTTCTGTTGTCCGCAACGAAGTCGAACGAGGGATACGGCTTCATCAATCAAGTCAATCCAATAGCCTCTACCATTCCTTCCTGAAACTGTCGACTTTTAAAATCTCAACAACAAGGTTTTATCAAAAATAGTTTAAAAACTCTGCAAGTACCATCTTCTTCCATAATCCTAAGTCGAAAAGAAGAAGCAACTGGCATATCTGAACCTTAAGGCAACTATAATAAAAAACAATAATAAACTCATAATATCATCCAAGCAAGATTGTGACCTGAAACTTATCTAGACAACGAGATGAAGTCTAAAAGGATGGAGAGCCAACTGAATATAGATTTACCTTCTTAATGGGGAACCAATGCCTGGAAAAGGAAAAGAAAAAGGCATCACTTAAACATATTTAGTTTAAGGAATGAATGAACGATAGATCATCTCCACCGATTGAATGTGAGAGATCAAGTCGAAGGAATGGAACCGTCTGCATTTTACTAGCTCGAAACTTAAGCTAGCATCCATCCTTTTAGGACCCATGAACATAACCTATCAAACAGAAACCACACAATTGTCCAATAGTTCAAATTCCAAAGAAGAAATAATACAACAAAGACTACTGGATCAAAACTACAAGAGTGTATTTAGAGAAGCTTATCACCTTAATAGCCTCGGGCACGTCTTGAGCTTCCTCACTGTAATATTTCTCATCCAAAAGCAATAATCTTGTTGAACCTCTCGATCTTCCTCTATTACCATAGCCTTATCCTAGTAACCCTAAAAATCCTCAGCTTCACCATTAAGAGATTGTGAGGCTTAAGATCTGTGTTATGACACCAGTAGAAGTAGTAAGCGTAGATATATATAAAAAGATTGAACATTCAAAAGCCACGATATACATTCTACCACTAACGACCTCATCCTCTGAATGGATACTAATATACTATACACCTCACCTTGGTTTTGTACAGTAGCTTGAGCTCGCTCCAGTAACTAGGCCAGGGATCTTGGGACCGAGAAGCTATGACGGAGAAATTCGCCGGATTGGTGCTGGTTCTGATGGAGAGTAATCCCGGAGACGTTGTCCTTGAGCCATCTGGGAAATCACGGTGGCTGGAGTAAGAAAACGAAGAATGAGAGACGGCTGAGCCATCTCGTCGAAGCTGGAACATGAAGTGAGAAGAGCAGAATTGCTGTCCAGCCAAAATTGTCTTCAGTCTCCTAAAATTTTAGGGATTTGAGATTTGGGGATTTAGGGATTTGGAAGATTTAGAGGAGTGAGTGAGAAGCGAAGAAAGTAAATCAGAAATAAGAAGCCAAGGAGGAAGACGATTGTGGAGGATCTGAAGAGAAATCGTATGAAGAGATAAAATCAGAGGTTTGGTCTTTTGTTCGTAGAAGAAAAGAGAAAAAGCTAAGGTAGGGGAAAAAAAGGCTTCCGCCAAAACATAAAATATTGGGACAAAATTTTGTGAAACCAAAATTTTAATAAGTATTTGGCGGGCAATGCTAAAATGAAGCTCCAAAACTTGTTTTTCATTTCCCGCTAAGTGAAAATATAGCTTAGCGCTAATATAATGCTGTTATAAGGTATTCCGTCCCAGTATATCCACTATAATAGCAGTTACGAAAACCGTGCTATTGTAATATGCTATTAATGTCCACTTTTTTTGTAGTGTAGCCTGAAAAGTATGTTTCAGGAGCAGGCACGAACTCAGAGATACTAGACGGTTAAGTCTCTAATTGAGTGCAAGCTACCAAAGGACGAACCAGTTAGTCCTCATGTCATTAAGATGATGGGTTATATTGATAACCTGAGGAAACTGGATTATCCCATTAGCCAAGAGTTGGCTACTGACATCATTCTGCAGTCACTACCGTCAAGCTATGATCAGTTTGTTATGAACTATAACATGAACAACTTGACAAAGACTTTGACTGAGTTGCATGGGATGCTCAAAACTGCTGAACCTAACATCAAGAAGGACACCCCAAATGTCCTTAAGGTACAAAAGGGTAAAAAAGTTTAAGAAACTTGGTAAGAACGAAGGTGATGGCAAGACGAGCTCGATTGTGAATCCAAGTGAGTCTAATCATGCTCCTAAGGTTAAACCTGGTCCTTCTAAAGATGATAACTGCCATTATTGTAATGGTTATGGGCATTTGAAAAGACACTGCAATAAATTCCTGGAAGATTATGAGAAGCTGAAAAAGACGTACGAGACTTCTTCTTTAGGTATTTATGTTATAGAAGTAAATGTTACTTCT
Organism: Orychophragmus violaceus; assembly: GCA_030180135.1. Lineage (NCBI taxonomy): Eukaryota > Viridiplantae > Streptophyta > Magnoliopsida > Brassicales > Brassicaceae > Orychophragmus > Orychophragmus violaceus. The sequence continues at coordinate 82,701,425 of CM058231.1, forward strand.
TATGGTTCTACTTATTGGGTATTGGATACCGGCTGTGGTGCTCATGTTTTGTGAAAATATGCAGGGCCTAAGCAATAGTAGGATTATGGAGAAAGGACAAGTGGACCTACGGTGGAAATGAAGCAAGAGTTGTTACATTAGCCATAGGAACATTTCATTTGTCTTTGCCTTCTGGCATGGTTTTTGAACTTAATAATTGCTACTATGTACCTGCTATAAGCGGAAATATTATTTCTATTCTTGTTTGGATATGGAAGGATATCAGTTTTCAAATTAAGAATAAGTGTTATTCATTTGATTACAATGATATGTTTTATGGTAGCAATCCATTAGAGAATGGACCTTATGTTCTAAACCAAAACGTGCCTAACTATAACATTAGTACCAAGAGATTCGAGTCAAATGATACGAATCAAACTTTTCTCTGGCATTGTCATTTGGGCCACATTAATGAGAACGGATTCAAAAGTTCCATAGTGATGGACTTTTGGGCTCATTTGATTATGAATCATGTGAGAAATGTGAATCTTGTTTATTGGGTAAAATGACAAAGGCCCCTTTCAACAAAAGGTAGTGTCGATCGAGACAAAATGTGTATCGATCGACACAGGTCGCGAACGAATAAAATGAAAGGGCCAGAGACTTATTGGGCCTTATACATACGGATGTGTGTGGCTCGATGAGCACAAGTGATGGAGGAATCTTTCAGTACTTCATTACATTTACTGATGATTTCAGTAGGTATGGTTATGTCTATTTAATGAGACATAAATCGGAATCTTTTGAAAAGTTCAAATAATTCCAAAATGAAGTACAAAATCAACTTGGCAAAAGTATTAAAGCTCTACGATAAGATCGTGGAGGTGGATACTTAAGCTGAGAATTCAGTGATCATAAGAGAGATTGTGGAATTGTTTCACAACTCACTCCTCCTGGATCGGACTTTATTGGATATGGTTTGATCAATGATGAGTCACTCAGATCTTCCATTATCCTTCTGGGGACACGCTCTAAACGTCTGCGTTTACACTAAATAAGGTTCCATCAAAATCAGTTGCAAAGACATCGCATGAGATGTGGACTGGAAATGTTCCTAATTTATCTTTCATGAAGATTTGGGGTTGTGAGGCTTATTTAAAACGTTTAATCTCTGATAAGCTCGCACCCAAATCCGAGCAGTGCTACTTCATTGGTTATCCTAAGGAGACCAAGGCATGTTACTTTTACAACCGGTCCGAGAACAAAATGTTTGTTGCTCGGAACTGTGTCTTTCTTGAGAAAGATTTTCTTTCCAGGAAGAACAGTGGGAGTAAAGTACAACTCGAAGAAATTCAAGAATCACAGGAGACTGCCTAACCTGATGAGGAAGAGCAGCAATTGGATCTACAAAGAGTTGTAGAACCTACACCTGTGGTGCCTGAAGTTCGCAAATCCGAAAGGATTCGTCACGAACCCGAGAAATTTGGATTTCTCGTAACCAATTGCTGTGATCTGTTGATCATTGAAAGTGACGAGACTGTGAATTTTGAAGAATCAATGATGGGCTCTGACTCCGAAAAGTGGCTGAAAGCCGCTGAATCCGAAATAGGATCCATGTCACAGAACCAAGTATGACTTGGGTTGATTTACCCGATGGTGTAGAAGCCATTGTGTGTAAATGGATTTTCAAGAAGAAAAGTTGACGTGGATGGTTATATTCAGATATACAAAGCTAGGTTGGTGGCAAAAGGTTTCAAGCAAATTCCTAGTATTGACTATGAAGAAACCTATTCCCCAGTCACTATGCTTAAGTCCATTCGGATTCTCCTAACAACCGCCGCTCATTATGATTATGAGATCGGGCAGATGGATGTGAAAACAGTTTTTCATAATGGAATTCTGGAAGAGGATGTGTACATGACACAACCTGAAGTGTTCATTGATCCTAATGCTGCTAGGAAGGTATGCAAGCTTCATCGATCCATTTATGGATTAAAGCAAGCATCTCGGAGTTGGAATCTTCGTTTTGATGAAGAAGTCAAGAGGTTTGACTTCATCAGAAACGAAAAGGAACCGTGTGTTTACAAGATGACCAGTGGGAGCGCAGTTGCATTTCTCGCATTGTATGCTTTTTGGAAATGAAGTTCCATTGTTTGAGTCTGTTAAGACTTGACTCGAAAGTTGTTTTTTCGATGAAAATATGGGAGAAGCCGTATACATTCTTGGAATAAGAATCTATATTGGAACAAGCTAATTGGATTGTGTCAAGATACCTATATTGATAAGGTCTTGCACATGACCAGTATGCATGATTCCAAGAAGGGCTTCATGCAAATGACTCTTGGCATTACTCTTAGCAAGACGCAGTGTCCTTCGACACACGCTGAGCGAGAGCGAATGAGGGCCAGACTACTGCTAAAGACATTAGATGTCTTAAGATGTGATCTTAATTTTAGTGGGAGTTGTAGTTGTTGATTTTAGTTATGATATGATGTTCATGTAAACATAATTTGATTATGTTAATGAAATCTGATTTCAGTATTATTTAATTATGGTTATTAAATAATAGTCCCAGAGTAATTTATGACATTTTATAGGTCATAAAGTATGTGACTTGATCATCAAACCCTATAAATGATAAATGACATAAATTATGTTGGTCCCTGGTCAAGGTTGTTAAAGTGGGACATTAACAACCGCGTGAGACTAGTATGTGAGGTAACTGATGACTAAGTTTCATGGAATCATTAATAACAGTATTAAAGTCAATCACATAGATATGTGTTGGAGAACACAGGATCGGACATGACCCGCTAATGAGAACTCTACAGGATAGTTATATAAGTGTCATGAGAGTTTTCATTACGACTATAGAGTATAGTCCTTAGACCCGAGTTCGTCATGTTTTCTTACATATGAATTGGTCCGCTTTAACCTTGTCAAGCGTCAGCCGTAACTGGTGACTATAAAGGCATTGATTGGGCGTATCATGAAGTGTGTGAAGGAATAGGGATGGAACAAGATGGGATTTGTCCCACCTATATAACAAGAGATAAATATCTCAGGGCCCATCGAAGATTTGATACTGAGAAATGTGTGGCCGCACTCAAACGAGGTGATTGTTAGTCGTTTGTCTTGTCAGTATAAATCAGAGTTCGATGAACATGATTTTGGCTTAATAAGGATGACAGGGATCTTGCCTTATGCCAAATCGAGATATTGAGACGAAGGGATTATGAGAATAGATGATTCCAGTACAAGTGGGATATTGTTGGGAATGTCCTGAAATCACACTTGTAATCACTCTAGAGATAGTTGTGTTGTTGAGATTAGACATACATATGATACTGGGTAATCATAATGCTTTGCTAGAAGCCACTTATGATCTATGAGTTTAGAACTCATTGCTAGTATTATATGATCCTACAGGGTCACACACCTAAGCAGACTGGATATACTTCATGTGGAAATGATGGGAATGATCATTAATGTAATGATGAAATGTGTATTTGATACACATTAATATACGTGTTTTGAGGGTGCATCGATCGCCACAAGTGTTGCATCGGTCGATGCAAGGCGCAGATCGAAACAATGTTTCGATTTGATGACTTAATTAATCTCGGTTCGGCCGGTGATTAACTAGGTTTTTCCAGGTCTATATATATGTGATATAGCACGACCTGGAACATAAGTTTAAGCCAAATTGTAGCCACCTCTCAGAAACACAAGCATCCCGAAGAGATCCGATCTCCCAGCACTAGCATCCCGGCGGATTCCATTTTGTGTGCGTGTGGATACCAGTAGAGGCGCAGCACTTGAGGCGCTTGTGAATCTCGAATACTTGATCATCTTCCGCTGCTAATCTCCAGGTAATTCGAGATCTGATGTAGATTCAATATACCTAGACCCTGGATCCTAGGCTTGGAATTATACCTAGGGTTGCTAATTGGATTAGGAACTACTATAAATTCCTTCACCAAGACCTATGGGGAACCCATTATCCTCATAGCGACCCACTTGTAGTTGAGTTACTCATCGGAAGCTGCCAGGTATCTCGGATATTGGTTGACACGGGTAGTTCGATAGACCTGATCTTCCTGGATACGCTTAAGAAGATGGAGATTAAAGAAGAAGATATCAAGCAGAAGGCAAAGCCGCTAACGGGTTTCACAAGCGAGACGACGTACACAATTGGAACGATCAAACTGCCGGTTTACGCAGGGGGAGTTAACAAAATGGTAAAGTTTCATGTCATCGACAAACCAACCACTTATAATGTTATTCTCGGTACCCCGTGGTTATACAGCATGAAGGCGGTATCATCGACCTATCACCAATGTTTAAAGTTCCCCTCTCCCAAAGGAATCCAAACGGTTAAGGCTGCCAAAGGGCGAGCCGGTCATGTTTCGCAAGGGAACGTAAGATAAGGGTGCTGTCATGCATGATCAACACGGAGCAAGGCAGAAAGGGCCCGGTGAAGGAACTTATTCAGCAAGTCATCATCGATAACTCTGACACAAAAAAATGCGTAGGGATCGGTTCCGAATTGCCAGAAGATATCTAAAGAGAGCTCGTCGCTTTCTTACAGCAGAACGTTGCGACCTTCGCATGGTCGGTAAAAGACATGAAAGGTATCAATCCTTCAATCACAACTCATAATGTAGATCCGACTTATAAGCCAATAAAACAAAAAAGGCGTAAGATCGGTCCAGAAAGAGCCAAGGCCGTCAACGACGAAGTGGATAAACTGCTCGATGCCGGCTCAATTCAAGAGGTGAAGTATCCCGACTGGCTCGCTAACCCGGTCGTCATCAAGAAGAAAAATGGAATATGGAGAGTATGTGTAGACTTCACGGACCTCAACAAGGCATGTCCAAAAGATAGCTTCCCTTTTCCGCACATTGACCGACTTGTCGAAGCCACGGCAGGGAACGAGTTGCTTTCATTTATGGACGCATTTTCAGAGTACAATCAGATTCTTATGAATCCGGACGATCGAGAAAAGACGGCATTCATCACGGAACGTGGAACCTATTGCTACAAGGTCATGCCATTTGGCCTCAAGAATGCCGGCGCTACATACCAACGATTGGTCAATCGAATGTTCGGGGGTCAACTCGGCACGACGATGGAAGTATACATTGACGATATGTTGGTTAAATCCTTAGTCGCCTCCCAGCACGTCGACCATTTAAAGGAATGTTTTAATATCCTCAACCGATACGGAATGAAGCTTAACCCGGAAAAATGTACATTCAGAGTGACCTCAGGAGAGTTCCTCAGATACGTGGTCACCCAAAGAGGAATAGAATCTAATCCAAAACAGATCTCCGCAATAATCGACTTACCTTCTCCAAAAAAATATACGAGAATTACAACGTCTAACTGGTCGCATAGCCGCCCTGAACAGATTTATATCTCATTCGACGGACAAATGCCTGCCTTTCTATGAGCTCCACCGAGGAAACAAGAGGTTTATATGGGACGACAAGTGTTAGGAAGCTTTCATTCAGCTTAAAGACTACTTATCGAACCCGCCAATACTGTCAAAACCCGAAAACGGCGAGACACTCTTCCTGTACATCGCGGTCTCACCAACTGCAGTCAGCGGCGTACTGGTTAGAGAAGATCGGGGAGAGCAGAAACCGATCTTTTATATAAGCAAGACAATGAATGGGGCAGAGGCCAGATATCTCGCAATGGAAAAATTGGCTCTCGCAGTCGTCATCTCGGCACGGAAATTACGACCTTACTTCCAGTCACACTCAATCGCTGTGCTGAGTAGCCAGCCCCTTCGGACAATTTTGCATAGCCCAGGACAATCTGGCCGCTTGGCTAAATGGGCAGTGGAGCTTAGCGAGTACGACATCGAATACAGAAATAGGACAACCGCCAAATCTCAGGTAATAGCTGACTTCCTCGTAGAACTATCACCTGAATTAGATGTCGATACTCAGGAAGCAGACAAGAACTGGAAATTGTTTGTCGATGGCGCTTCGTCAAAACGAGGAGCCGGGGTAGGAGTACGTCTCATCTCACCCACCGGTGAGGTATTGGAACAATCATTCAAGCTGGGTTTCACAGTGTCTAACAACACAACCAAATATGAGGCTCTGTTAGCTGGTCTTAGATTAGCCAGAGAAATCGGGGTGCGACATCTAGTAGCCCATTGCGATTCCATGCTTGTTGCAAATCAAGTCAACGGAGATTACGAGGCTAAGATTGAACGAATGGAGGCCTATAAAAAGGCGGCATTGGAGCTCACCAGCTCTTTCGAGTTCTTTGATATTGTCCAGATACCGAGGAAAGAAAATGCCCCAGAAGACGCGCTCGCATATCTGGCATCGAATCCTGACCTCTATCGACGAATCACGGTGGAAACAATTCATGAACCAAGTATTCTGCCGCCTGAAAGCAGCCGCGAAGAATCGAGCCAGAATGATGATGTTTCCCGATCCAACAGGATGACCAAAGCGATATGTGTCATGATACTCAAGTAGGAGGCACCGACCTCATTGCACTTCTAACGGATGGCAGCACTGACTGGCGACAAGAGATCATAACGTATCTGACCGAGGGAAAACTTCCCGACGATAAATGGTCAGCGCGCCGGCTCAAATTCAGAAGCGCATGATACACGATGTACAACAGCGTGCTTTACAAGTATTCAGCCAATAAGATTCTCCTGAGATGCATACATGGGGATGAAGTCGACCGAGTTCTCGAAGAAACACATTCATGAGAATGTGGAAATCATTCTGGAGGACGGTCTCTCGCCCTCAAAATCAAGCTAAATGGTCACTACTGGCCAACTATGATAGAAGATTGCGAGACCTACTCCAACAAGTGTGAGAAGTGCCAGCGCCACGCGCCATTCATACACCGACCCACGGAGCTACTCACTACGTCTACTGCGGCTTATCCATTTATGAGATGGGCAATGGATATCGTCGGACCGTTGTCGCTCTCCAATCAAAGGCGTTTCCTAGTGATCATGACCGATTACTTCACAAAGTGGGTCGAAGCCAAAGCATATGTATCAATCTGTGACGTCCAAGTTCAAAACTTCGTCTGGAAATACATTATATGTCGGTATGGATTGCCCTACGAGATCGTTACCGACAACGGGTCACAGTTCACGTCCAACCTGTTCGAAGGATTCTGCAAGAAATGGGACATACAGCTTAGCAAGTCAACACCAAGATATCCCCAGGGAAACGGACAGGCTGAAGCCACGAATAAAACATCATAGACGGCATCAAAAAACGTCTTGAAAGCAAGAAAGGAGTTTGGGCCGACGAGTTGGACGGAGTCCTCTGGTCACACAGAATGACTCCTCGCCGCGCAACAGGGGCCACCCCGTTTTCATTAGCCTTTGGCGTGGAAGCAATGGTCCTGGTAGAAGCAAATGTCCATACTTTACGCCGAGCTCTCATGCCGCAACACAACGATATTAATGAGAAGATGCTGATTCAGGCCCTCGACACAATAGAGGAAGAACGAGACTGAGCATTGCTTCGCATTCAGAATTATCAGCAACTCACGGCTCGATACTATAACCAAAAGGTCAAAGAGCGACACTTTCAAGTCGGCGATTATGTACTTCGCAAAGTTTACGAAAACACGAAAAAAGTGGAGAGCCGGCAAACTCGGCGCTAAATGGGAAGGTGATATATCATGGTTTTTACTAGTTTTAGGCCATGATATAGATGTGTTTTAGTGTCTTTTGTCTTTGTTTAGAGTCTTTTACAGGTATAATCAGGTTGGGAGCTAAATTGGAGATTATGGAGCATTTTGGAGATTTTTGGAGTGATTGGCCGAGAGATAGAGTTCACTGTCCGAAACAGAGAAAGGTGTCGATCGTTGCACTCTAGCAACGATCGTTGCACCAGCGAGATGGGCCAAAAACTCGGCGGTTTAGAAGAGTGAAGAATTTGCACTTTGATCCAGAAGTTCCTGATATTTACAAAGAAGCCCCTGGCCGAGATTATGCCTATATAATAGAGTTTTTAGAGTTTTTATTAGATACACTTTTTAATTAAGAGCAGAGGATTTTTAGAGCTTTTGGGGCTGATCTGAACCTAATTCATCATCTGTATTTGGAGAAGATTTCGAACCCCTTTTACTCTTATTCTTTTATGCAATTTACTTATCATATGATCATGTTTTCATTATCTATGTCTGAGTAGATTCCTAGTTAGACTTAGGGTTTCTCACATAGGATTTCATGACTTGCTAGACTTGTTCAATTTCAGTTAAGGATTCAAACTATATCTGTTCTTCAATTTAATTGTGCTTAAAGCTAGTTCTAACCTGATCAATTAGAATCTAGATCTTAGGTTGCTAAATACGTCACGGAAGTGGGGTTTAGGAATCTGAACTAATTAAATTGGGCAATTAAACTTTGCGCAAACGAAAGTTTGGTTTAGGATAATTGTGAACATATCAAACTCGAGCTTATTGCTAGTTTAATCTGTTAGTTCTCGCAAACGGAAGTTTGGTTTGCTGCACTTAGACTTAGAGAATTATCGCAAAGGAATTTGGTTAATTCTATATTTGTGTTTTGAGTTCTAGAACTGTGCTTAATTAGATCCTTGCTGAATGAACTGTCTGCTAGTCTGATTTCCTGAGAATGCCCTAGGTTTGACGCTTTTAATTACTTGCTTTCACAACCAATAATCTCTGCTACTGATTTACTTTCTTGCACTATTTTCAATACAATCACATTGCTTATTTCTAGTATTCATTCCCTACGGTTTGATTCTCTTGAGACCAAGTGTCCCTGTGGATTCGATAACCCTATATACTACTTTGACATTGCTGTACACTTGCAGTTTAGTATAGGGATTAATTCTTGACCTATCAAGTTTTTGGCGCCGTTGCCGGGGACTCTTAGAGTCTTCGATAGGACCGAACTTAGGGTTTTACTAGAAATTTTTCGTTTTTCGTTTTTTATTTTATTTATTTTATTTTGCTAACTTTTTCTCTGTTTCTCTCTGTCGCAGGTACGAATTTCGCCTTGCGTCGATCGTTGCACCCTTGCATCGATCGTTGCTGAGCGATTTGAGATTGAATCGATCGTTGCACTGATAGCATCGATCGTTGCTGGACGATTACAGACAGTTTATGCCAACGCAGAACACTCGAAGTAATCCGAACTCGAGCTTAGTTAATCTCAATCTAGAGGAACTTGGACGTCTAGAGAGGACTATTAGAAGAGAAAAGAGAGAGAGAATGGTACAAGAACGCTTGATCTTGATACCAGATGCTGAAGGTATCCTGAGGGATCCAGAGAACAATCCTTACAATGCTGCTGGGCAAAGGATTGATGCTGAGGGACGAGTGATCCCTGATGAAGTTGAGCCAGAAGGCCGGATGGTAGTTCATGAGAGGACACTAGCTGATTACAATAGACCTGATGAGTTTCATGCAAACCGAGCAGCTCTAGTGCTTCCTGCTTTCGAAAGGAATGATTTTGAGGTAAAAACTATCTACTACCAACTGATGAGGCAGATTGCTTTTCATGGTCTTCAATCAGAGCAGCCTATGGATCACATTGACAAGTTTGAGGACATAGTCACTGGCATGAAGTATGAAGGAGTATGCCCGGACTATCTGTTCCTTAAGCTATTTCCGCACAGTCTTGCTGGAGACGCTAGTGCATGGCTGAGACAACTGGCACCTGGTCAGTATACTACTTGGACAGCCTTAAAGAGTGAGTTCCTGCGCCACTTCTACGATGCTGCGCGCTCAGATCAGTCCAGACAGGACATACTCACTTTTTCCCAAGGAGCTGTGGAGCCTTTGACAACCGCATGGATGAGATTTAAGCAGTATCAGCGTGATTGTCCACACCATGGATTCACAGAAGTACAGCTGATTGGTATTTTCTTCAGAGGAATAGATCTCCCTTATCAGACTGCGCTGGATAATTCCAGTAACGCTAATTTCAATACCAGAACTCCTACACAAGCTAAGCAGTTGATAGAGAACTTGGTTGGCAGCTACAGTTGCAAGTCTATGGATGAGATAAGGAAGAAATCTGGTGTAAGTACAGAGGACCCTAACATGACTGAGATTAGATCTAGGCTGGACACAGTTTACAATCTCTTGACAAGTAAGAAAGATGTCCACCTTGCCCAAAATGTAGATGTAATTCAGACTGAGGAGGACACTCAGGAAGAAGAAGTGAATTACATGGGAGGTTCTGGTTTCCAAGGCAATAGATTTAGAAATCAGCAGGGAAACAGATTTTCAAATGGAGTTCAGCAAAGTGGTTTTAAGAAAGCCAATGAGCCTGATAGTAAGATAGAGATGATGCTAAGACAGCTGATGGAGAATCAGACTAAGTACGCAGCAGATTCTGACGCAAAGATGGATACCATCTACAGGGAGCTGAATGGGAAGTTTGAAGGTTTGAACACGCACATAAAAGAGCTTGATGCAAGAGTTGCAAGAACTGCTGGGCATGCTCAAAGGGAAGAGGGATATCTCCCGGGAAGAACTGATGCCAATCCTAAGTACCAATGCAATGCCGTGACATTAAGAAGTGGTAAGGAGCTGTCATCTGACCAGGAAAAGCAGTTAAGCGTTGAGGAACTCGTAGAAATTGAAGAGTTGGAAGATGAGATCCGCGATATTCGCCGCGCATCGATCGATGCATCCAAGCAACGATCGTTGCCAAGCGAAACCAAGGAACCGGAGATCGTAACGAAGTCGCCTAGCATCGATCGGTGCAACAAGAGCAACGATCGACACAAGGTAACTACAGAAAGTTCAGACGCTGAAAACCCAAAACAACCGGCTGAAAGGGTATACAAGCCTAAGATACCTTATCCCAAGAATCCCAGAAAAGCTAGGAATGATAGGCAATATGCAAAATGGAAGGAGTTCATAAAAAAGGTGAAGGTTGAAGTACCTTTGTTGGATTCTATTGAAACCTCCCCCATGATGAAGAGATGCCTTAAGGATGCAATTTCTGGTAAATGGTCTGACGAAGAAAGTATAATGATGCTCAATGAAGTATGTAGTGCAGTGATTCAAGGTAGAATTCCAGAGAAATTGAAGGATCCAGGCAGCTTCGTATTAGATTGTGCTATCTACAAGGAGAGGTTCGAAAGGTCCCTGTGTGATCTTGGTTCCAGCGTAAATCTGATGCCCCTCTCGGTTGCTAAAAGACTAGGGATGACAGACTTTATACCAACTAGGATATCACTAGTTTTGGCAGACCGATCAGTAAGGATTCCTGAAGGAGTAATAGAGGATGTGCCTATAACTGTTGGCAAGTGTGTGATCCCAACTGACTTTGTGGTTCTACAATATGGACAGGAGCCAAAAGACCCATTAATTCTAGGCAGGTCTTTCTTAGCAACAGCTGGTGCAATGATTGACTGTCAAGGAGGTAAGATAATTCTGAATGTGGGTGATCTGAAGATGAGTTTTGACATGAACAAGCTGGTAAAGAGACCAACCATTGACGGACAGACCTTCTATGTGGACACATTGGGTGATTTGGCTGCAGAGTACTTCCATCAATCACATGCTGAGGACCCACTAGAAAGAGCCTTACTGAGTTCTATTTTGGAGTTGGAGTACCTACAGGACGAGCCTGCAATGTGCTATACAAGATTGATGGATTCTATCGAGGTTGCAATGCAGATCGAAGTATCTGACGCGGGACTGCAACGATCGATACCAAATAAGCAACGATCGTTGCACGACGACCTGGACTGGGCAGAGGAAAAAGCTCCGAAAATAGATCTGAAACAACTTCCATCTGGGCTAAGGTACGCATTTCTTGGACCAAATTCAACTTATCCAGTGATTGTCAACGCTAGTTTGAACAACGCAGAGCTCACTTTACTGCTAAGCAAGCTGCGCAAGCATCGCAAAGCTCTTGGCTATTCCCTTAATGACATTTCAGGTATCTCACCAGAGCTGTGCATGCATCGGATACACCTCGAGGATGAGTCCAAGACATCAATCGAACATCAGAGGAGACTTAATCCTAATCTGCAGGAAGTAGTCAAAAAGGAGATTATGAAACTCCTGGATGCTGGGATCATCTATCCTATTTCAGACAGTGATTGGGTAAGTCCAGTCCATGTGGTACCTAAGAAAGGTGGAGTTACAGTTGTTAAGAATGAGAAGAACGAGCTGATACCTACTAGGACTGTGACGGGACACAGGATGTGCATAGATTACAGGAAACTGAATGCTGCGACTAGAAAAGATCATTTCCCCCTACCTTTTATTGATCAGATGCTCGAAAGGTTAGCAAATCATCCTTACTACTGCTTTTTAGATGGATACTCAGGTTTCTTTCAGATCCCCATCCATCCAGAGGATCAAGGAAAGACCACTTTCACTTGTCCATATGGGACATTTGCCTACCGTAGGATGCCCTTTGGACTCTGCAATGCACCAGCCACTTTCCAGAGATGCATGATGTCCATATTCACAGATATGATTGAGGATTTTATGGAAGTATTCATGGATGATTTCTCAGTATATGGATCATCCTATAATGAATGCTTGGATAATCTGTGTAAAGTTTTGAAGAGATGTGAAGAGAAGCACTTAGTTCTTAACTGGGAGAAATGTCATTTCATGGTTAGAGATGGCATTGTACTAGGACACAAAGTGTCAGAGGCTGGAATAGAAGTAGACCGCGCCAAGATCGAGGTAATGACGAACCTGCAGGCACCTGATTCTGTTAAGTCTATTAGAAGCTTTCTTGGACATGCTGGTTTCTATAGACGGTTCATCAAGGATTTCAGTAAGATTGCTAGGCCATTAACTGCTTTGCTGTGTAAAGACACCAAGTTTGAGTTCACTGCAGATTGTCAAACCGCATTTGAACAGATCAAGCAGGCCTTAGTAAGTGCTCCAATAGTTCAGCCACCGGATTGGGATTTGCCTTTCGAGGTAATGTGTGATGCAAGTGACTATGCTGTAGGAGCTGTTCTTGGACAAAGGAAAAATAGAAAGCTTCATGCTATCTATTATGCCAGTAGGACACTGGATGATGCACAAAGGAACTATGCCACTACAGAGAAGGAGCTGTTAGCAGTTGTCTTTGCATTTGAGAAATTTCGCTCTTATCTTGTTGGCTCCAAGGTGATTGTACACACTGATCATTCAGCCCTGAAGTATCTGATGCAGAAGAAGGATGCTAAGCCAAGACTGTTGAGATGGATCTTGTTGCTCCAGGAATTTGATATTGAAGTAAGAGATAAGAAAGGAGTTGAGAATGGAGTTGATGATCATCTTTCTAGGATGCTGATAGAAGACGACGTGCCAATCAATGACTATTTGCCTGAGGAAAACGTCAATATGGTTGGGACAATCTGTGAGACAGATTTGGACAGAGATCTGCAAAACTGTCGGATTAATCGCATTGCGTCGATCGATGCAACATCAGCATCGATCGATGCATCTATCAGGGCAGTAGCGATCGATACATCTTGCTGTAACGATCGTTGCAGCGCGAACACAGGCCCAGAGATTTTTACGGTACGGATTGGAAAACATGAGGTCGAAATTTATGCTGTCTCAACAAATGATCAACCATGGTATGCAGACATAGCCAATTATCTAGCTGCAGAGGCTGAACCAGATAATCTAAAAGGATATGAGAAGAAGAGGTTTTTCAGAGAACTTAGGAGGTACTATTGGGATGAACCTTACCTCTATAAGCACTGTTCGGATGGCCTTTATAGGAGATGTGTTGCTGAATCAGAGGTTCCAGATATCCTGTTCCACTGCCACGGATCAGATTACGCAGGACATTTTGCTACTTTTAAGACTGTATCTAAGGTTTTGCAGGCAGGTTTCTGGTGGCCTACAATGTTCGCTGATACTCACTCTTTTATTTCTCATTGTGATGCCTGCCAAAGGAGAGGGAAAATCAGCAGAAAGCATGAGATGCCTCAGAATTTCATTCTTGAGGTTGAGGTTTTTGATTGCTGGGGCATAGATTTTATGGGTCCCTTTCCCTCATCTTTTGGGAATAAGTTCATATTGGTTGCTGTGGATTATGTATCTAAGTGGGTAGAAGCAATAGCTAGTCCAACCAATGATTCTTCAGTAGTCATTAAGATGTTCAAATCCATTATATTCCCTAGATTTGGAGTACCCAGGATAGTAATTAGTGATGGAGGGTCTCACTTTATTAATAAGGTATTTGAGAAGCTCTTGAAAAAGCATGGGGTGCATCACCGAGTTGCTACTCCTTATCACCCACAGACTAGTGGACAGGTAGAAGTTTCCAACAGACAAATCAAGGAGATCTTGGAGAAAACAGTTGGGAAGACAAGAAAAGATTGGGCAGCTAAGCTTGATGATGCTTTATGGGCTTACAGGACTGCATTCAAAACACCATTGGGGACTACTCCATTTCACTTGTTGTATGGAAAAGCATGCCATCTGCCTGTGGAACTTGAGCACAAAGCAGCATGGGCTGTGAAGCAGATGAATTTTGACCTTAAATCAGCTGCAGAAAGAAGGCTGATACAGCTTAATGAGTTGGATGAGATTAGACATCTTGCCTATGAGAACTCAAAGCTGTACAAGGAGAGGACAAAGGCTTATCATGATAAAAAGATTGTTTCTAGACGGTTTGAGCCTAATGATCAGGTACTTCTATACAATTCTCGCTTGCATTTGTTTCCAGGAAAGCTGAAATCAAGATGGTCCGGTCCTTACACAATAAAAGAAGTGCGTCCATATGGAGCTGTCATACTAATAGGCAAGGAAGGTAATGAGTTTGCTGTGAATGGGCAGAGGGTAAAACACTATTGGGCTAAGGCCGAGATTCCCAGAGGACAGATTTTGCCTCTGGATGCTGCACCCTCAACTTGAAAAACCTTGCGCGTCCGGTCAAGCTATTGACCTTAAACAAGCGCTGGGTGGGAGGCAACCCACCATTAGGTACTGGTGTTTTTCTTTTTAATTTTTGGTGTTTTTGTTAGGATTTTACGTTTGTTTTTGTTTCTGGTGCAGTCATGTTTGCAGGTCTCGGATTAAATCGCAGTGCAGCGATCGATGCATTTCTGCATCGATCGTCACAACACGAAATGAATCGCATTGCAGCGATCGTTGCGGTCCTGAGCAACGATCGACCATACACGAAAGTCGCCAAGTAACGGTCGATGCATCTAATGCACCGATCGATGCTGTGCGACAGAGGTAACCCGACAGACATAAACTCACCTTTTCAATTTTTTTTTTTTTTTTTTTTTTATTTTCTTTTTACCGATCCTTCGCTGGACACTACTGGGGACAGTGTGTCTTAAGTGTGGGGGAGGTGCTACTGACGTTTATCTTTCTGTTTTCTTAAGAGTCAGTCCGTTTTTCAAAATTTTTTGTTTTATTGAGTCAAAATTGTTTAAGTAAGAAACTATGATTTTCGGAGGAGATTTACAAGACTTGCAGGAACTTAAGTAACCATTGGGATGAAGTTGCAGGATCTATCTCTGACTATTAGAAAACCCCATCACAGATCAACCTACTGGGAACACCCACATCACTTCAGGTATCAGAGGATCTTTTACTGACTTCACCCCTAATACTGACTTAGATTTCTCACCTAAGGGCTTGGTATACTTTATGTCGGATTCCCTGTTAGTTCTGACACAGCCTGTAAACCTGTCCTATTTAGTTCCCTTCTCCCCTTCTATAAAGTAAAAAAAAAAAAATATATAATAAACTGAGGATGAGTTAGTAACTCCGAAGTGGTCATGGGAATAGTAGCAAACACTATTATCTCTCATGTGATCCATGGAATGTGTCCAAAGTACACCCCATAACGGGAAGAACACTGATAAAAAAAATAAAATGATACCCAGTGGGGAAAAATCAGTTGTTAAAGAAGGGAAAGAGAAGAAAGGGACTAGAGAAAGATAGTATGGTGGTCTAGAGCTGATTAGGTAAGAATCCATGTGCCTTTAGATCGATACTCCTTAGGTGAGACCGCACTTAAATACTTGCATAAGTCAGTAGGGAGAATTTGAATGCTTGAATGTGATTGTGGAGTTTACCTAGGACAGTTGCTAAGTGTGGGGGAAGTACATGTTGGTCTTGATATCCTGTGATTAATTCTTTCAGTGGTTTACTAAGGGGAATCTGAGTATTGTAGCTTCTAAGATGAAATGAGTTTCTGAAGAGTTTTCAAACCTCTTCACCATGTTTTAGTTCTATGTTTTGCTTGAGGGCAAGCAAAGGCTAAGTGTGGGGGAGTTGATATATCATGGTTTTTACTAGTTTTAGGCCATGATATAGATGTGTTTTAGTGTCTTTTGTCTTTGTTTAGAGTCTTTTACAGGTATAATCAGGTTGGGAGCTAAATTGGAGATTATGGAGCATTTTGGAGATTTTTGGAGTGATTGGCCGAGAGATAGAGTTCACTGTCCGAAACAGAGAAAGGTGTCGATCGTTGCACTCTAGCAACGATCGTTGCACCAGCGAGATGGGCCAAAAACTCGGCGGTTTAGAAGAGTGAAGAATTTGCACTTTGATCCAGAAGTTCCTGATATTTACAAAGAAGCCCCTGGCCGAGATTATGCCTATATAATAGAGTTTTTAGAGTTTTTATTAGATACACTTTTTAATTAAGAGCAGAGGATTTTTAGAGCTTTTGGGGCTGATCTGAACCTAATTCATCATCTGTATTTGGAGAAGATTTCGAACCCCTTTTACTCTTATTCTTTTATGCAATTTACTTATCATATGATCATGTTTTCATTATCTATGTCTGAGTAGATTCCTAGTTAGACTTAGGGTTTCTCACATAGGATTTCATGACTTGCTAGACTTGTTCAATTTCAGTTAAGGATTCAAACTATATCTGTTCTTCAATTTAATTGTGCTTAAAGCTAGTTCTAACCTGATCAATTAGAATCTAGATCTTAGGTTGCTAAATACGTCACGGAAGTGGGGTTTAGGAATCTGAACTAATTAAATTGGGCAATTAAACTTTGCGCAAACGAAAGTTTGGTTTAGGATAATTGTGAACATATCAAACTCGAGCTTATTGCTAGTTTAATCTGTTAGTTCTCGCAAACGGAAGTTTGGTTTGCTGCACTTAGACTTAGAGAATTATCGCAAAGGAATTTGGTTAATTCTATATCTGTGTTTTGAGTTCTAGAACTGTGCTTAATTAGATCCTTGCTGAATGAACTGTCTGCTAGTCTGATTTCCTGAGAATGCCCTAGGTTTGACGCTTTTAATTACTTGCTTTCACAACCAATAATCTCTGCTACTGATTTACTTTCTTGCACTATTTTCAATACAATCACATTGCTTATTTCTAGTATTCATTCCCTACGGTTTGATTCTCTTGAGACCAAGTGTCCCTGTGGATTCGATAACCCTATATACTACTTTGACATTGCTGTACACTTGCAGTTTAGTATAGGGATTAATTCTTGACCTATCAGAAGGACCTTACAAAATAACCAAAGTCGTCAGACAAGGAGTTTACGAGCTGGAATCGATGAAAGGAAAGGCCTTGCCGCGTTCATGGAATTCTGCAAGCCTGAAAGAATACTTCTTAGGCAGAAGGTCTACAAAAAAAAAATTCCTATGTAAGAAATACGAGTGACTTGATACTCCTTACGAGATACGTAGGCAGCCTTTATCAGGCAAAGTCACAAAATTAATAAAATCTTTATTTTTCAGGCATATACCGACTTACACTCTTGTTCCGTCTATACTCCTACCGAGTTAGCACGCCGAGCTACATCTTGTTCCGTCTCAACTCCTACCGAGTTAGAACGCCGAGCTACATTTTGCTCCGTCTATACTCCTACCGAGTTAGAACGCCGAGCTACATTTTGCCCCGTCTAAACTCCTACCGAGTTAGAACGCTGAGCAATTTCATTTATCTAGCTCTGTCTAAACTCCTACCGAGTTAGAACGCCGAGCTACATTTTGCTTCGTCTATACTCCTACCGAGTTAGAACGCCGAGCTACATTTTTCCCCGTCTAAACTCCTACCGAGTTAGAACGCTGAGCAATTTCATTTATCTAGCTCCGTCTAAACTCTTTCCGAGTTAGAACGCCGAGCTACTATTGTCTTTAGATCAAAGCCGAGCTCCTTAGTTCGCAAAGTTAAACGACACACCACTTTGACTATAATCCGAGCATCCAAATAAGACTCGCACTAATCGCATCATGCTCCTTGGCCAGGAGTGTGATCTTCTTTACACGCGAGATACATATCGTGGTAAGGAAAAGCCGAGACCCGTCTCGCACTAAAAAACCGGGCTCGTACCCGTACGTTCTCTAGGGTGGACGATAACAAATAAGTCGAGCACTAAGCCTTGCATATTCGTCTATGCATTTAACAACTAAGCCGAGCACGCATAAGTCTCGCAAATACAAACTTACCAAGTTTACATTTTAATCAATGTTCGAACTTAATTCTAGCCGAGTTAAGTAAATCTGAAACATTCCGATTTATGTGATAAAGCTTAAAATCAAATCAACATTCGAACCCGATTCAATATTCTGCTGAGTTAAGGGAAAATCGAAATGCCTTGATATTTAAAGTGTACCAAAGTTACAAAAACAAAACCAAAAAATAGTAAATACAAAATAAAGTTATTCGGCCCCAGCGCCGCTAATTGACTTCTCTGGATCACTCGCCCTCTCAACTTCGCCGGCTTTAGCACCTGCTTCCTCCGTTATTGAAGCTGCGATCTCCGAGTTAACAGTCTGAACAAGACCGACAAGAACCGCTTCCGGGAGTATTCCGCGATTGGTCCCAAATTCATCAATCTCCCTTGGTACCCGGGGTGGCGAATCACGGAAAAGGTTCAAAAGAGGATGACGAGTCGGCGATAGGAAGAATGTCAACTCGTCTTTAGTCACGACATCCAGCAGATCGAATTTGGCTTCAACTTTGATCTCGTCGGCCGAAACTTGATCAAGGACCGCCTCTGGAATTGGTACACCCTCCCCGACGAGCATCACCAAACACCTTTTAAGACAGGAAATCTGACCCTGCTCGATCTGCAAAGCAGTCGCAGCCTTATGATCCTTCACAAAGCGCTGGAAAAGATCGAAATGAGTCTGCGCCTTCGCCCTCACCGCGGTTTCAACACGGTCTCTCTCTTTCTGAACCAAATCGGCACAAACTTTCCGCTGATTCGCCCTGTCTGCCTGAAACTTAAGAGCATCAGCTTTTGCCTTCTTCTCCATGTCACGGATCTTGTTCTTAAGCTCCAAGTTACTCGCCTCAAGGGCTTCCTTCTCTTCTTTCGCTTTATTTAGAAGCTCATCCCGCTTGGTGACCGCATCAGCCATCTTTTGAGTGCTCCAAGAACTCTCAAGGGAAACACGGTTCGACGCCGCAACCATCTAACGAAAAAAATCGACATAGTTAACAAAAACTAAGTCGGATTAAAACTCTTCAGAAACGCCGTTAAAACAGACTTTACCGTTGCTTCGGCTTGTTTCGGTTTGAGGATAGCATCCGAGTGAGGAAGTTCCTGTATGACCGGCCAGTCTGATTCATTTCTTTGCACGCATGTCAGCATGTCGAAGCAAGCTCGAGGATTGTCAATCAAGGGAATTTCACTCTCATACTGGAAAGCGAAGTTATGGATCGAGGGACGAACATCTCCCTCCTTCGGCGGGTTACGAGGACGAACCAAGACTATCTCCTTACGGGTAACAAAAGGCTTCTTAGCACCAGAAGCGTTTATAACATCTTCATTCTCCTCGTAGAATCATTTCCATGGATTCTTAGTCTTGACCGACTTAGTATCCGACGGTTTAGAAGAAGCGTCTCTGACACGCTGGTTCGTCATAGCGGCTTTCTTTGTCGGCTTCTCTTGATCCGATCTTCCCTCAGACCCCCTTTTTCTAGATTGGGTCTTGGATGGAACTCTCCCAGATGGAGCCGCCATATTCGACTTGGCAGCAGCTTCGGAGGCGGCTGGTTTCTCTAAAGCAGTAGTCGACGGTTCACCACGCTCTCGAGGTAATGGAGCCGCATCCTTCCCCTTTTCCGGCTCAGCAGAACGAGAAGGATTGGATGAGATCCTCTGCGAGTAATCCACCGATGATACTTTCTTCACTTTGCCCATTCTCTTTGGTTTCACTAGTTGGTCTGGAGTGACCTTGTCTTTAGTGTTCCACTTGACTAAAAGGGGAAAGAAGATCAGAACTCAGGAACACGAAGTATCAATCTTTTTGACCCAACAAAACGACATACCTTTCGAGATTCGCGGAAGAGAGTTATTAATACGCTCCCGAGTAAGGTCCAACCACTTATGAAGGCCGAGGGCTTGAATCTTCTCAAGGATCGGAAATAAGTTATCCGGGTACGGTTTGAGGAATGGATGATGCACTGCAACAACAAAACAAAAATTAAAGTAAATCACTCATGTTGACTAAACGACAAGTTTAGTTGACATCTACCAAAGTTTGTATTCCAAGACGATCTGATCAGTTCCTTGTGATCGTCGGGAACGACCAAGGAAGTCATCTCGACATAAAAGTAATATCTCTGCCCAGTTGCTGATTTTGCTCGGCGCATCCGTTATCACACGATGACATCTCTTCGACTTAACTGCAAAACATAATGGACTAGTTTTCATCATGGGATTGATGGAAGTCATCTCTTCAAAGATACTAACAGAGATGGTTAAATCGGCTTCAGATCCAAGGACAAGAAGACCCACCATGTGGCGAACTGCGACGGCAGAGAGCTGAGAGATGGTGATCTCGCGATGGTGACAGTATGAGACCAGCAAGTCGGGGAGTGGAAACCAACAGCGACAACCCCCAGCATCGGTATTGATAAAATAAGACTCGTACAAAGTTATGTAGCCGGGTGGAGGAGTCCAAGGCCGATCAAGCGTACAAGGAATAAGAAACTTGATCCTCGGGTCGGCTCCACACCCCTGGAGCGTAGAAGTTACCGACTTCACGGTATATCGAGTTTCAAAGACGTTGTCATATGCCTCCTTAGGAGCAGCCGATAATCTAGGAGGGATGTCATCATCATTATCATCAATGTCGGAGTCATTCTTTTCGACATCGACATCATCCTCGTCAGAATCCTCTGTATCAGAATCCCGGAGTTGTGGAATTATAAAGTCTCCTCGACCTGAACCTTCTGTGGCATCGGTTTGACGAGATACTTCACGCCGATGTATAAGCTCTTCAACCACGTGACGCCCGAGATGTCCTCCCAAGTCGGAAGAAGTGCTAGCAGATGACGAATCAGAAGTAGCGCCTTGACGAGCCATCATCAGACGACACGGGGACAACTTCCTTGTCTTTGCTTCCCGAGAAACGGACCAGCGACATACTTACGAAGAACAGATGAGGGATAAAGCAATAAAGGTTGGAACGGATCTAAATCCTAAAAACCTACGGCTGAGCAACGACGACAAGCAAATCGGAAAATAAAAACCGGTGGAGAGCGAAAATTACCTCAGGTCTTCTCCACTCGAGCATAAATGAAGAAGTGAGAAAAGAAGGGGGAATATATAGAGGAAGTGAAGGCATCGTGCTCGAGAAGCTTCTATAGGAGGCGCTTCGTTCCTCGCGCCTACTAACAGGAATCATAATTACCTAGATGACGCTTCATTTCTCGCGCCTCTCAGCCGGTTAGGTTAAAAACCAATGCGGTTCTGGATGTTGAAATCAAGTCAAAATGGTTTTTCACCAAACCAAATCAATTTGATTCCCTCCGGTTTATACCCAGCTAAAAGTGGGATGTCAGTCTGTTTGGGCTAAGAAGGCTTGTCACGATGGATGATCTAGGCCCACCAAAATTACTTCTCAAACCTAGCAGATTTCCTCGTAACACCGACTTAGATAAATCGCCGCACTGGAGGGGGGAGGTTTATTGTTGGAGTCAAGATTAGCACTTTCCCTAAAAGGCCTATTCAGGAATTTAGGTCGGCCCAGAGTGGAAAGACGATTCAGGGCCCAGGTCGGTAAAACTAGGTTAAACCCGACCCAGCCCGCTCGGCTTACATTTAGGGTTACGAGATGTAAGTTACAAATAAGGAAAAGACGGCACGAAGCGTGACGGCACCGAGATACGGAATATATCCAAATATTCATCACCGAGATATTAGGAAAGAGTCGTATTTATCCCGATTTTCCTTTATCATTTAAACCGACTTTGTAACCCTATAAAGGGGGACTTCATTATTCAATAATGGATACGCTTTTCATACTACTTTTGCCTGAGAGATCTATTAAAACCAATTAGACCTAGTTCTCTCTTCGGCGACTTAAACATATATCTCTGCCGCTTTATTCCGTCCCGGAAACCTAAAAGCGGAACCCTAATTTTCTCAATTCTCACCAAGTTCTTAAATCCTCTTTTAGAATCCCTTAAAGAAAAACCTAAAACTCTTGCTATCTTAGGATAGACCGAGTTGAAAATCCACAGTTCTACTGTGATCTCTAGTGTGATTGGCTATTCTAATTAGATGATTTCTTCCACTACTTGTGGAAGAATTTGTGCCTCAACTCATAAGAAATGAGGTCAGACACATTCAAGCTTGAGCCTGTGGAAAGTGGTGGTTGTGCCAGCAGCATCCAAACAAACCATCAAAATACGCATATCCATGTCTGGGTAAGCCGGCTAAACATCTCCATAAACAGCATCCTCTCTGTTAGTTAGGATATTGTCATATCCAATCAGCTAGCATATTTTCCATATATTCTATATTGTTAAAATATCAGTAGATATGATTGTAATGTATATATACTTGATTTATAACCAATGAATAGATCATTGAACAATATTCAGTTTCATGGTATCAGCAGCTTAAAGATCCTACATTTTCTCACTCGCGCAGATCTTCTTCTTCTCCTCTCATCATTTACTCGTTTCCTTCTCCTCACCCTCTCATCTCTTTTTCTCTTTCTTTGTCGCGATGGATGCAACCACACTCACCACATCTGAAAAACCTTGGGGCATTACCCAAATCAAAGCGTACATCCCAATAACGCTTGATCTCGACAAGATGAACTATGATGTGTGGCGTGAACTCTTCGAAACTCACTGCTTGACGTTCGTAGTTCTCGAACATCTTGAAGGCACCACCGTTGCTACTCCTGCGACTGAAAAGGTGTGGGATTTAGATTAGGCTGATTCCCAATAACGCTTGATCTCGACAAGTACCTTGGTTTCCATTGAGTGTTTGGGATTTAGATTAGGCTGATTCCTTGTCTCAAGGAATCTATCTACGGAGATATTTTTGTGAATCGAGATCAAATAAAGTGTGTGAGAGGGAGAGCAAGAACACACGCAGACACAATAGAGGGGAGAACCCGGGCAAAAAAAATTCCCCCATGCGAACTCCCCTCAACAACACGAAACGATTTTTTATTAGGATTTTTGTGACCTGCCATGCAAGCGCACCTGTCATGGCAAAGGTCGGATGACAAAGATGTTTTAATCAGAACTCAAGCCTCATCCACACAGGCTGTATCGTCCCTAACATCTCATACATCCATTAATTCAACTCAATTTCGAATCATCATATATCTGCCTCTTCGCCTCTTTTCTTCAAACTCTCCTCCACGGATTCAGATAGCTTGACGGATTCATCGCCTCATCATAGCCAACGCGTATCATAGATCCGACGAACGAACCTCGTTGCCGATTTCATGATCCATAAACAGATCTGGAAATCCGAAATCAACAGATATAAATACAATATTACAAGGAATCGAATCGAATTAAACGAATCAATGATCAGGTCCAGCATCAAGAGACGTGATTACCAGCTCTTCAACCTATCGTCGAACATCGAGATCCGTCTTCTAGCCATGGATTAAACCGGAGACACTAGATTCCTGCGGAAACGGAACCCGATGTGTAGATCGGGAGCTGATCTACGCCGATCTGCATCGATAACCTTCCCATAGGCCGACATAACATAGAGATCTAGAGAAAACGATGAACAAAGTGGAAAGAAACAGATCAACGCGTCCTTTTATAAAGAAAGGTTAGGAATAATGGACGGATAAGATTAATTGATTAGATATCAGATCGACGGTTCAGGAGTTTAGATTACGTGTCTTGAGGCTGTTTTTAATGAGAGGCGGTTCTTTTACGCACAAGAAACAAATGGCGTTTTGGGGTAATTGACAACTAGTTTGAGGTGTAGTTGTTTTACAAATTCATTGCGTCGTACCTAAGCACGTTTCTTCATTTAAAAAAGGAAATATTCCAAACAATTTCCTTCACGGCTTCTATATATTTTCCATTATTATTATTTTTTCTTCTATTTGCTTACAAAAGTCGCCAACTTTGAAAGAGATTGGATTTAGGGTGTGGGTTTAGTCTCAGTAAAAAGACGAAGAAGAAGAAGGAAGAAGATCTCGAATCAAGCAGGGAAGATGTCGTCGACTCTCCTCGAGCAAACTCGCTCCAATCACGAGGAGATTGAGAGATTGGAGCGGTTGGTTGTGCAAGATCTACAGTCCGAGCCGACGTCGAGCAAGGACAGATTGGTTCAAGGCCATCGTGTTCGCCACATGATTCAGTCTATCATGCGTACCACCGAGAAGCTCGTTGAAACCTATGAAGATAAGGATGGTGCTAGGGAAGATGAGATAGCAGCGCTTGGTGGCCAGACTGCGACAGAGACAAATGTGTATAGTGCATTTTATGATCGTTTGAAAGAGATACGTGATTATCATAGAAAGTATCCTTCTGGACGTCTTGTTGATGCCAGTGCGGACGATGAAGCAATTCTGAAGGAGGAACCAGTTATTGCGTTCAGTGGAGAGGAAGGCGCTGGTCGGTACTTGGACTTGCATGATTTGTATAACCAGTACATCAACTCCAAATTTGGGAAAAGGGTTGAATATTCTGTTTACCTTGATGTTTTTTCTCAACCAGAGAAAATACCGCGTAAACTAAAGTTTTCAAGGCAATACACGAAGTATATGGAAGCTGTGCTAGAGTACTTGGTCAACTTTTTCCAGCGAACCGAGCCGTTGCAAGACCTTGACAAAATGCTTTCTAAGGTTGAGGCTGATTTTGAAGAGCAATATGCAGAGGGAAAAGTAGAAGGCTGAGAGAACCATGGCCAGGAAAATGAACCTATTCCATCTCAGCATACTGTCATAGATCTTGATTACTACACCACAGTCGATGAATTGATAGAAGTGGGACCTGAAAAGCTAAAGGAGGAGCTGGCGGCACTGGGACTGAAAGTTGGTGGTACTCTGCAGCAGCGTGCCGAGAGACTTTTCCTGACAAAGCATACGCCTCTGGAAAAGCTAGATAAGAAACATTTTGCCAAGCCTCCACACAACGGGAAACAAAACGGAGATGCAAAAGCAACGCAAGAGCCCGACAGTGCTAAACAGATTGCACTAACAGAGGCCAAAGTGAAGAAACTCTGCAGTTTATTTGATCAGACAATCGAAAGGACAAAACAAAACGTTGTAAAGAAGCAGGCCTTGACGTATGAAGAGATGGAGGAAGAACGCGAAGGGGAGGAAGAACGGGCAGAAGTAGAAAGTGATGAAGAGGAAGGTCAATTTTACAATCCTCTGAAGCTGCCAATGGGTTGGGATGGGAAGCCTATACCATACTGGCTCTACAAGCTTCATGGCCTTGGCCAGGAGTTTAAATGCGAGATATGTGGAAACAATAGCTATTGGGGAAGAAGAGCTTTTGAGAGACATTTTAAAGAATGGCAACACCAACACGGAATGCGTTGCTTAGGAATCCCAAACACAAAGAACTTCAACGAAATCACTTCAATTGAGGAAGCGAAAGAATTGTGGAAGAGGATCCAGGAGAGGCAAGGAGTTAACAAATGGAGACCAGGGCTTGAAGAAGAGTATGAAGATCGTGAAGGTAACATTTACAACAAAAAGACTTACTCTGATCTTCAACGTCAAGGCC
Source organism: Orychophragmus violaceus (assembly GCA_030180135.1). NCBI lineage: Eukaryota > Viridiplantae > Streptophyta > Magnoliopsida > Brassicales > Brassicaceae > Orychophragmus > Orychophragmus violaceus. Next base: position 82,727,310 of record CM058231.1, read on the forward strand.
TCATCTGATTGATCACATTCATGGTGGTTTTAGAGGCGTTACTTGATTACATCTTCTCTCCTTGCTGCATCACTTTAAATCTAAACCAAATCGATCTTTCTACTTGGTAAAATCAAAACCATCTGTCATCTTTTTGTGTGAAATATTGTCACTTTGTTAGTTTTGTTTTAGACAAGCTCAAACTTTGTGTTGTGTTTTTTAATTAACTATTACACACCAGTCACCAGGATATAAAAATGTTATAATTAATTCAGATTAAAAAAAAGAAAAAGTCGCCAACTTTTTTAAGGGGAAAAATTGATTCACCTTCTAAATCAATGGTTAACAAAAAAAATGAACTACTTAAGCAATGTAAGCAATGTAAGTTAATGGGCTTTTACAAAGTCCAAAATCAAAATGCTGCAGCTGCTACTTTAAATTCCAATCAGCTTACATGAGTTTGATCTTTCAACTATGTTTATAGTGAACAGGATGATTCTCCAAAATCATAAAAATACTAAGACATCTCAAATATCAAACACACCTTTTTAACGCCTTTTGCAAATTCTTGACCTTTAAATGCTAATCTACGAAATCAAGCACAAGCGTTTTGCATATATGATACAAACCTTCCATATCTATCCAAAAGAGGAATTATGGCGACACATACGAACGTCGAACAAACATCACCAAAATAATCATGGTCTTTGAACTCTGCGACAGATGCAAGTGAAGATCTTGTGTGATATCATTTGATATTTTTGGCATATGAAGCATCCAAGGAAATATGTGGCTCAGTGTTCTCTCCTAACGCGATGTTCTCCTTTTTTACCAAAAAAAAAAGAAAAAAAAAAGACTCAACTGAAACGCCACGTAGTTACGGTTTAACCCTGGTGGAGCGACTGATCACTTAGAATCATATCGAAGGAGAGCTGATCAAATCATGCTTAGAAACTTCTTCTTGGTTTCAGTATTTTCATAATTGTTCTTTGTGCTTAACATCTAAGTTTTTAAAGTTTAAAGGGGTAAAAGAAATGGAGAAATGTCTATAAATTGGACAAAGATGGAAGTGGGAACCAAGAACTGCTCTATCTCCAATACTTAAATAATGAATTTGACCTTTCGATTCCTGCTTCAAATGCCTTGCAGTTTGGGGTTGACGAAAACAGTGTGATGTGTTGTGTTGGTTTGTTTTTAAATGGTTTCAATAATCTTACGCGATGACTGATGATGTACACAGTACACTCCATGATATGCACAAAGTATCACATTTTTCCACGTGTGCATTAGTAAGCCTTCACTCCACACAACACATATCACAATGCTCACAACGCCACAACAATTAAGTCTCCAAATATGTCCCTAGGTGACACCCTAAGATGTCCCTCATCATTATCCACATGTTCTTCGTTTTCATCCTAATCATTGTCATCACTATCCCGAGAAGCACCAATTAAAGAACCTCCCTCTTCATATGCATCTTCCTCATCACTATCAGCACTCCCTTCACCATTCATCACTATCTTCGTCACATGGCATTCATACAGATCAAGCGACACAAGTTTCAAATCAGCTAAAGGCACCAAATCCTCTATCAAATGTATCTTATTATTAGATAAATCAAGGTCATGAAGCAAACCCAATCCAGCTTGGACAAGAATTTCAAGATCAACAGAGATTCTGTTGTCAGATAGAACAAGTTTCTGGAATTTACCAAGCCTTGAGAACTGCTCATGCGACGAAACTTTGATACTAGCTATAGATAAGTGTTCCAGGTTCTGAAACTTCTCCAGAAGCTCCGGTCTCAGAAGATGCCCTTGGAGGCACTTGACGACACAGTCGAGAATGAGAACCCAAGTAGACGCCGGCTCCTTTCCGCCGGCCAATGTCGTTTCCATAGTTTTCTCCCATATCTCGTCCATCATAAACCGAAGTTTATACCTGAAACAAAGAATTTAACAGAGAGTGACATTGCGGTAATAAACCCCAACAAGACAAACTATGTTTCTCCTCGGACCAATTCAGAACAAGGAGAGGGACGATTCATGAAGGCCAGGTGATCAGAGATTGAACAAGCTGTTGTTTGAAATAATCAAATAGGCAACGAAAACAAGAGCTTCTTCTCAGCCAGCGAATTAGAAAATTCTAAAAGAAAAAAAAATCTAGTGAAACAGAGATTTATCTCAAAACCTTCGTAGAATAAAAAAAGAGTCGAAGAACAATGAAGAAAAAATGGAGTAAATCTTAGAGGGTGGTGAATAGAAAAACATCTAAATCCGTTGATTTTGTGAATTCGGGATCGCTGACATGGACGAATGGATGGTAAAGATTAGGGCTGTTTATGCTAGTTCGCTTAAATAATGAAGGCACCCCTCTATGTCGTTATCTGATAACACGTCAAATATCTCACCATCATGCCAATTGTCAACAAAAGAAAAAATAAATAAAAAAGGACTAAACCAATTTTTTTTTTGCTTTTTGTCACTAACCAATCTTATTTATAAACATCATATATCATATATATAATTAGGCACTTTTTTACTCTCCTCACGGCCCTCCACCTCATCACCCTCTATAATCCTATGTGGCATTTTTCTAGCTTTAAAAAAAAAAATCGTTTGCTTTCTCCATTTGGTCGATATGCCTTAAAAATTAAAGTTCAAGATTACCTTTAAGCCCAACAAGTGTTGCCGTTTTTACCGTCTCTTCTTCCTCCTTTTCCCAGCAACTCAACAGCCGCCTCCTCGCCTTTTCCACCTTGATATGGCGACAGAGTTTAAAATCTCTTCAATTGTTTCGCTTTCGAATCCCTTCCATTTTCTGCAACCGAAGCAATCTCATTCCAAAAGCTTTGATCTTTTGGTTTCTCCCAATCTAATCCATGGTTTGTTTCTTTTCTATTTGTATAATCGATTTCTCGCCGTCGTTCATCAGATTTATACAATTTTTCTAATGTAGGGTTCAAGTTTAGAACGAATTTTTGTTATTCACGATTGGAAGTTATGAGCAAGATCTTGAAGATTTATAATAAGTGTGCGTTCCTTTTTCCTTTCTTGGGTGGGTTACAACTTAAAAGAGAAATATCGACAATGAAACTGATTAAACATCCAAATGTGGTTGAAATCATTGAGGTACAAAGCTAACGATTTTTCATCTTATATCATACCTCTTTGATATATCGTAAGGAACCAACCCATTTTATTGTACTCTTACTCTCTTTTTGAGCCTGTTTGCTCTTTCTAGCTGACAGCTTTGTATTGTTATGCTTTGAATATTCTTTTTTTACATTAAAACAAAATATCCTAACATAAATGTTTAGCTTGTCAATCAAGGGGAGCTCATTGGTATAATCGTCAAATATAGAAATCTTCTCTCTTTTCCTCTGTTCGTACTAATGTCATTATTGGAATTGAACCATACGATATAGGCCAACAGGGGAGACTTAAAGAGGATGAAGCTAGGAGATATTTCCAGCACCTCATCAACAACAGATGTTTGGTCCTATGGTGTTATTCTATTTGTGCTCATGGCTGGTTACTTGCCTTTTGATGTGCCAAATCTCATGACATTATACAAAAGTGTACATGTAACAGCTTCTCTTCCTCTGTTTTTTTACTGTTTTCTAAGTACTTTTCTATTCTCATATTTGGTGTTCAAAAAATACTTTAGATATGCAAGGCTGAGTTCAGCTTCCCACCGTGGTTATCGCCAAGTGCCAAGGGAGTCCTTAAACGTATTCTTGATCCCAGCCCTATAACCGTAAGCTGTTGAAACCCTTTGATTGGTTGTGATTTGTGAACATGAGATGCTGTGAACTAAAGATCAACTGTGTCGAACTGCAGAGAATTAAGTATCGAAGGTTACTAGAAGATGAATGGTTCAAGCAAGGGTACACGCTGCCATCCTTTGAGGAAGATGATGAGGAAAAAAACGTTGATGATGTTGATGCTGCTTTCAGTAACTCCAAGGTAAAGAACCAGCATTTCTCAAATCTGCATCTGATTCTATTAGTTGTGTAGATACCATAGTTCGGTTAAGTTAAACCAGTGTATTATACCAACTAATAATTACTATTTCATACCACGTATAGATTTTAATCAGATTTGTTTGCTTGCTGAAGCTAATTTGATTGTTTCAAGGCAAGTCTTTGATGCCATCATCTTCAACAACCAGGCCAACCTTCTCGAACTCAGATTGCAGGAGCTAGGACACTTTCTTTCTTCAGACGTCTTCTAGCTTATGTTTGAGACGTCTCAGCAAGTTTGCTTTCAAGATGAAATGGTATTGCCATGCGGATAGAGAGAGGCGCAGATACTTTCTTGATTAGTCAAGGATAAAGACATATATGTAAAGGATATGATCTCTTTGACATGCTTTCCGAAGAATTCAGCATCTAAGATGCGATGAGGTTCAAAGATTTGATCATATCATTAATATTATGTAAAAAGTATTTATGATTTCACAAATTATATCCTTTTCTGTTGTACTATCATCGATTCCAAAAGAGCTTTTTAAAACTTATTAATTCTAAATTTGTATAATTAATCATAAGCATTTTTAACAATGATTACAACGTAACACATGGACTTCAAAAGGCCGTACAATGCCGATGATAAAAGACACAACTCAATAAGGTGTGAACACAAATGAACAAATCGAGGATGACAATAAGCTCATTTGATTGGCTCATACAGATTTAAACAGAAAATACAAGACAAAGAAAATAACTAAATTGGGCGGAATGATAATTAGAATCCAACCAAACTTCGAAGATACGAACCCCCGCGCGTGCGCGGGGGTTGAAACAACTAGTATATATAATAGTTGAAAAGAGGCTCTTTCGAACTGATACGTAAGTCTCTTGATTGGTCCACGTTGTTAAAAACTTCAACATCATCATTAAATAAAATAAATCTATAATAAATTATTTAATTAAATATAATTATTTAAAATCATTAAATATAATATTAACTAAATTAAAAGATATAATTAAATATTAATATAAGTGAAAATATCAAATTATAAAACTAAAAAATAAATATATAATTATGATTTAATCAAAATAATTGAAAATTAGAAGAAAAGACCATATAACAAAAAAATAATAATAACTAATGAAAATGATAATTATTAGTTATCAATGATAAATAATATAAAATATAAAAATAATAAATTCAATGAAATCAATAAAATATATTCATAATTTATCAAAATTCAAAATGATAAAAATATTAAAATATTATTATAATATTACGATCTGGATGACCGAAAATATAACAAGTACATGTACTTTAAATAATATATGAAAATTTAAAAATTGATAAGAATGTTGAAGGAAATAAAAATTCCAAAATAAAATTCATGAAAATTGAAAACTAAAACTTGTAAAACATATAATTTTAAGTAACATTGCTTGTGAACGCATGTTATTTTCTTCATATATTATAATCATAAAAAGAAAAAAATATAAATTTGTAAATAAATATATAAAATATTAATATTCAAAATATATTAAATATTTAAATAACAAAACAAAATCCGCGCATTTGCGCGGGTTTTCATCTAGTATATATAATGAGAGAGAAATTTCTCTTCTCTTCACGCCTCCACATCAACACTCTAACTTATCCTACATAGAAAGAAAAAATCACCTTCTCCTTATGGATTCAGCGTCTTCTTCGCCCTTAAAGGGATGCGAATCAACATTTATCATATCGCCTCTCTTTACGTTAAATCTACATGAGGAGAGAAAAGAATCTCAAGTGGTAAGATCTCAATTGTTAAAGAATCCGAATCAATTTCCATACCAAATCCAAAAAAGCATTCATCTTTCACATTTGAAAAAAACATTCCTAGACGCTCTCTTCTGCGAAGTGTATCGTAATAGATTATTCCGCTGAATCTATATCAAATGGAGAAGAACAAAACTTTCTGTTGTGGAAATTAACTGGGCACTCATGAGCTCGGTTTATCAGGTACAATAAAAGATATATGTTTCCAATTGATGGGGTTTTCAGGGTTTTACGAAATCACTCACTGTGACTTAGGTGTCGAAAATTGGCTACAAGACGTTTTGTTGCCGCTGTAAGTGTTAGTTCATCTTCTCTGATTTTCTTTCTATAATTTGTCCAGTTTAAGTTCGAAAGGCTCTTCCGTGAAAGTTTATTTTGGTTTTCCGAATGGATTTGACTTTTTCCCTGAATGGAAAAGTCTAGCTGATCTTTAGAGATTGAGTGAAGATAAAGATGCTCTCCCTTTCTATTGAGTTCCTTTATCTTTGAGAAAGTTTATGTTTTATTAATTTTGTGCAATTCGTTAGAGGATCTTCACATCTAATTTGATAGCGTTTTGTTAGTTTATATGAAACACATGAGACTTAAATTGCAAGGAAATCAAAGGCAATCTATGCCAAGACCGGAAACTTCGAACTATTGTGTTTCCACCAAGATAGAACATCAAACTCGCAACCAACCATACATTTGGGCTTCTCAACTGGTTCAACGCGGTACTTTGCCAATTCATCTCTTGGATCATTAACTCCATCCTCTTCAACTATTTCTTTGTACTTAAGGTCATCCTCTCATACTCAAATTCATCACTCAAATCCATTCTCTCAATAGCTTGGTCTTGTCCACCTAATGTTGTTGCTTGACTGAACTGTGAAGATTGTGTTGCATTTGCCTTTCTATGGCGTGCATTGTACTCCTTAAGCAAGCTTCCAAGAAGATCTTCAACGTCAACCATCATTTCCTTTCCTTGTAAATTGTCCTTCCCATACAAACTATCAAAACATAGCCTCACAAACTGCATCTTGTTACTTGGATTGAGAACATTGGCCACAATCAACATCTTGTTGATGTTCTTCAATCTATCCCAATACTTTCTAAACTTCTTCATCATCTCTTCATCTTTTTACTTCAACAAAGGATCGGAGTTGTTGCTCAGATTCACAAGATTCTTATGTATGGTGACTATCTCAGTTGTGAGCATTTAAGCTCGTAAAGGCAGAGACAACTAAGATGGAGTTGTAGAAGATCATAAGGAATTTTACCAACCTCTTGACAGCATTCTAATCATTCACCAAAGGTGGTTCCATTCTCCTTGACCCGTTTCTACTTCAAGGAAGTGATCATTGTACAGCTTATCTTCAACCTCCATCTTCTCAAACACCAGCCAAAATTTGAGAGCCCTTTGCAACATCAGAAATGTGGAGTTCAAGCGATTTTTCACATCCATTGGCAAGCTATCCATACTCATCTTTCCTGAATCAACTCTTAGCTCAAATGAATGCAGCCAGTTAGTAGATGATCTGGCATATGAAACTGCATTCTTGATTGCAGAGACATTATCATCGATCTTTGCTAGACCATCTTTGACAACAAGGTTTATTATGTGCAGCACATCTCATATGCAGACACTCTCCACCTAGAACTAAAGCATCATGAGGTCCTAGTGAAAAAAACCTATGAAACTTTTGCAGTGCTGAAGTATTTGCAGTAGTGTTGTCTACAGTGATGCAAGATGGATCTATGAAATGTGCAGTAACAACCATGTAACTCGCCCTTATCATATACAACAATCGGTTAAAGACAAAATAACTACAATATGAATCCGGTTAAGAACAATGAACAAAAAATTGATGATTATATTTGTTGGATCTCCTAGGATCTAGGGTTTGATATATTGAATTAAACCAACCTCGTTCTTACCTTTGAACTGGCAGCGGAATGAGAATGGTGAACGAGATCAGTGGAGCAACGCAGGTGCCTTGCCTTTACCAGATACACACGCACACAGGCTGGAAACGGGATGCTAGTGCCGGATCAATGGGAATCGAATCTGTCTGGTGTTTCTACTCTTTCTGTCAAGAAAAGTGGACGGCTCACTGTTTTGGTCGAAAAACTCATGTTTTATTCGACCTAAAACGTGCTTAACGGGCCAGACCGGATTAAGTCTTAATTCGGAAAGCCTTTCCGAAAACCCGAACTGTGTCGACCGACACACAAGCTGTGTCGATCGACACAACACCATTATATCGATTATAATGTGTATCCAATACACATTAATATGATCATTGCCATAATGATCATTCCCATGTCGTAGCTTCCAGTTTGCTTAGGTGTGTGACCCTATAGTATCATATAATACTGGCAGTAAGTCTGCAACTTACAGATTGCAAGAGGCTTCTAGCAAAACATTGCAACCGCCCAGTATTATACGAATGTCTGATCTCGACACACAACTATCATCAGGAGTGAGTACGAGTGTGATTTCAGGACACTATCCCAACAGTATGATGCGTCTGACTCAGGTATTTATGTTATCGAACTTAATGTTATGTCTTCTAGTTCTACTTCGTGGGTATTGGATACCGGCTGCGGTGCTCATATTTGTACTGATGTGCAGGCACTAAGAAATAGTAGGACGCTGAAGAAAGGACAAGTGGAGCTACGGATCGGGAATGGAGCTAAGGTTGCTGCACTGGCCGTAGGCACCTACGAGTTGTCCTTACCATCGGGCATGGTTTTAATTTTAAATAATTGCTACTTTGTAGCTGCGATAAGCAGAAGCAATATGAGAACGTGATGTCACCCATTGAGATGATTAACAGCCTGAAAGCTTTATTTCAGGAGCAAGCTCACACAGAGAGATACCAGACAATTAAGTCTCTCATGGATTGCAAGCTGGCTAAGTACAATCCAGTAAGTCCTCATGTCTTTAAAATGATGGGTTACATTGATAACCTGGGGAAACTGGACTGTGCCATTAGCCAGGAGCTAGCCACTGACATGATTCTGCAGTCTTTGCCGTCGTGTTTTGATCAGTTCATCATGAACTACAACATGCAAAACATGACTAAGACATTGACTGAGTTGCACGGCATGCTGAAGACAGCAGAGCCGAATCTCAAGAAGGCAACTCCCAGTGTACTGATGGTACAAGGGGGTAAAAGGTTTAAGAAACCTAAGAAGGGTAAGGGAAAGGCCCAAGTGTCCAGGCTGAAATTCAGGACAAGCCCAAGCCGAAGCCCAAATCCGGGCCTTCTCCTGAGGATAAGTGCACCTACTGCAAGCAGTTGGGGCATTGGAAGAAAGACTGCAAGAAGTTCATGGAAGATTACAAGAAGTTGAAGAAGACGTATGATGCGTCTGACTCAGGTATTTATGTTATTGAACTTAATGTTATGTCTTCTAGTTCTACTTCGTGGGTATTGGATACCGGCTGCGGTGCTCATATTTGTACTGATGTGCAGGCACTAAGAAACAGTAGGACGCTGAAGAAAGGACAAGTGGAACTACGGGTCGGGAATGGAGCTAAGGTTGCTGCACTGGCCGTAGGCACCTACGAGTTGTCCTTACCATCGGGCATGGTTTTAATTTTAAATAATTGCTACTTTGTAGCTGCGATAAGCAGAAACATAATTTCAGTTTCCATTTTGGATTTGGAAGGTTTTGATTTTGCTGTTAAGAATAAAGTTTGTTCTTTTAATCGTGATGGTACGTTTTATGGTAGCGCCCCATTAGATAATGGGTTATATGTTTTAAACCAAGAAATGCCTGTCTTTAACATAAATACAAAGCGGTTTAAGTCCAATGAAGAAAACTCGACTTTCTTATGGCATTGTCGTTTGGGCCATATCAATGAGAAACGCATCCAAAGGCTCCATCGAAATGGGCTTCTGGGCTCATTTGATTTTGAATCATGTGAGAAATGCGAATCTTGTTTGATAGGCAAGATGGCTAGAGCCCCTTTCAACAAACCAAATGAAAGGGCTAGTGACTTATTGGGCCTTGTTCATACTGATGTATGTGGGCCGATGAGTACTGTTGCCAGAGGAAATTACAAGTACTTCATTACCTTCACTGATGATTTCAGTAGGTATGGCTATGTCTATTTGATGAGACACAAGTCAGAATCCTTTGATAGATTCAAGGAATTCAAGAATGAAGTACAGCAACTTGGCAAAAGTATCAAAGTTCTGCGATCGGATCGCGGAGGAGAATACTTGAGTCAAGAGTTCAGCGACTATCTGAGCGAGTGTGGAATTATTTCACAACTCACTCCTCCTGGAACACCCCAATGGAATGGAGTGTCATAGAGGAGGAATCGAACCTTATTGGATATGGTTCGGTATATGATGAGTCATCCAAATCTTCCATTATCCTTTTGGGGATACGCTCTAGAAACGTCTGCGTTTACACTAAATAGGGTACCATCTAAATCAGTGGAAAAGACACCACATGAACTGTGGACTGGGAATGTTCCTAGTCTGTCTTTCCTGAGGATTTGGGGTTGTGAAGCTTATGTCAAACGTTTAATCTCTGACAAGCTTGCACCCAAATCAGATAAATGCTACTTCGTTGGTTATCCTAGGGAAACCAAGGCATACTACTTTTACAACCAATCTGAGAACAAAGTATTTGTTGCTCGGGACTGTTCTTTTCTTGAGAGGGAGTTTCTCTCTAAGAAAAACAGTGGGAGTAAAGTACATCTTGAAGAGATTCAAGATGCACACGAGGCTACTCAACCTACAGAGGAAGAGCAGCAGCTGGATCCACAGAGTTCTGTGGAACCGGCGCCTGTGGAGCCTGAAGTTCGCAGATCCGGAAGGATCCGTCACGAACCCGAGAGATACTATGGATTTCTCGTGACCAATTCAAATGATCTGATGATCATTGATAGTGACGAACCAGCGACCTTCGCGGAAGCAATGATGGGCCCGGACTCCGAAAAGTGGCTTGGAGCCTCTAAATCCGAAATGGGATCCATGTCAGAAAACCAAGTATGGTCCTTGGTCGATTTACCTAATGGTGCAAAAGCCATTGAGTGTAAATGGATCTTCAAGAAGAAGATTGACGTGGATGGCAATGTACATATTTACAAAGCGAGGTTGGTGGCTAAAGGTTTCAAGCAAATTCATGGTATTGACTATGATGAAACCTATTCCCCAGTCGCTATGCTTAAATCCATTCGGATTCTTCTAGCGATTGCTGCTCATTATGACTATGAGATTTGGCAAATGGATGTCAAAACCGCATTCATGAATGGTATTCTAGAAGAGAATGTGTATATGACACAACCTGAAGGTTTTGTCGATCCTAAGAATGCTAGGAAGGTATGCAAGCTTCATAAATACATTTATGGATTGAAGCAAGCATCACGGAGTTGGAATCTTCGTTTTGATGAAGCAGTAAAACAATTTGGTTTCATCAAGAACGAAGAGGAACCATGTGTTTACAAGAAGACTAGTGGGAGCAAAATTGCGTTTCTTGTACCGTATGTCGATGACATACTCCTCCTCGGTAATGAAGTTCCGTTGCTTCAGTCTGTTAAGACTTGGCTCAGAAGTTGTTTTTCCATGAAAGACATGGGAGAAGCCGCGTACATTCTTGGAATCAGAATCTACAGAGATAGAATGAACAGGCTGATTGGATTGTGCCAGGACACTTATATTGATAAGGTACTGCACAGATTCAGGATGCATGATTCCAAGAAGGGCTTCATACCGTTGTCTCATGGCACCAGTCTCAGCAAGAAGCAGTGTCCGGCGACACATGCTGAGCGAGAACGCATGAATAGGATTCCTTATGCTTCTGCAATAGGATCTATTATGTATGCCATGCTCTGCACTCGTCCAAATGTAGCTTACGCGTTAAGCATGACGAGTAGATACCAATCTGATCCAGGTGAAGTTCACTGGACAGCTGTCAAGAATATTCTCAAGTATTTGAGACATACTAAGGGTAAATTCCTGGTGTATGGAGGAAGTGAAGAACTTGTGGTGAATGGATTCACCGATGCGAGTTTTCAGACGGACAGAGACGATTTCCGATCACAATCTGGATATGTCTTCTGTCTAAATGGCGGTGCAGTGAGCTGGAAGAGCTCTAAGCAGAATACCGTATCTGATTCCACGACGGAAGCTGAATATGTTGCTGCTTCAGAAGCGGCAAAGGAAGCTGTTTGGATCAAGAAGTTCATGACTGAACTTGGTGTGGTTCCTAGTATCTTGGAGCCAGTGGCTTTGTTTTGTGACAACAATGGAGCCATTGCTCAAGCAAAAGAACCCAGGTCACACCAGAAGTCCAAACACGTAGAGAGGAGATATCACCTGATTCGTGATATTGTCAATAGAGGTGATGTGAAGATCAACCGAGTTCCGACAGACGAGAATGTCGCTGATCCTCTGACCAAGTCACTCCCAAGGCCTAAGCATGAGAGTCATACGACTGCTAAAGGCATTAGAGATCTTAATATGTAATCTTGATTCTAGTGGGAGTTTTAATTTTATTTTAGTTATAATAAGATGCTCTTGTAAACATTCTTTTGGAAATGTTTAATGAAATTTGATTTCAGCATTATTTATTGTGATCTAAATAATGGTCCCAAAATAAGTTTATGACATATTATAGGTCATCAAGTTGAGGACTTGATCATGAAACCCTATAAGTTAATAAATTATGTTTTGTCCCTGGTCGAGGCTGTCAAAGTGGGACACTGACAACCGCGAGAGACTAGATTGTGAGGTGACTGTTGGCTAAGTTTCATGGAGTCAATGATATGATTATCGCAGTCAGTCACATAGGTATATGTTAGTGAACATATGATCGGACATGACCCGCTAATGAGAAGTCTACAAGATAGTTATATCTGTGTCATAAGAGGTTCTCATTACGACTATAGAGTATAGTCCTTAGACCTGAGTTCATCATGCTTTCTTGCATATGAATTGGTACACTTTGACTTTGTCAAACGTCGACCCGTAACTGGCGACTATAACGGCACTGTTCAAGTGTATCATGAAGTGTGCGTTGAAACAGGGATGGAACAAGATGAAATTTGTCCCTCCTGTATAACGGGAGATAAATATCTCAGGGCCTATCGAAGATTGAATACTGAGAGAATGTGTGGCCGCAGTCAAACGAATTGTAGTTCAGTTGTTTGTAATGTTTAAGTATGAGATCATGAGTTCGATAAACACGATGTTGGCTTAATAAGGAAGACACCAATATTGCCTTATGCCAAATCGAGATATAGAGACAAAAGGATTATAGGAATTGATGATTCCAGTACAAGTGGGAGATTGTTGGGATAGTGTCCTGAAATCACACTCGTACTCACTCCTGATGATAGTTGTGTGCCGAGATCAGACATTCGTATAATACTGGGCGGTTGCAATGTTTTTCTAGAAGCCTCTTGCAATCTGTAAGTTGCAGACTTACTGCCAGTATTATATGATCCTATAGGGCCACACACCTAAGCAAACTGGAAGCTACGACATGGGAATGATCATTATGGCAATGATCATATTAATGTGTATTGGATACATATTATAATCGATATAATGGTGTTGTGTCGATCGACACAGCTTGTGTGTCGGTCGACACAGTTCGGGTTTTCGGAAAGGCTTTCCGAATTAAGACTTAATCTGGTATGGCCTGTTAAGCACGTTTTAGGTCGAATAAAACATGAGTTTTTCGACCAAAACAGTGAGCCGTCCACTTTTCTTGACAGAAAGAGTAGAAACACCAGACAGATTCGATTCCCATTGATCCGGCACTAGCATCCCGTTTCCAGCTTGTGTGTGTGTGTATCTGGTAGAGGCAAGGCACCTGCGTTGCTCCACTGATCTCGTTCATCATTCTCATTCTGCTGCCAGTTCAAAGGTAAGAATGAGGTTGGTTTTAATTCAATATATCAAACCCTAGATCCTAGGAGATCCAACACATACGTCTTCTTCAGCTTCTTGTAATCTTCCATGAACTTCTTGCAGTCTCTCTTCCAATGCCCTAACTGCTTGCAGTAGTTGCACTTATCTTCAGGAGAAAGCCCGAGTTTGGGCTTCGGCTTGGGCTTGTCCTGACTCTCAGTCTGGACAACTTGGGCCTTTCCCTTATCCTTCTTAGGTTTCTTAAACCTTTTACCCCCTTCTATTATCAGTACACTGGGAGTTGCCTTCTTGAGATTCGGCTCTGCTGTTTTCAGCATGCCGTGCAACTCAGTCAATGTCTTAGTCATGTTTTGCATGTTGTAGTTCATGATGAACTGATCAAAACACGATGGCAAAGACTGCAGAATCATGTCAGTGGCTAGCTCCTGGCTAATGGCACAGTCTAGTTTCCCCAGGTTATCAATGTAACCCATCATTTTAAGGACATGAGGACTTACTGGACTGTCCTTAACCAGCTTGCAATCCATGAGAGACTTAGCCGTCTGGCATCTCTCTGTGCGAGCTTGCTCCTGAAACAAAGCTTTCAGGCTGTTAATCATCTCAATGGGTGACATCACGTTCTCATTTTGCTTCTGCAGCTCAGAGTTCATAGTCACCAGCATTAGACAATTAACATCTTTGACATCAGCTGAATGCTTATCCCAAGCATTCTTTTCTGTCTGCGGGGCATTGGAACGTGGCCTCTCGGGGAAAACTCTTTCGAGGACATATTCCTTGTTCTCCTGCCTGAGAACTATTCTCAGATTCCGATACCATTCCAAGAAATTAGATCCATTTAACTTGTCCTTCTCAAGGACGGATCTTAGTAAGAAAGTGTTGATGTGATTTGAGACAGACATAGCTGTAATTAAAAGAGGTAGAGTTTTAGTTATAATGCTCAAGAAATTGAGAATTCTTATCTAATAAGAAAAACACGCATTGTATTCAAAACTTTGTTTCCTCAGATGAATACAATGAACCAAGATCCTCAGATTACTAAAATTCGAGTGGGCGACTCGCCGTTACTCAAACTTTAGTTATCTAGGTAAGCAGATCATTGCTAATTGTACCCAGTACAACTCTTGGTCGTGGATAAGACAAACTATGCCCAATCCACTCTGATGTCTCTGGGCCCAGAACTTTGTTGGAATTGTGTCCAGTAATCTCGGTACTGTCTCTAGAAAGTAAGAGTATGTCAAAGATCAGACATAAGTCATGCAATGCTGGGGGTCATGATGGCTTGCTAGAGTCCGCTCATGATCTATAAGTCTTGGACTTATTGCCTTTATTGTATGATCCCATATGGGTCACACGCCTAAGCCAACAGGAAAACGTGTAGGAACGGTAAAGCAGAGGTACGGTAAAAGTGCTAGGCATTTACTGTGCTTAGAGAGTTTAAAGGGCTTGATTAAATCCATGGGATTTAATCAAATTGGGAATTGGGCCTTAAGGGCCCAACAGAGCTAAAGAAGGGTTTTATAAGCTGAAGCCAAAAACCCTTCTCTCTAACCCTAACACCCACGGCCGCAAGTCACTCTCCCCTGCGCCTTCTCTCTCGGTCTAGCAGCCTCATTCCTGACGGTGTGCGTGTGTGAGCCTTTGGAGGATTCATCCCTTGGTGTATCTCCCTGATCTCTGACCTGTTCATCAATTCCGCTGCAACAAACAGGTAAAAGGTGAGATCATAATGTTTCTAAATAAGAACACCTAGATCTGATGCATGTTTAGGTTGATATCAATATGAGAATTGAATCAGGATCAACTAAACATTCCTACAGTGGTATCAGAGCCATTGGTTCTTAGGTTTCTTGTTTTAGATTCATGTTTAGGTTGTTTAATCTGTTTAGAATTGTTTTTGAATCAATTACTGATAAGATAAAACAGTTAAGAAACATAATTGAACCCTAAACACACAAGAAAAATCGCAAAACCTGAGCTATATGACTCAGATTTGCGATCGGCCATAGATGGATCGACCGGCTTGGCCGGTTTGGTTTTACGGCCGAGAGGTATGGCCGGTTGGGTCGGGATCGGCTCATGGGCGACTGGATCGGACACGACGCACGGACGGATCACGGATCGCGTCGCGTGGTCGATCCGATCAGCCGAGGATCGCACGGTCGATAACGATCGGATCGTCGCGCCTCGTCCCGTCTGCGATCGTACCGTCTCACGTCCCGAGCTCGTCCGATCATCGTCCCGTCCAGCTGCATCCCGATCGCGTGAGGCTCGGCCGTCCGTGGATCGTGGATTGAACGCGGCTGGTCGGCTGTGGTCGTATGGATTAGGTCACGGCCATGGATGGTTCGTGACCGGTTCGTTTTGACGGTTCGGTTCAAAACTTAATTAAAATCATCATTCTGGTTTAATAAACAGATTTTAATAATTTTATTAAATCTGGTTAAACCGGAATAAGAAATCCAATGTCGAAAGAAATATTGGATTTAGTGCCTAAACCAGGAATTTCTAATTTGATTTGGTTGGACCAAATAAATTGAGAAATTCCGGTTTAGTAAATAACCGGTTGACAATTGTGGTCATCGTAGTAATTGAAACTTGGTTAGACCAGTTTTAATGAACCAGACCGGTTATGTCAATTAATTGGACAATTGGGTCATGTCTTGGACATGGACCAATTCTTGGGCCTCGGGCCAAGAAGTTAAAACAATTGGGCCAGTTAATTGAGTCTTTCTTCAGATTAATTTAAAATTTATTTTATAATATTATAAAGTCGATTTTAAATTAAAGTTTCCGAAATTTTGAAATTAGAAAGTTTCTTAAAATAGAAGTTTCTGAATTTGCGGGTTTTGGATTTTAAAGAAATTTCTAAAGTTAGAAAGTTTCCGGTTTTAGAAAGTTTCCAATTTTAGAAAGTTTCCAAAAATAGTAGGTTTCCATAAATAGAAAGTTTCCCGAAATAGTAATCTTCTATTTTGGGAATGATTTTTTAAATAAACCTACGAACCTCAAATAATATCAAGCGTTGGATGTCTTGTCCAGGCTATGTCAGCTGTCAAAGCCCATTCAATTGCATTCATGGCCTTACAGTGTGAGGATGTCTGCTTTTGCATGAGTAAGACAGTTTGTGATTCATAAATGTCATTGGGAGTCCCAGACATTAATGATTACATGACTGTATAGTCTGGTTTTCTTGACTAGGCCATCGGGAGTCCCGGGCCTTGAGACATCAGAGTGGATTGGGCCTCGGGCCCAGATTCACAACCAAGAGTTATATCACGGATATAATTAGCCGATATAGGGCTTACCGATATAAGCTAAGATTGGGTGAAGGCCAGTGGCCCACTTTAATCTTAGTTATATGTGGATCTTGGAATCATTATATTCTATTGAGGGTAACTTATGTTATTGAATATAATGCGTGATTAATCATATTAAAATTAATACGAGATTAATCATATTGAACATATTAACTAATAACCTTTTATCTTATATATATTTCAGTTATGACTAGCACAAACAATCAAAACACTTTCTCGATCCGGTCTGTTCTTGAGAAGGACAAACTGAACGGATCAAATTTCTTGACTTGGTCGCGGAACCTGAGGCTAGTCCTCAGGCAGGAGAGAAAGGACTATGTTCTTGAGAGAGCTCTCCCCGTGAGGATCGGGTCCAATGCCTCCCATGCAGTATATAATGCTTGGAATAAGCATTATAATGATGCGGTAGATGTGCGTGGTCTGATATTGGCTAACATGGACTCAGACTTGCAGAAGCAATATGAGAACATGGAGTCGCCAATAGAGATGATCAGCAGCCTGAAATTGAAATTTCAGGAGCAGATAAGAGTGGAGAGATACCAGTTGGTTAAGTCTCTCACTAGCTGCAAGCTACCAAATGATCATCCAGTAAGTCCTCATGTCAGTAAAATGATAGGTTATATTGATAACCTGAGGAAACTGGATTATCCAGTTAGCCATGAATTGGCAACTGAGATCATTCTGCAGTCACTGCCGTCAAGCTATGATAAGTTCGTAAGGAACTATATCAAGAAAGGCTTAACGAAGACGTTGACTGAACTGCATGATATGCTCAAAACGGTTGAGCCAAACGTGAAGGGTAGGTTTATTAAACCTAGTATTGACAAGGGTGAAGACAAAGTTGTCCAGATTTTGAATCATGGCAAGCGTGTGTCTTCCGAGCCCAAGTCAGATACCTCTTACGTTGGTAAGTGCTGCTACTGTAAAGAGACAGGGCATTGGAAGAGAGATTGCATAAAATTCATGGAAGACGATGAGGAGTTGAAGTTAATGTATGAGACTACTTCCTCAGGTATTCATGTTATTACTTCAAGTTCTACCTTGCAGGTATTGGATACTGGTTGTGGCACTGATATTTGTTATAATATGCAGAGCCTAAGCAACAGTAGAACGTTGAAGGAAGGGCAAGTGGAACTGCATGTCTGGAAGGAGCTATGGATGCTGCCTCAGTCATAGGGTTTTTCACTTGTAGATGCCTTCGAGGCTTGGTTTTGTATTAAGTAATTGCTACAATGTATCTGCTTTAAGCAGAGTTGTCTTTCATTTTCTTGTAAGAATTTGAATGTTTTTCATTTTGATAAAAGACAAGTTTTTGTTCTTTTGATCTTAATGAAATATTAATTGTAGCACCCTATTCATGGAATGGGTTTTATATCTTAAACCAAAGAGTGCCTAAATGTAACATAAATACCGAATTGGTTTAAATCTGATGAATTAAACCTGATTTTTCTTGGCATAAATGTTTTGGTCAAATAGAGTAAGTCGGATTCAGAAACCCCATAGTTATGGACTTTTGGGCTCATTTGAAAGGATATCTTATGAGACTTGAATTCTGCTTACTGGACCAAAAGTAAAGGGCCCATCTTAGCCGAGCTAGAGAAAGGCCCAAAGGCTTATTGGACATTGAACATACTCATGTATGTGGTCCGATGAACAGTAATGCCAGAGAAAAAAAAAATTTCCTGTACTTCATTGTCTCTACTGATTACTTCAGTGAGTATAACTGTGTTCATTTGATGAGACACAAGTCGGAATTCTTTGACATGGTCGAAAGAGTTCCAGAATGAAGTATAGAATCTGAATGACAGAAGTATTAAGACTCTGGATTAGATCACGAGTGAGAATACTTAAGTCATTGAATGTGTGATCATCTTAATGAAGTGTGAAATCGTTTCACAGCTCATTTCTCCTGAAAACCTGAAGGTGTTTCTGTGAGAAAGAATCAGATCTTATTAGAAATGATTAAAGATGAGTCACACGAATCTTCCATGATATTATTAAAGAATAACGCTCTAAAATATCTAAGTTTACGCTGAAATAGTTCCACAAATATCAGTTGAAAGACACCACGTTAATGTGGATTGAAATCGATCCAAAATTTGTCTTTACTGAGTATTTGTAGTTGTGCTACTTCGCTGGTTGTCCTAGAGAAACTAAGGCTTGTTACTTTTACGTCCAATCTGTTTTCTAAGAAGGGAAGTTATTTTCCAAGAAGAACAGTGGGAGTAAAAGCATAACTCGAAGTTTTCTTAGGGAAACCAAGGCTCGGTACTTTTACGACCATTATGTTTTCTAAGAAGGGAAATTACTTTCCAAGAAGAACAGTGGGAGTAAAAAGTATTTTTACGACCATTCTGTTTTCTAAGAAGGGAAGTTACTTTCCAAGAAGAACAGTGGGAATAAAAGTACAACTCGAAGAAATTCGAGTAATACAGGAGGCTGCTTAACCTATTGAGGGAGAGCAGCGTAAGGATTTACAGATTTCTGTAGAATCTACACCTGTGGAGCCTGAAGTTCGCAGATATGAAAGAATCAGTCACTAATCCGAGAGTGAATTCTCGTCATTAGTTAGACCTGATGATCATTGAAAGTTCGCATGATCTGATGGTCAAAGAAAGCGACGAACCTGCGAAATTCAAAGAAGCGAAAGTAAGCCAGGACTCCGAAAATTACACTATGTGTAAGTTAGTTTCATTGATCCATTCATGGATGGAAGCAAACATATCGGAGTTGGAATCTTCGTTCTGCTGAAGTAGTCAAAGTTTTGACTTAAACAGGAACGAAACGGAAATGTGCGTTTACTAATAGATAAAAGGGAGCGATATTGTATTTCTCGTAATGTATGTCGAAGACATACTGATTCTCGGAAATAACGTCCCAATGCTGCAGTCGGCAAAGGACTGGCTTGGGAGTTGGTTTAGTGGTTGACATGGGTAAAGCCATGAAAGTCTTGGATTCTGGATCTAAAGATAGAGATCCAGAAGAGCTGGTAGGACAGAGTCAGGATTCTTATGTGACAAAGTCCTACACGTTTTCAGCATTCCAAGAAGGGTTTTATGCCAATGTCACATGGCAATACGTTAAGCAAGAAGCAGTGTCCTACGATAACTGCTGAGCTTGAATGCATGTACAGGATTCATATGCGACGGCAATTGGATCTATCATGTATGCCATGACACGTACTTGTTTTGATATTGCTTTAATGTTAAGCAAGACAAGTAAAGACCAGTCAAATCCAGCAAAGAATCACTGGATTGCCGTAAAGAATACTCTAAAGTATTTGAAGAATACTAAGGATAAGTTCTTTAGGTAAAGAAGAAAGTGAAGTGCTACAAGTCGATAGAGTCTGAAAGGCAAGTTTCCAACAGACAAAGATGATTTCCGGTCACAGTCCGGTTATGTCTTGTGTTTGTTTGGCGGTGCACGGCACTGTTGCTGACTCCATGACTTAAACTGAATATTTCGCAGCTTGGGAAGCAGCGAAAGAGGTTGTTTGGAAAGAAGAGTTCATCACTGAACTTGATGTGAATCCCAGCATAGATGAGACTAGCTGCACATCAGAGGTCCAAACAACTTGAGGATAGGTATAACCTATTCCATAAGATAAATGACAGAGATGTTAAGTAGATCAGCAAGTTTCATCGAATGAGAACGTTGCTAATCTATTAACGAAGCCACTCCTTAGGCCTAAGCACGAGTCTCGGACTGTAGCTGTAGGATAAGTGAAATTAAGATGTAGTCTTGATTTCAGTGGGAGTTATTAAAGGGCTTTATTTAGTTATTTGATATGTTCTTGTAAAACATTTATGATGTTTAATGAAATTATTATTTCAAGATTATTTTAACTGTGATGAAATAATCGTTCCAAAATGATATGAACCATTTTATAGGTCATCGAAGTAAATGACTTGATCTTGAGTCATCAAAGTCATTTAGCTTGATCATGAGACCCTATATTTGAAAGATGTTTTATATCATCCTGTCCCTAGTCGAAGGTTGTTGAAATTGGAACAACAACAACCGTGAGAGACTAGATTGGTACGTGACTTATGACAAAGTCTTAATGTGTCATAGATGCACGGCATCAAAGTCAGTACATAGGTGTATGTTGGGAACATACGACCGGACAAGACCCGCTTATAAGAACTCTTCAGGATATTTATATCTGTGTCATAAGAGATTCTTACTACGACTATAGAGTATAGTCCTTAGACCTGAGTTCGCATGCATGTGACTGCATATGGACTGATGCACTTTGATCATTGTCTAACGCTATCGTTCTGCGATTGCTATAAGGACCTTGTTTGGGTACATCATGAAATGAGTAGTTTGCAGTGATGGAACAAGATGGGATTTGTCCCTCCAATATAAATGGAGTGAATATCTCTAGGCCAATCGGAGATTTGAATACTGGAAAACGCATGGCCATGCTCGAACGGACTTTCCCGAGTCGTTTGGATTGTCAGTATCAAATCAGAGTCCGATGAACAAGATTAGGCTTTATAAGGATGACACCAATCTTGCCTTATGACTAATCGAGATATTGAGACAAAAGGATTATGAATACAGAGATTCCAGTACAAGTGGGAGATTGTTGGAATTGTGTCCAGTAATCTCGGTACTGTCTCTAGAAAGTAAGAGTATGTCAAAGATCAGACATAAGTCATGCAATGCTGGGGGTCATGATGGCTTGCTAGAGTCCGCTCATGATCTATAAGTCTTGGACTTATTGCCTTTATTGTATGATCCCATATGGGTCACACGCCTAAGCCAACAGGAAAACGTGTAGGAACGGTAAAGCAGAGGTACGGTAAAAGTGCTAGGCATTTACTGTGCTTAGAGAGATTAAAGGGCTTGATTAAATCCATGGGATTTAATCAAATTGGGAATTGGGCCTTAAGGGCCCAACAGAGCTAAAGAAGGGTTTTATAAGCTGAAGCCAAAAACCCTTCTCTCTAACCCTAACACCTACGGCCGCAAGTCACTCTCCCCTGCGCCTTCTCTCTCGGTCTAGCAGCCTCATTCCTGACGGTGTGCGTGTGTGAGCCTTTGGAGGATTCATCCCTTGGTGTATCTCCCTGATCTCTGACCTGTTCATCAATTCCGCTGCAACAAACAGGTAAAAGGTGAGATCATAATGTTTCTAAATAAGAACACCTAGATCTGATGCATGTTTAGGTTGATATCAATATGAGAATTGAATCAGGATC
Source organism: Orychophragmus violaceus (assembly GCA_030180135.1). Lineage (NCBI taxonomy): Eukaryota > Viridiplantae > Streptophyta > Magnoliopsida > Brassicales > Brassicaceae > Orychophragmus > Orychophragmus violaceus. The sequence goes on from CM058231.1 coordinate 82,749,488, forward strand.
AACTAAACATTCCTACAAACTTCTGACAGCCCAGTCAAGTAAAACCAATCCTTTTCTATCTTGTGATCACTGACAGTTGCACTGCAAGTTTGTCAATGACCACCTGCCTTACTCATATTGCAGTGGATATCAAGGACTCCAAGAATATCCAACAAACGACACGAGTCTTGACAGTAGACAAGATCGGGCAAGACATCAAGATCAATTGATATTTAGTTGAGGAAAAGAACCGTTTTATCTTGATGCATATCCAATATACATCCAAGAAGTTATTAATTTATTTAAAACATTCAGTTTTATTTAGTTTAGATTCATCTAGAACTTTTAGGATTAAATTGTTCTGGTATATGCAAATTTGTGGTCCAACCAGCATATTTGCGAATGTCGTGTCGATCGACGCCAACCATTGGCATCGGTCGACGCAACCCAACTTAAACCGGTCTTCGATAACCGGTCAAACCGGATCGAATTTGCTTAACCGATTCAATTCAATTGAACCGGTTCGGTTTAACGGTCCATGTCGATCGTCACACAACTCTGTGTCGACCGACATTACCAAACCAGAACCAATTGGTTAATTAAAATTAACCTAGCGAGATAACCGGTTCAATCCAATTGAACCGATCTATCTAATCGCATTGCCTGTGTCTACCGATACACCCAGTGCATCGATCGACACAGCAGGAATACGGGTACTCGATCTCAGATCGAAACCCTAAAATTATTTGCGAGTTTTCGCTTTGTGTCGACCGACACACGCTTTGTGTCGATCGACACAGTGCGATTTCAATAGTTCATCGATTTTCAACATGCATACAATCCGAGATTATCATAAGAAAAAACGATTTTAGCAGGCAATTTTCAATTCAACAACAACAAGTTTCGAATTAATTGCATCAGATTCAATAGTCTAAACCCTAACCTGGCTCTGATACCACTGTTGGATCTCCTAGGATCTAGGGTTTGATATATTGAATTAAACCAACCTCGTTCTTACCTTTGAACTGGCAGCGGAATGAGAATGGCGAACGAGATCAGTGGAGCAACGCAGGTGCCTTGCCTCTACCAGATACACACGCACACAAGCTGGAAACGGGATGCTAGTGCCGGATCAATGGGAATCAACTGTTTTGGTGTTTATGCCTTTTCTTACCAAGAAAACTCGACGGCTCTCCTGTTTAGGTCGAAAAACTCGAGTTTTATTCGACCTAAAACATACTTTACGGGCCGGACTTGATTAAGTCTTAATTCGGAAAGCCTTTCCGAAAACCTGAACTGTGTCGACCGACACACAAGCTGTGTCGATCGACACAACACCATTATATCGATTATAATGTGTATCCAATACACATTAATATGATCATTACCATAATGATCATTCCCATGTCGTAGCTTCCAGTTTGCTTAGGTGTGTGACCCTATAGGATCATATAATACTGGCAGTAAGTATACAATTTACAGATTGCAAGAGGGTTCTAGCAAAACATTGCAACCGCCCAGTATTATACGAATGTCTGATCTCGACACACAACTATCATCAGGAGTGAGTACAAGTGTGATTTTAGGACACTATCCCAACAATATTAATGAAAACTAAACGTGTTAAGCATAACAATATTAACTTCATGATTATATTAATCAAAACTAAACGTATTAAGAACAACAATAAGAATTTATAAGCTAGACGTTCAAAACAACCCAACTTATAAAAACTAAAACAACGAAGTTATAGTGATAAAGCCATCAATTATTAAGTCACATAAACGCTACCTCAGCTAAACTAAAACAGAGCTAAAGACAGAACATAAACGATTCAAAGCTAAACTAAGACATTATGACATCAGGTTTCATATGAACTTTAACTAAGATTAGAAAAGAGAGTGCACGTACATAGCCTGCTACCCAAATGTATGTCGTAAGAGACAATTTATGTTTGTTAGAGAGAAACCATTCCTTCAAGGCTTCTTTCCTTCTCACATACATCTCCACAATATCTCTTGTTGCGGATCTTGTTGAGTGTGGCTGGTATAGATTCATATGTACGCATAATAACACATTAGAGTTACTGAATTAGTATCAATTAAGAGACAATATATGATAAATAGTATGATGAATGTGAAATTCACTTTGTTGCAAAAAATGCTTCCAAGCCACACTCTCAATGAAAGCAAATGGCATTTCTCCTAGCACTAGCATCTCAGTTGATGCTTCTCTGAATGTACTCTCAGAAACTTTGGCACTCTTCAAGCTCCTCTCATCATTAATGACATATTGCTTTTTCTATTAACCAGATTTCCACGCCGAGCACACCTTGCAGATAAGCAAGTGCTTAGTGAGGTTTGAAGTGCCTGATGTTGATTTACATCCAAAGAGCTTCTGAAAATAGTTGGATACACACTTGTTACGGTTGTCTTTCATCCTAGTGAAATGTTTCCAAGTATGAGACGTGGATTGAGAATTTTTTTGTGGTTTTATGGGCTGAGAAGTAGCTCCATTTTCACTAGGTGGCTCCTTCCTTTTACCTCTGCTTTCATTTGTCAATGTCCCTTCAATTTTATTGTTACCCAGTTCCATCTCGTTAACTTCTTTGGTTGTTGTAGAGTCCATCTATGAACATATAATAACACAACGAGTTATATATAATAAGAAAGTGGATTACATTATAGCCGCATGATCACATTATCGAAAGAAGTACAAGAGAATGAAAAATAAAACCTTTACTGCTAGAGTCAAGATTAGCACTTTCCTAAAAAGGCCTATTCATGAGTTTAGGTCAGCCCAGAATGGAAAGACGGTAATAAAAGCCCAAGGCGGTAAAGTTAGGTTTTACCGAACTCGGGATAGCCGACTTACATTAGGGTTTGGGAGGTGTCGAATTAAAGGCGGCGCGCAAACAAGACGGAAAAAGGGAATATTCCATAAAGATAAGGCCAGTTTATTAAGAAATATTCGTAATTATCTTTATTTCCTTTTTCATTTAGACCGACTTGTAACCCTATATAAGGGAACCTCATATAGTTCAATAAGGACACGCTTTTCTTAACATTTTTCGCTTGAGAGACTTTAGAGCAAACTCTTAACCTAATTTCTCTCCGGCGACTTTAGAACTCTCTTTTACCGGCTTCCATCTCGGAAACGCCGACTTTAAACCCTAATTTCCTAAATCTCACGCATTCTTTAATTCTTCTTTTAGAATCCCTAATTACAAACCCTAAAACTCTTTCTATCTTTGGATAGACCGAGTTGAGATCTTACAATTGGCGCCGACTGTGGGGATTTCTAAGAGAAATTTCTGAAACGAGATGTCAGGAAATCATAAGGAGAACGACGAAGAAAACCCTATGGTTGAATTAAGCGTTCAAGATGAAAGTGATTACAACCAGAGTGACCAAGAAGACGATGCGGCCAAAGGCGGCAAGCAGCCGCGAGACGCCGCCAAGACAAACAAAGCTCGAGATGGCGGCAAACATGCCCCGTCACTCAGCGAAACAGAGGCTCAGATCGAGCAAGACAAGACCTTAGCCACTCTAATGGCTAAGATCGAGTCACAGAATGACTTGATCAAAACGTTCTCGGAGAAAATCAACCTGCTACAGACGGAACATGCAAAGATCCGTTCGGGTCAACAGTTTAGAAAATCCAAGAGAGAGGTGTCGACGAAGGTAAAAGACAAAATCGCCAGACGACTGGTCTATAGTACATCTGAGGAAAGCCACCATGAACAGAGCCGTAGCAGCGAGTCCATGAGCAACCCGCGTAAGGAAAGCAACAAGAAGGATACTCGCGAGCGGAGCTCACATCGAAAGGAGGGGTCTGAAAAATCCAAACGGAGCGAAAGTCGGAGACAGAATGACTGGAGCTATGAGAGGTATTCACCCGACGGGGATGAACTGACCAGTCACCGGACACGGGACGTGCACCACAGACGAAATTCACGACATGAGAATGGCTCGCGCCGAGACAACTATCGCCGCGAGCGAAGTATGTCGCACGAGAAAACTCATGGAGCGTATATTCGCCGAGCAAGTCGCAACCACGTCGAGAAACAACTGATTGAGCTCAAAGACACCCTAAAAGAATTAAAAGGGGAAGTCCATGGCGTGAAGGGGTCCGCACCCGAGATCGACCGGATCATCGAAGAAACTCGTAGGACACCCTTCACCTCACGCATCACAAACACGTACATCAGGCAAAGAGAGAAGCTCAGGCTACCAATGTACGATGGCACAAAAGACCCAGCAACCCACCTCACAACGTTCAAAATCATGGCGGCAAAGGCACGGTTCTCATCAAGCGAGGAGCGTGACATCGGTTTCTGCCAACTGTTTACCGAAACCTTGGAAGGGGACGCGCTAAACTGGTTCTCCCGACTCCCATCCAAATCAATCGATAGTTTCTCCGACCTCACATGGGCATTCGTAAGGCATCACTTTGCCTACATTCGAAAGGACACTTCGCTGAGCGCGTTGATGTCGATGACGCAAGAGAAGAAGGAAACATTGAAAGATTTCGTGGAAAGGTTCAGGGCGGTGATGACACGAGCTGAGGCACCAGATAAGTTCACTATCGCGGCCCTAACAAACGCCGTCTGGCACGAATCGCCTTTTTACCAAGATCTAGTCATCAACCCGCCACTAACCATCGAAGACGCACTCCATCGGGCAAACAAGTTCGTGGAATTGGAAGAGAAGAAGAACGCGTTAGCAAAGAGATTCGGTTCCGGCAAAAAAGCAGATAAGAAGGAAGAAAGAGAACCCAGACAGCACTACGACAGTAAAAGCGCCAAAACAATGGTTGTGGACGGCACCGACAAGTCCCGGTCGTCAAAACCGTGGAATAAAAGAGGGAAAGAAGCAAAGAAGGCGCAAGCAGCCTCCGCTACAGGGGATAAGTACTGCGAATACCATCAAGCTACGTCGCACGACACGGCTGAATGTCGGAATCTCAGAAGCACACTCTACTCCCGACTTTCCGATGAAGAGATCAAGGCGGCCATCGAAAGGTTAAAAAAGGAAGAATCAGGACAAAAGAAGGAGGACAAAACCGATGAGCAGGCTCCTAAGCAGGATAAGCCACCACGGCGTATCAAAAGCATAGCTTTGAAACGTAACCGTGAAGAAGAAGAGGAGGACGAAGAGGAAACCCCCAAGACAATCCGAAGAATCAACATGATCATGGGAGGTCTAATCTCCGTCAACGATTCGGTCCGGTCAATCAAGGTCTATGAACGCCTAGCATTAGCCGCGCAAAAAGCGCCTCAACCAATCCTATCAGATGATCCGCCCGTCATCTTTACCGACCAGGATCTCTATGGAACTCACTACCCTCATAACGACCCGCTGGTGGTTGAGCTTTTGATTGGAAGTTGCCAAGTATCTCGAATATTGGTGGACACCGGGAGCTCGATAGCTTTAATTTTCCTAGATACACTCAAAAAGATGGACATTAAGGAGGAGGATATCAAACAAAAGGCCAAGCCGCTCATCGGGTTCACAAGTGAGACGACATACACAATTGGTACGATCAAGTTGCCTGTTTTTGCAGGAGGAGTTAACAGATTGGTGAGGTTCCATGTCATTGACAAGCCAACCATCTATAACGTAATCCTCTGAACTCCATGGCTGTATAGCATGAAGGCGGTATCCTCGACATACCATCAATGTCTGAAATTCCCGACACCTAAAGGAATCCAGACAGTCAAAGGATGCCAGAGCGCAAGCCGGTCGTGTTTCGCGAGAGAACATAAGATCAGGGTGCCTTCCTGCATGATCAACACAGAACACGGAAGAAAAGGACCGGAGAAAGAACTGATCCAGCAAGTCATCATTGACGAATCAGATGCAAGCAAGTGTGTAGGCATTGGCGCAGAATTGCCGGACGACATCAAAGGGGAACTAATCGCCTTCCTACAGCAAAACGTTACAACGTTTGCGTGGACAATGAAGGACATGAAGGGTATCAATCCAACCATTACAACTCACGAGCTGAATGTCGATCCGACTTACAAGCCAGTCAAGCAAAAGAGGCGAAAACTCGGCCCCGAAAGAGCTAGAGCAGTCAACGATGAAGTAGAGAAGCTACTTGAAGCCGGTTCAATCCAAGAAGTCAAATATCCTGACTGGTTGGCCAATCCAGTGGTCGTGAAGAAGAAAAACGGGAAATGGAGAGTCTGCGTCGACTTCACGGATCTCAACAAATCTTGCCCCAAGGATAGTTTCCCGCTGCCGCATATCGACCGACTAGTTGAGGCGACGGCCGGGAACAAATTGTTATCATTCATGGATGCGTTATCAAATCCTCATGAACCCAGACGACAGAGAAAAGACGGCCTTCATCACGGAACGCGGCACATATTGCTACAAAGTCATGCCCTTCGGCCTCAAAAACGCCGGCGCCACTTACCAGCGGCTGGTAAACCGGATGTTTGCAGGACAACTCGGCGCAACAATGGAGGTTTACATCGACGACATGCTAGTCAAATCTCTGATTGCTTCTCAGCATGTCGGCCATTTAAAGGAATGTTTCAACATCCTTAACCGATACGGCATGAAGCTTAATCCAACTAAGTGTACGTTCGGAGTGACATCGGGAGAGTTCCTAGGATACGTGGTAACTCGGAGAGGAATAGAAGCTAATCCAAAGCAGATCACAGCCATAATCGACTTGCCATCTCCCAAGAACACTCGAGAAGTACAACGCCTCACTGGCCGCATAGCCGCCTTGAACAGGTTTATATCCCGGTCAACGGATAAATGTCTGCCTTTTTACGAGCTCCTACGAGGAAACAAAAGATTCGTGTGGGACGATAAGTGTCAAGAAGCATTCATCCAACTCAAGGATTACTTGTCGAACCCGCCGATACTGTCTAAACCAGAGAATGGTGAGACATTGTTACTTTACATCGCCGTTTCAACGACAGCAGTGAGTGGCGTACTAGTACGGGAAGATCGAGGGGAACAAAAGCCGATCTTCTACGTTAGCAAAACGATGAACGGAGCTGAAACCAGGTATCCCGCAATGGAAAAACTGGCTTTCGCAGTCGTCATCTCGGCACGGAAGCTGCGACCATATTTTCAGTCACATCCGATTGCCGTGTTAAGCAGTCAACCTCTTCGAACGATACTTCATAGCCCAGGGCAGTCCGGCCGTCTAGCCAAGTGGGCAATAGAGTTAAGTGAGTACGACATCGAGTACAGAAACATGACAACCGCCAAGTCACAGGTGATAGCTGATTTCCTTGTCGAATTATCACCTGAATTGGATGTCGGTACCGAAATAGAAGACAAAAATTGGAAATTATTCGTTGACGGGGCCTCATCCAAAAAAGGAGCCGGGATAGGGATACGTCTCATATCACCAACCGGCGAGATACTAGAGCAGTCATTCAAACTAGGTTTCACGGCTTCTAACAACACAGCCGAGTACGAAGCTTTGTTAGCCGGTCTCAGACTAGCCAGGGAAATCGGAGTACGACATCTCTTGGCCCATTGTGATTCCATGCTTGTAGCCAACCAGATCAACGGCGACTACGAAGCTAAAAATGAACGAATGGAGGCCTACCGAAAGACGGCGTTGGAACTCACCAGTTCCTTCGAATTCTTCGACATCGTCCAGATACCAAGAAAGGAGAATGCCCCAGCAGATGCACTCGCGTCGCTAGCATCTAATCCCAATCTCTGTCGACGGATCCCGGTAGAAACGATCCATGAACCAAGCATTCCGCCCCCTGAGAGCAATCAAGAAGAACCTGAAGAAATAATCCCGAATGGTGAGGACGACATGTGCTACAATATTCAAGCAAAGGGCACAGACCTCATCGCTGTCCTAACCGGCGACAATAAAGACTGGCGACTTCCGATAAGAGCATACCTGACAGAAGGAAAGCTCCCAGAAGATAAATGGGAAGCACGACGACTTAAAGTCAAGAGCGCGCGATACACTATACATGAAGGTATCCTCTACAAGTATTCTGCTAACAAGATCCTCCTCAGATGCATAAACGGAGATGAAGTAAGTCGGGTTCTCGAAGAAACGCACTCTGGAGCATGCGGAAACCACTCCGGAGGCAGGTCTCTCGCTCTCAAAATCAAATTGAACGGTCACTATTGGCCGACTATGATAACCGATTGCGAGACCTATTCTAACAAGTGTGAAAAGTGTCAGCGACATGCGCCATTCATACATCGACCTACAGAACTACTCACGACGTCAACCGCGGCTTACCCGTTCATGAGATGGGCAATGGACATCGTTGGACCGTTACCATTATCAAATCAAAGACGCTTCCTGCTCATTATGACCGACTACTTCACAAAGTGGGTAGAGGCCAAGGCTTACGTCGCAATCCACGATGTCCAGGTTCAAAATTTCGTCTGGAAATACATAATATGTCGTTTCGGGCTACCTTATGAGATCGTCACAGATAACGGATCACAATTCATCTCGAAAGTATTCAAAGGATTCTGCAAGAAGTGGGATATACGCCTTAGCAAGTCGACACCGAGGTATCCTCAGGGGAATGGCCAAGCCGAAGCCACAAACAAAACCATCCTTGCCGGCATCAAAAAACGCCTTGAAAGCAAAAAAGGAGTTTGGGCAGATGAGTTAGACGGAGTCCTCTGGTCGCATAGAACGACACCTCGCAGCGCAACAGGGGCCACGCCATTCTCGTTAGCCTTTGGCGTAGAAGCAATGGTACCAGCATAAGCTAACATTCACACTCTCCGCCGGTCTCTCATGCCGCACCATACCGAGGTCAATGAAAAGATGCTAATCCAAGCTCTTGACACCCTAGAGGAAGAGCGGGATCGAGCCCTACTCAGGATTCAAAACTACCAGCAGCTCGCAACTCGGTACTACAACCAGAAAGTCAAGGAACGCCATTTTCAAGTCGGTGACTTCGTCCTCCGCAAAGTTTACGAAAACACCAAGGAGTGGAGAGCAGGGAAACTCGGGGCAAAATGGGAAGGACCCTATAAAGTCACAAAAATCATCAAACCGGGAGTCTACGAGCTTGAGTCTATGAAAGGCAAGACTTTACCTCGTTCCTGGAACTCGGCAAGCCTGAAGGAATACCACTAAGACGACAAGGCTGATTTCCTTCACTAAAAAAAAAAAAAAAAAAAAATGTATTGAACTACGAGTGACTTGATTCTCCTCGGAGATACGTAGGCAGCCTTTACCGGCACAGTCACAAATCTAATAAAATCCTCATTTTTCAGATAGATTACCGTCTTCAAAGCTATGTAAAAGCCAAAACAGGTAAGTCCCTTCATTAATATTTAAATAATAATACTAACAAAGCCGAGTTCTAACTCGCAAAAGCCGAGTTCTAACTCGCAAAAGCCGAGTTCTAACTCGCAAAAACAGAGTTCTAACTCGCAAAAGCCGAGTTCTAACTCGCAAAAGACGAGCAATGACTCGCAGAAGGATGAGCAATGACTCGCAGAAAGACAAGCAACGACTCGCACCGTCAGCATCATGCCTCCTGGCCAGGGGCATGGTCTCCCTTGCATGCGAGGTGCACATCGCGGTAAGGGAAAGCCGGGATCCGTCCCGCAAATTTTTCGTGGTAGGAGTTAACGAATAAGTCGAGAAAAAAGGACTCGCACATTCTCCTACCCTTAAAATAAAGCCGAGCATCTATAAGTCTCGCAAACCGCCTTACGGCAAGTCACTAAATTGATTGAGCTTTGACGACGAGTTTGGACACGAAAACGTTTCGACATGAGTGCGAACACGTATTCCAAGTTCGACTCGACACAAACTGATATAAGCTTAAATACAAGATTAGTACGACTCAACACAAACTGAAGCCGCTATCTGATTAAACTATCAAAAGATAAGTTTAAAACAGGAATAGTCCGACTCAGTTGAATTCATAAGTCGCTAACACAAGGTGACGCGATTTCATGATAAAAGTTGCTATAAGCTTAAATGCGATAGCAAAGACGTGATCATACGAAAATCTACATTTTGGTTCGGCAGTAATTTGAGTAAAAACAAATAAGCTTTAAAAGGTAGATTGATTCTAATCACTATCAGGCTTAAAGCAAACTTAAATTACTGCTTGAACAAAGAGTAAGGTCTACAAAGCCAAAACATAAATAAAAAGTTTTACAAAATAAGATATTACAAAAAAAAAGAGAAGGGCGCGATTAGTCAGTCCTAGATGGCGGCTTCTCAGGTTCATCAACCTTCTCAGCAGGTTCCCCTTGCGACTTGGAAACTTCAGCCAAAGACGCTACCTCCGAGCCAACGGAACGAACGAGATCCGCGGGAACAGCCTCCGGGATAACTCCACGATTAGTTCCAAACTGGTCAATATTGCGCGGAACGGGAGGAGGAGAGTCATGTAGAAGATTAAGAAGAATATGTTGAACCGGGGAAAGAACAAACGAAAGTTCATCCTTGGTCACAACCTCTGTCTCATCGATCTTAGCATTCACCGCAATCTCGTCAGCAGCGACCTGATCCAAGAGCACCTGAGGGAATGAGACGCCTTCACCACTGAGCTTCTCCAAGCAATTCTTCAGACCAGAAATTTGGGCCTGCTCGACCTGGAGAGCGACGGCGACGTCTTGATCCTTCACGAACCGCTGAAAAAGGTCAAAATGGGTTTGTGCTTTCGCCCTCACCGCGGCCTCAACTCTGTCTCGTTCCTTCCGAACCATGTCGGAATAGAACTTCTGTTGGCCCTCCATCTTCTTCAATTTAAGGAGATTGGCTTCCGACTTCTTTGAAACAAGGGCCAACTCCTCTTCGACTCCACGAAGCTTGTCTTTAAGCACCGCGTTATCCGCCACCAAAGCCTTCTTCTCCTCTTTAGCCTTCTTGAGAAGCTCGTCCCGCTTGGTTACCGCGTCGGCCATCTTTTTGGCACTCCAAGAGCTCTCCAAGGCCACACGATTCGACGCGGCAATCATCTGGAAGCAAAAGAAGAAGATCTTGTCAAAAAGAAAGAGAAAGAACAAGCAAGGTTCAAAGACTTACGGTTGCTTCAGCATGTTTTAGCTTAAGAATAGCATCTGAATGAGGGAGCTCCTGAAGAATCGGCCAATCTCTTTCGTTCCCTCGAACGCAGGTCAGCATGTCGAAGCACGCCCGTGGGTTATCGATAAACGGAACCTCGCTCTCGTACTGATAAGCAAAGTTGTGGATCGAAGGGCGAGCATCTTCTTCCTTTATAGAAGCACGGGGACGCACGTGAACAATCTCTTTACTAGAAGTAAACCGTTTCACATTGCCATATGCGTCGACAACGTCTCCGGTTTCTTGGTAAAAGCGTTGCCACGGATCCAGGCTCTTCTCAGGGCCAGTGGCGGCCGCCTTGTCAGAACTAGCGGCCTTACCGGCTACAGCGGCTTTACCGGCTACGGCGGCCTTCTTAGCCGACTTCTCCTGGTCCGCTCTACCTTCCGCTGACCGCTTCCTAGACGGAACCTTAGGCGGGAGTTTAGGAAGCGAGGCTGCGGCTTCCGGTTGGGCAACCGTCGCAGACTGAGGAACAGCCGGCTTACCTCCCGCATCAACTTACTGCTCCCCGCCTTGCGACGACACAGAGATTTCCTTCTCCTTCACCGGCTTCGCAGGGGACGAAGACTTGGACGAGATCTTCTTTGAGTAATCAATCGATTCGATCCTCTGCACCTTGCCCATCTTTTTCGGCTTGACGAGTTCTTCAGGGGTAACCTTCCTCCCAATATCCCACTTGGCTGCATTAACAAGCGAAGAATTAGAAAGAAACGAAAGAAATAGAGATAGCGAAGAAACAAAAATGCGAACCTTCGGAAATCCGCGGAAGGAACTTGTTGATGCGCTCGCGAGTAAGATCGGACCACTTGCGTAAGCCGAGAGACTGAATTTCCTCAAGGATAGGAAAGAAGTTCTTGGGATATGGCGGCAAGAAAGGATGTTGCACTGCAAAGACAAAGAAGAATTAAGTAAATGATCGCGCTCAAAGGATAGCAAAGTCGGGACGATATCTACCATATTCAGTGTTCCAAGACGTCCTGATAAACTCCCTATGCTCGTCAGGAACGACTAAAGGAGATAATTCAACGAAAAAGTAAGATCGTTGCCAATTGTTGATCTTATTAGGCGCATCCGTCAAAACACGATTACCGCTTTTGAATTTGACCGCAAAACATCCTGGGTTCGTCGCCTTCATACGATTTATAGATGTCATTTCTTCGAAAATTTGCGCGGTTATTGTTATGCCGGCTTCGGCTCCCAGCACTAAAAGACCAACCATATGGCGAACTGCAACAGCTGAGAGCTGAGAAATGGCAATCTCGCGGCGATGACAATACGAGATCAGCAAGTCGGGCAGGGGAAACCAGCAACGGCTCCCCCCAGTATCAGTATTGACGAAATACGACTCGTAAAGAGTTATGTATCCCGGGGGAGGGGTCCATGGACGGTCAAGCGGAAAAGGGATAATGACCTTGATCCTTGGATCGGCCCCGCAATCCCGAAGCGTAGATCTTACTGAAGTCGCGTTCGATTTGGTCTCAGCGACATTGCCAAAAAATTCATGAGAACCGACCGGCAACGCGGAAGGGAGGACTTCCCCGGAATCGTCATGACCAATAACGATATCATCCTCATTGTCGTCAGAGTCTCGTAGCTGAGGGATGACTAAGCCTCCCCGACCCGAGCTCTTGGCGGCATCATTTTGGCGAGATGCCTCACGACGACGTCGCAGCTCTTCAATGGCAAAATGGGCTGGGTGATTTCTCAAGTCAGAAGAAGTGCCCGACGACGAAGAAGCAAGAGAATCGGACTGACGACTTGACGAATCATCCGCGGACGAGACTGAAACAACTTCCTTGTCCTTACTCGATGAACAGCGGATCAAAGACATTGATTCGATGAAGAACGGATGAAGAACACAGGGGAAAAATAAAAGCTTGATCTTAAAACCTATAAAACCTAAGGCGGAGCAACGGCGGAGGAAGAGATCGGAAAATAAATACCGAGAGAGAGAAATTACCTTTAGAACTTCTTCACTTGGACCAAATGAGGAAGAAAATAGGAGAAGGAACTATTTATAAGGAAAATGACGGCGTGAAACTCGAGGCACACCTTTACCTAGGCGACGCTTCGTGTCTCGTACCTACCCGACGATAGAACCAAGAATCAATTCCGGTTTAAGAACCAAGCGCACGGTTATCCACAGACAGATCGGCCTAGTGAAAAAAAAAAAAAAAACGGGCCTAAAAACGAAACATGGGCCTGAAAGACAGTATGGGCCTGCCCAAATCATTTCTCAAACCGTAGGTTAACTCTTCGTAATGCCGACTTGAGTACAAGTCGCCACACTGGGGGGGGCTTATTGTTAGAGTCAAGATTAGCACTTTCCTAAAAAGGCCTATTCATGAGTTTAGGTCAGCCCAGAATGGAAAGACGGTAATAAAAGCCCAAGGCGGTAAAGTTAGGTTTTACCGAACTCGGGATAGCCGACTTACATTAGGGTTTGGGAGGTGTCGAATTAAAGGCGGCGCGCAAACAAGACGGAAAAAGGGAATATTCCATAAAGATAAGGCCAGTTTATTAAGAAATATTCGTAATTATCTTTATTTCCTTTTTCATTTAGACCGACTTGTAACCCTATATAAGGGAACCTCATATAGTTCAATAAGGACACGCTTTTCTTAACATTTTTCGCTTGAGAGACTTTAGAGCAAACTCTTAACCTAATTTCTCTCCGGCGACTTTAGAACTCTCTTTTACCGGCTTCCATCTCGGAAACGCCGACTTTAAACCCTAATTTCCTAAATCTCACCGCGTTCTTTAATTCTTCTTTTAGAATCCCTAATTACAAACCCTAAAACTCTTTCTATCTTTGGATAGACCGAGTTGAGATCTTACATTTACTTAGAAAAATTCACAAAAATTTACAAGATAGTATTAAGAAAGTATGATTGTATTAACATAAAACAAGCTAACTAAAAAGTCTTGGCATAAAAGATACCTACATCATAGAGCGACATCACCACTGGTTTTTAACAGACCCAAAAAATTTAAACATGACATAAACAAACATGAAAATAAAATTTTGTAACCCACCTCGAATTATGTTTCTAACTGCTTTTGTGTTGCCAACTGTTTCCAAGAATGGATTTGACTGCAAAAAAAAATAAAAATACTTATATTAGATAAGTGGCAAAGAAAGTCAATTATGATCGCCAATAAATTGATCGCAAACAGATACAAGATATAAGACATAAGAGACTATCTATCTAATTGAATAAAAGTGGTATGTAATTAGTACAGATCTGTTTGCGATTGATAATGCATTCAAGGTGATAAATGAGTATTAGATTCATGTTTGAAAAGTCTCTTGTTCTTGAAAATATAATTAGATACTGCATACACATGTGTATAATAACTTAAACCAAATTACGAAGACAAATTACAACCTTAAACCACAACCCCGATAGATAGATAAAGCTAAGCCACAACTCTTAAGTCGCACATGTCAGATCGAGAATAAGAAGAGAAGACATCGAAAAGGTAGTGACCACCATACATCGAGACAGGAAAGAAGCGTAACATCCGAAGTCGATTATTATTGAGGTTAATCCACCAACACTCATTATATTGCTCCACCAGGAGTCACGAGCAAGATGAATGCAGATCATATCAAGGAAGACGAAGGAACAAACCGTTTACCAATCACCACCGAACGACTAGATGCAAAAAAGACTGAAGCCTCAATTCCTCAAAGTTGTGCCGGAGAACCCTTGCCAGAAGTAGAAGACCAATGGCAGAAGATAATGAAGAGAACCGCAGGAACTATTCCGTTGCACCAACAGGAAGGAAAAACACACTCACAATACACGGAAACATCACCACCCGAAGCCTAAAAACCGGAGAACGCCACAGCCAAATGCAGAGAACAAACCCGCCAAACTAACCATGATCGCTAGCAAGAGAGCTTACATCCACCAAGCAGAAACTCTAATAACAGATCTAACGAAAGAACACTCGAACCTGCGGTAACCCATCTGCCCAACCGAGCCAAAACAAACCCTTACGCAAAGGAACCACAAAGGCAACACTTAAACCATCACTAGAAACTAACTAGACAGAAACATAACTAAACCCTATCCAGCTCTCTTCATCTACACCACACCTCTACCACATGAGAAAACCAAAACCAAACTGGGAAAGAGCGAGCCGGAGAAGCATCCACGACAACCTGCGAAACACCACCAGAACCGCCACAACGTCCGATGATCACCGCACCACAGGAACCACGAACCCGAGCTCAGACAATCAAAGCACACCCGACCCCTCAACAACACCAGCTCTACGAAATCGAAGCGAAACGAAGGACCCACAAAGCAACGCGACCCGACGGAAGAAGCCGGAAACCACCATCGCACCAAAAACTACAGCCAAAGGCTGAGAAGGAGGACGGACTCCCGTAAAACAGAGGCGGCGCTTCAAATCGGAGGAGAGACTATGAGACAAACATCAACCATAAAAGATTAAGACTCAAACTGGGTCCACTCTCCGGCATCGGCAAAGAGACACAGACGCCGGAGAGCCAACGGCAGGCAAGGAGCGAGGTCCAGCGGCGCTTCTCGATAACCGGGCCCGAGAGGAAGTTTTAGGACGACCTGACTTTCCAGGTTTTGCTTCTTTTCCATTCAACATGATTCAAACATAGAACTTTACAATTCAATAATATAATTTAAAGTACATTCAGACACCATCACTATTGAACAGAGCACAACGATAAAGAAGACAAAATGACTTTTAAGAAGAAAATAACTTACGGAAATCAAAATCACTGAATCAGAGATGAAGCTATTTACAGTGAGATGACCACATTATAACCGGAAATTAAAACCAGTGAAAACTCTAAAAACCCCAATACCTGAACCTAAACTAATGAATTCAACACTCAAATCAACAAACTAAATAATTATATATGAAATGTGAACCTGCTTGAGAAGTATTTTGAGCGTGGAGGAAGAATTACCTTTATAAAAGAGGTATATATACTATTTTGGAAACTCATGATTTTAGGGTTTACAGAAGAGAATTAGAGGTAATTTGGAATCAGATCTTCTCTAGTTACCTTATCTCTCGAAAAGATAACAAGAATTAAGAGATTTTGTAACCAAACAGAGATATTTGGGATTGGATTCACTTGTTATCTTATTCTTCGAAGAGTATTTATTTTCTCTTAAAATATCAAATGAAAACAAATCAATAGAATATTGAATACTTGATATGTATATAATTCGATTTATATGGGTTATCCAATCGGGTTTTGGATTTAACCCTAACCGGTCTGTAACCCATAGTATTATAACATATGTTCCCATCGGTTATTGTAAGGGATCCGAACCCGTACCAAACCGGCTTTTTTGGGTCAGATCCGGGTTCGGTTTTCGGGTTAGGGAAATATGCCCAGCCCTAGTTTATAATCTGCCACTGTCTCCTTGAGCTAGTAAAATACTTACATTGTTATCCTGGTTTGTAAGCTTAATCTCTTTTTCCCTTAAAATAAGATTTTGGCTATGCATTATCCGAGGAGACTTGTCTAGGTTGGATGTGTATCAGCCATGATTATAAGCTTTTCTGAGTCCTTTTTACTATTGATTTCATTAACCTCTCTCTTAGGTTTGGTAGCTCATGTCTTTGCTATAGGTCATGACTATCCTCCGTGGTACCGTTGAATGGGCAGCTCTAAATCTGGTATGTTTTTAACCTTTTTAATGCTTTTTGCTTGAACTCAGGGTGTTAATTGATATAGTTTATTTATTTATTATTGTGGTTACAAACGAATACAGAGATATTTGTGAGAGAAGGTGACGAAAATGGAAGAACTATCGGTAGTCGTGAAAGAGATTGTTGCTTCAAACATCCAACCAAACCATGAATTCACCCAAACGTGAGTAATCCAAATCGGGTCTTATGTTTTATCATATATAAAGTTTAGAATACCTCACGTGAGTCTCTAATTCATTGATTTGATTAGTTTTTGAAGTCGGCGTCACATTATCAAGGGCTGATACAGTTGACGGTATCAAGAGTATCTAATAAATACATTCACGTACTCATGTGCAATAAACTGAACTCACACTATATACACTATTTGTTATGCAAAGATATGGTGGAACTGGCTGTCCGTGACGGCCAAGACTGCCACCTACATAGTTTACATAGAGACGACAAAGCTCATCTCCAAACCTGTTGCAACACTCATACTGGCGGTAGCATAAGCAATCAATGGATGGAATGGATTGAGGTCGCCACAAGATCCTATGAGTCTGAATCTTGATAAGACAAAATCCTTCTCTTAGTTTGAATCACACAAAACAAGAGAAAAAACAAGGCTGTAGTTTCTTTGCTTGAAAAAAACACACGGTGTACTTTATTGATCTAGGGTAAATGATACACGGTTGTGAAAAGGGACTTTATAAACAGTCCAAACAGCTATGTCATTCTAAAGAACTTGAAGCAAATAAAACACAAAAAGAAAGTACAGGCTGGACCTAATGAAATAAAAGACTACAACGACTACTTTTATGATTGAAATTATTAAAGGAAACAAAGAATTAATCCTGCAAAACAAAGAAGCAACGGTCATATAATGTGTATATAAATGAAATAGTATATCTCTCATTGAACATGATCAGAAACTAACCGCACTTGATTTGAAATAGGCTGCGGGGATTGACGACAGTCAGCTGCCTCCATGTCTGAGAGCTCTTGCAGGCAAGCAGTTTATGTTCCAGCTGAGAGTGAGTCCCTACAATTTCACACCAAAACACATAACATATAAGTCTCAAGAATGACTCCACTGGCCATGGAAGATGGGAACGTTGAGATACATATAGTGTTTGCTAACAACTTTACAGACCCTCGTACAATTTTAAGTATTTTGTATATCACTACTAACAAACACTCAACGTAGGTGGGTGGCGATCTACCACCACCGCTGGACAACCCACTATCCTCTTCAGCCAAAAGCGTGGCTTCCAACTCTAGACAAGACCTGAAAAAAGCGAAAGTATGGCCAGCACGAATGTGGTGAAGAATCGAAAACGGGGCGTGAGTAGTCACACGGTCTTCTCAACATATCGTCCTCTTTTATTTTTCCGCTACTGTCTAAGTCTTCATTTTCGTACACTGGTTTTTCTTCCTCTGAAATTCTGCATTGTTATCTCTGTTCTGAACAACACTTAGAGCAGCTCCAGCAGTGTTACCTCTAGTGGGTTTCTTAATTTGTATTTTAATATATATATATATATATTTTTTTTTTTTCGGACAGACCAAAAAAAAAAATTAAAAAAACAAATCAACCAATTAAAAGGCGCTACGTGTAAGAAACAGTTCTTAAATAGGCAATTTAAGAGCTTGTCTCTTAAGTAGATCCCACGGATATTATTATTTTATTTTAATTTGCCTAAGAAACTGCACCCAAAAACTCTTTAAAAACTCTACTAGACATGCTCT
Source organism: Orychophragmus violaceus (assembly GCA_030180135.1). Taxonomy (NCBI): domain Eukaryota; kingdom Viridiplantae; phylum Streptophyta; class Magnoliopsida; order Brassicales; family Brassicaceae; genus Orychophragmus; species Orychophragmus violaceus. The sequence continues at coordinate 82,767,968 of CM058231.1, forward strand.
TAGGAACATTATTTTAAATGGGAGTAAATGACGTCATAAGTTTAACATTTGTGCATCATTTGGGCTCGTTCCCCTAAAACAATGACAATTGAAAATGCCAGGTCACTTGTATACCGCAAGACCACTATCACAAACAAGACAATAAGCAACTACTTTTGAATATGCTTAACGCATGGCTGCCGGATTCTTAGCTCATGTGATATTTTCAATCACCAACACTCCATCTTCCAAAGCTGATCTGATGAAATGATACCGAAGTTGTATGTGTTTCGTCCGAGCTAGGCCATATACACAACAGTTTTTCAAAATCAATAGCACTCTTACTATCACAGTACAACACACTTTTCTCTTGGACATGGCCTAGCTCTTGTAGAATTGTGTAATAACACCATCTCCTTTTTGCATATGTCACAGCAACGTACTTAGCTTTACAACTAGATAGAGCTACGATCTTCAGCAACTTTGAAACCCAACAAATTGCAATACCATCAAAAGTGTAGACATACCCGATTGTGTTCTTCCTACTAGTAGTGTCACCTCCATTGTCAGTATCAACATATCCTTGCAATAAAAAATCAGACTTCTTGAAGCATAAGGATGAACTTGGATTCCCTTTTAAATACCTGAGAATCCACTTAACAGCCTCCCTATGTTCTTTTCTTGGGTTTCTCACTAATCTGCTAACGACTCCCACTGCATGTGCAATATCTGGCCTTGTGCATAAAATCGCGTATATCAGGCTACCAATAGTGGAAGCATGTGGAATTTTATCCATATATGTCATCTCGTCTTTAGTCACTAGGGATTATATCTGTATAACCGAAATGACTTGCCAAGGGAGTACTTACTGGTTTCGCGCCATCCATGCTAAACCTCTTGAGGAATTTAATCATATACTCCTCTTATGATAACTTGAGACCTTCCTTGCTTCTACTAATTCTCATCCCGAGAATTTGTATTTCTTCTCCCATGTCTTTCATCGCAAATTCTTCTGAGAGTTTTGTCTTCATGTCATTGACCTCATGCAAGTCTGCTCATACTATCAGCATATCAAAAACATACAAGAGCAAGATCAAGTAGGACGCTTCAAACCTCTTAAAGTAACAACAGTGGCAGCCTCACACCTCGAGAAACCAGCATGTTTTATAAAGCTGTCAAACCTTTTGTACCATTGTCTTGGAGCTTGTTTAACCCCATACAGACTCCTTTGAAGTTTACAGACTAGCTTTTCCTTCCCTTTGACCTCAAAGCCTTCAACTTGCTTCATGTAGATTTCTTCATCCAAATCACTGTGAAGAATTGCAATTTTCACCTCCATATGTTGAAGATGAAAATCTTCTTTTGCTACCAGCCCAAGAACATTTTGGATAGTCACCAGCTTGACTACAAGAGAGAATATTTTCGTGTAATCTATGCTTTCTTTTTTTGTTGGAATCCCTTCATAACAAGCCTCGCTTTATAACTCTTGCTTCTGTCATGTTCTTCTTTTATCCGGTAGACCCACTTGTTATGCAATGTCCTTTTCTCCTTAGGTAGCTCTGCTAACTCCTACGTGTGATTCGAAATCAACGAGTCCATCTCATCTCTCATTGCAAGCTCCCACTTTATCGATTCATCAACTTGCATTGCCTATTCATAGCATTCAGGCTCGCCTCTATCTATGAGGGTAATGTAGTTAAGCGATTGAGAAAAACTTACAGGTTTCCTGATGGTCTTGTTTGACCGTCGTAACTTTGTAATGGCATATGTGGGATCAATTCTGAACCATCAATCTCATTTGCCTCACTTTTTACTTGTTAATAATTTTTTTCTTCTTCTTCTGTTGTGGTATTTGTTTTTGATAATATGTAAATTTTAAACCAAAAAGGAATCTGTTTGTGTTACATCAGCTGGAATAGCTATATAGTTTCAGGAGCCCCCCCCAAAAAGTGTAAAAAAGCCTATCAAAACAAGGGTGAAAGATCAAGGGAAACAAATCATTCAGTTGAGAACCATAGAGATAGTGTTTGAGAGAATGTTTTCCTGTTTGAGCGTGCCATAATTATGTCTCTTATACACCTATCAATCTCCTTGATGAGAACCTCATCGATGGAAGAAGGACCATTGTGAAGTATGGTATTACGTTCTTTCCAGATGTAAAACTTTTGCTTGCGATGCAATTTTGCAGAGGGTAGCCACTTGCTTTGGAGTGGCTTGAATGAGCCAACTGATGAAGTTGTCCTAGACCGTAAACGAGGAATTCGGAAAACCCAGGCAGCGAAGAACAGAAGTCCATACTTGCTTTCTTAAAGCACAGTCCCAAAAAAGGTGGCCGCGAGTCTATGGAGCCAAATCACATATAGTAAAATTTTTACAGCAGGATATTCCCCAAACCACAAGATGAGTCCTCACAGGCAGTTTATTCAAATGAGTAACCCAGAAGTTAAAGGCATGTTTTGGAATATGGCCTTTGAACCGAACTGTTTTTGCCCAAGGAGAGATTAGCTTCCTTAATCTTATTTCATTCCAGGTGAGCTTAGTCGAGAATTCTAAGCTTCTGTTAGCTCCTGGTATTGACCAGAAATAAAGATCAGGACCATCAACAATTCTGGGGGGTACCTTATTGCGGAGCATATCTCTGAGAGTATCAAGAGATTGGGTACGAGTTCGGGAGGAAGGAAGTATCCATGAGCCGGTATTGTGACATGCTTCAGACCGTTGCAGAAGTTATTATTCCTAGCAGACTAGGTCCTTCAACTCCAATGAAATCAATAAGTAGGCCTTGATCGAGCCAATGATCAAACCAGTAACTTGCTTGCATCCCATTCCCTAGTTTGCAGCGAAGAAATCGCTTTGCCAGGTTTCGAAGACTTAAAACGGAGTGCCAAATCCAAGAGCACCTGTTTCTCGGGGCCACAGACCAGAAGATATCATGATTTAACATGTGTTTCCGCATCCACACAACCCATAGTGAACATATCTCAGCAAATATAAGCTAAATAAGTTTCAAATTCTAGGTTTTATTCCACATATGGAAGTTACGTAGGCCAAGACCACCCTCTTCTTTTGGTAGACAAAATGAATCCCAAGCTACTTTAATTCCTCCCTTTTTGGAAGTATCACCAGACCAAAGAAACCTATTGCATAAGGTTTCAATTTCATTAAGACAGTTCTTAGGCATAAAATGCCGCCAGCCAGAAATTAATGGTGCTATAGATAACCGAGGAAAGCAACTGGGGACGACCAGCAAAAGAAAGGGTCTTTGTGGCCCAGTGGTTGAATATCGAGTTTATGGTGTCTAGTAGAGGTGAGTAGTCTGATTTTCGCAATTTCATGTGGATCAAAGGCAGACCCAAGTATTGGAAACGAAACGTTCCTGTTATAAAGAAAAAAGAAGCTATGTCGTATGTTTCTTCCTCATGTTGCCCACACAATAAATTACAGTCTTATCTCTGTTCATTTCGAGCCCAGACAACCGATGGAATGTTTCCAGAGTAGAGGTGATACCATATATCGAGCTATTCCTTCTGTCAAAGAAGATCATAATGTCATCAGCGAAGGAAAGATGAGTTATGATTGGATCTTTAGCCAAGAGATGTAAACCTATTTCTCCTTCGCCAAACTGACCCTCCAATAACTTAGCCCGCAAAGATCACCATTCACATTGATTGAGAAGGAGGTTGTGGTTATACACTGCTTTATCCAATTGACAAACACTGCCGGGATGTTGGCCTCAAGCAGAATCGTTAAGATGAAGTCCCATCGCAGTGAGTTAAAGGCTTTGCGAAGATCAAATTTAAGAATTCCTCTATGTGAGGTATTCTTTTGGTTAAATTTTTGCACCAGTTCCGTCGCTAACAAGACATTCTCGATAAGCAGTCTTCCTTTAAAAAAATGCAGATTGTGATTGGGATATCATCTAGAGAAGAACCTGCTCTAGACGCCTAGCTAAGAGCTTGGAGATCACCTTGTAGATGATGTTGCATAAGGAGATGGGTCTGAATTCTGTGATCTTTGTGGGGTTAGTCTTCTTGGGGATCAATGTGATTGCCGTGCTATTCCACTGCTTTAGGATTTTTCCTGAAGAGAAGAATTCCGATACTGCGTATGTAACCTCTCTGCCTATAAAAGCCCAAGAAGCTTTAAAAACTCTGAATTATATCCGTCCGGCCCCGGCGATTTATTGCTAGGGAGGGCCATAACTTCTTTTTAATGTCTTCCCGAGTAAAGTTAGGTGGCAGTACCTCTCGCAACTCCAAGGAACACTGGAATGGGATAAAGATCAAATTAATTTGATATCCATGATGGAGAGCTGGTAAGAAGGGCCACCAAGCAAGTCTTTGTAAAATTCAACACAATGTTCGGCAATCTCCTCTTGCTTTTAAATTCTACTACCATTGTGATCAACAAGAAAGTGAATTTGATTTGAAGCTCTTCTACAGGCAATCATGCGGTGGAAAAAGGCAGAGTTACTGTCACCACTAGCAATCCATAGAATTCTGGCTCGTTGGAGAAGGAACCTTTCTTCTCTAGAGCAATCTCCAACCATTTCAGATGTGCTAGATTTTCAAGCTCAGCGTTTCGAGGCGAAGGGTCCTGTAGAAGAGCAGCTTGACAAGTGGACAAGGAACTCGCAGCTTCAATCACTCGTTTTTCCAGACCCAAATAATGATCCTTATGGAAAGATTTGATAGTTCTTTTAAGGATATTTAAATTTCTTGCCAGAGAGAACATTGCGGTACCCTGAATATGTAACTCCTCCCATACAGCCGAGATGATGGCGAGGAAGTCTTTATTTTGCAGCATGAAGTTGGCGAATTTAAAGAGCCTCCTCTTCCTTGGCAATTGAATATCCAAAGTCACGCAACTTGGACAGTGATCGGAGAATTCCGGATCTTTGAATTCACTATAAGAAAGCGGAAATTGTATTAGCCACTGGTCATTCACAAGAACTCTATCAATCTTCTTATCTATCGATTTGTCCACTTGTTTATTCCACCATGTGAAATGTTGTCCTCGGAAATTCAGATCCGTAAGCTGCGAATGAAGTATGCAGTTATAGAAGTCCTCTATTCCCCTGGAAACACGAGAGCCCCCCCCCAATAGAAGCATCTCATGGATCGAGAGATTGGTTGAAGTCCCCTAAGACAAGCCAAGCTTTTGACGCTAGAACATGATTAGCAGAAAAAGTGATAGATTATTCCACAATTCTCTTCTTCCATATTTACAGTTTCTGGCATAGATGAAGGAGACCACTGATAAGTACATTTTTCGGTTCTTGACTATATCAATTCCTCGAATCTACTAAACATGTCATTGTAGTACTTGAGGTTGTCAATCCAAATGGGTAAAGTTTAAAACACTAAGAATGCATACAACTGATTGAGCTAAGCAAAATCAATTAATTGGTTTGATTAAAAAAAATCCTAAGATATTAAAAAGAGATAAGCAAAAAGAAACAAGGAAATAAGAACTAAATAGAATTAAGAAAATGATAAGAAACGAATCCTAGGATGAGGTTGTGGAGTTTGGGTGATCAAGAGCTAATCTATGATGATCATACATTCATACAATGCTAAACATGGCCTAAGATCACGAATATAAGCTAACTCATTTTCATGACATTAACTTCTATGGTAATCAAGTAATCATTCGTTTTCCAATTGCAAATCACAAGATAAACACGCATTCAGTCCAATCTTAATAGCCCTTACACATTTCTAATCCTTAGGCTTAGAACATTGAGCTAGACTAATCCAATTCCTTGATATTAATCCCTTTGTCAATTCCCTAATCAAGAAAAATCTTTCAATTATGATTAAGAAACAAACAAGCATGCAAAACAAGTTCATATAACCAATAAACACCCTAGGCAGTCATTTCCATGAGCTAGGAATGTAAATCATCAAATTTGGCTCTTTGGGGAATTTCATCGAACATCTTTCGGGCATGAAATTCCCTAAGATCTAAATTAACAAAATTAAAGCCAATCTAGCATTGAGAACACCAAATAGACAAGGATCAATCAACATTAAGTCCTAATCATCAAAGAAAATCACTAATCACATCCTAACCAACCTCATCCCAAGATCCTAAAGCTAACTACTCAGTAATCATATTTAGCCCAACAAAATTCATGAGAATCATGTTGAACATGATGATTAGTAAAAGATTAAAGAAAGGAGAGAATAAATCAAACACAAATAACTCTTAGATTAATCAAAGATTGAAACTTTCTTCTTAAACATTCAAAGAGAGATTTTTGGAACCAAGAAAGCTTGAAAATAAAAAATAGGTTTTTGGCCTTTTAAAGTGAACAGTGACAAACCGGGTCAACCCGGGACAAACCGGGTGTTGACCCGGTTCAGTTGGATCAATTGGTCATGAAGAGTCTGGTCAAATCAAGAGTCAACACGAGTTAAGCTCACCAGCGGTTGGGTATTGACCGCTAGTGAAACCGCAAGCATCACAACAACATTCTTCACGTGGCTCGCGGTTAGCCATGTGACCACGATACGAAACACATAAGAGCTTGCAGTTTTCCTCTCCACCACAGCCATAACCGCAAGCAGCATGACATCCTTTGTCACGGTCGCGACTGGCATACCGGGCAGAGTCGTCGTCGGGGAGGGGGGGAACGCACGACTTGGGTTTGGCTTGTGCTACGTTGGGCTAAGCTGCTGTCGTTCACGTTGCATGTCATGGCTCATCTACGCTCATCTTTCACGTGGTCCTTGTTTAGCATTTCACATCTTTGTTCAGAAAGTTTAAGACACAAGCTCTTTTTCTCAATTTTCATCTCCTCGCTTAAGTAAATCCAAGTCACATCAAAATTTCCAAAGCATCTGAAAAGACTAAGACACACTCCAAAATATACTAAAACAATGTAAACTATAATCCTAAAAACTCTAACTCCTAAATGCATGATTTCATAATTAGATGCATGAAAATGAATATAATATGCAAGAAAACCGAATATATTATAAGGATTAAAACCTATAAATTATGCACTTATCAATTCCCCCAAACTTATGTTTTGCTTGTCCACAAGCAAGCAATCAAAGTTAAGGTGGGAGAAAGGTTTGAAAGTGAGAGTTCAAAGCTTTCAAAAGCGTTAAGCATAAGTGGAAACAAAATCAAGATAAGCAATTAAGAGCTACAATCAAGCTTACTCTACTTCAAAAGAGTTAGACATTCCCATCAACACAAGCATCAAGTTCAAGTCTCAACCAACACATGAATTCCTATCCTCATTCCGTTTAACATTCATTAAGAAATGGTAGATCATGATTGTGCAAATCAAATGAACACATTTGGCTAAGGGGTTAAGGTCTTGAGATAAAAGTGATCTCAAATAAAGTGTAGGTTTCAAAAACAAATGATCTCTCAAGAAAGGAATGAACTATAGCAAAATGCTAAGAGTAAGAAATAACTCATACATACAAGGATAGATTCTCATTCTACCCAAATCCCTATAATGATCTTAACTCTTCTTCTAAACCCAAGATCCCCTTCCTAAGCTACCCTTTCGTTAAGACATTTTTTTTTGCCTTCTTACCCCAACTTTGATCACTTCTTTTTTTCTTTAAACACTTAGAGGATTTCTTTTCTTTACTTAGCTCTTTATTTTCTTTTCTTTTCACTAGTCTCTTTTATTTTAATGTTTGAGCCAACTTTGGCTTCTTTTCTTTCTTTAAAACTTGAGACTTATCTTTCATAAACACTTAGAGCTATCAACTTTTCTTTTTCTTTTCCAATCCCCTCTTTCTTTTCTCAATCTTTTCCTTATTCCCTTTTTCCTTTTCTTCTCAATTCCCCCAAACTTCTTTCCTATCCTATGCATAGCCCAATGATGAAAGGCTAGCTCTACAATGAAGACCTATCCTTGTCGTTTCAAACTCAACACTTTTTGCCTAGTTGATTTAAGAAAAAGGCCTCTCATCTCTCACTAGAGTGTTTAAGCTTGAAGGAAAGCTTGGTTCAAGGTGTGAAAATCTACTTGGACTAACAAAAGAGTGGTAGAAAGGAAGAAGATAGTCCAAGTATGTGTTAAGTATCTATGAGTTCACCTTTCATTGCACAACATGATAATTCAAGTCAATATTAAGAGTTCTAATAGATATGGAATGATTCAAATCACAACATGTTTCAACCAAGAAGTGAACAATAAATAATGCATGAGATTCAACCAAGAAGTGAACAATAAATAATGCATGAGATATAAGAAGGGTTCTTCCTTAATTTCAAGCTCACAAGTTGCATCACATAACCACATGCTCAAACAATTTTTATAAGGAACACAAGCTTTAGCTCTCAAACATTAATGAATGCAATCCTAAATGACTTATAGACTCAATCCTAAGCATGTCAATGCAACTATATGCTTTCTTTTTGTAAAATTTTCAAAAAAAATTAATTTTTATGGTTCTATGCTTTAGATGCATGAATGAGACTCAAGATGCAAGAAAGAAAGATAAGAACACAAAACACATCATTAGCAACTAGTCTCCTCCCCCAAACTTAAATCACACAGTCCCTTGTGTGAAAGAAGCAAGGGAAGAGACCAAAGAGAAAGGTAAAAATGTAAAATGAAACAAAGAGGTGAAAAATAGATTGGAGTGAGTTACTTGGAGCTTTAAGTGGAGTGAAATGGTATGGAGGAATGTGAGGTGGAGGCTAGAGAGTTCCCCCAAACTTGGATGAAAGCCCGGTTCTTCTTTAATTTTGCCATGACCTTTCCTCTTTCTTTCTCCCAATGCTAAGACCTATATGGCCTAAAACCTGTAAAGACCTAATAGAGAGATCAACATTGACTAGGAAACTTAAAACATAAAGCAATATTTACAAGAGATAGACATGGGACTTCCTCTCAAGTGAGATTGTTTTAAGTCACTAAGCTTGACTACTTTTTATTTTAGTGAGGAGGTGGAGGAGTCTTGACCTTTTGAGTGATTGTCAAGACTTTTTTGAGATGCACTTGGAGCTTGTTTGGATCAGCTTGGAGTTCATGGCTTAGTATTGTCTTGGCACGTGAGAAAGGCTTGAATCTTCCTTTGCATTTGACTTTATACTCAATCACTCCATCCTCATATTTCCAAGGTGTGAGAGTCATGGGATGAGACACACCATACTTGTGTGGTTCATTGGCCTTAGTGCCTCTACTCTTCTTGTCTCCCTTGATACTCCTACTTACTTGCTCAATTGGGGTTGAGAAAAGAGTTTCTAAAGAAATTCCATCCAAAGCTAAAGGTTCTTCAACATAACCATAACCCAAAGCTTCCTCCTTATGAGACTTCTTCTTTCTTTCACAAGCTTTTGGGGTTGAAGACTTATCCACTATCTCACAACTTCCCACATACTTCACTTCCTTATCATGATCTTCATCATTTTCATCAAGCAAGTTGACCTCTTTTGAAAAGATTGCATTACAATACTCCTTGGGACTTGATTCAACCTCACCCTCTATTTCATACATGGGTGTTATAAGGAGATCACTCTCTAGAGAAACTTGATTCTCTAGGTGGTTGAGCCTAGAAGATAAGTTTTCAAGTCTTGTGTAGAGATCGTGTTGAGAAGATATCACCTTAGTGTGAATGTTGTCAAATTGTTTGTTCATCTCAATGAATTCATAAGCTTGTCCCTCTAATAGTTGTTGAAGCATCATTTCCATGTCCAAATTGTGACTTGTAGTTGTGTCACCATGAATTGTTGGTTAAAAGCCTTGTTGGCGGATATTGTAGCCTTTACTCTCTTCCCTTACAATAGTATATGACTCTTGGGTAGCTTGTAAGACTGCATCTAAAAGATCATTAAGAGTTTTCAACTCCTTACTCACTTTATCTTCAATGTCTCCATTATCCATTCGAACCTTCTCAAACTCATCAACATAGTTCTCCTCACTTTGGGCTAGATTCTCAACAAGTAGCTCCCCTTGATCAATTGTGAGGTTCACAAACCTTTCTTTGCTAGCTGCATATAAAGTCCATTGGTGCTCTTTAATCACTCCATGATAGAAGGTACTAAGGATAACCTCTTTGTTGAACCCATGGTGGGGACAATCATGAGTGTAGCCCTTGAGTCTCTCTCATGCTTCATGAAAAGTCTCATGGTAATCTTGTTTAAAGCTCAAGATGTCTTTTCTAGCTTGGGATGTTCTTTGTGGAGGGTAGAACTTGAGGAGGAAGATCCTATTGCAATCATCCCAAGAATTCACCAAGTGAGATGGCAATGATCTCTCCCATTGGTTAGCTTTATTTCCAAGTGAGAATGAGAACAAAAGGAGCTTGACACTGTCATCATCCACATCTTCAATCCTAAATGTGTTGCACAACTTCTCAAAGTAGTACAAGTTATTATAGGGATTCTCCACTCTTTTCCCTAAGAACCTTAAGTCTTGAATCAATCTAATCAAGCTTGGCTCGATTGTGTAAGCATTGGCTTTGATATGAGGAGGATGGATCCCATAGATCATAAGATATTGAGGAGTGTCAAAACTTCCAATTGTTGGCTTTTTCTCTTGAGTTGTAGAGGATATCAATGGGGGTGTCAAGAAAGCTTCTTGAGGTTGAGGTTGAGGTTGTGGTAAATATGCTTGAGGTTGTGGAGTTTTAATGATGGTTATTTGATTGTCAATCTCCAATACCTCAAGTAAACTTGGTTTGTCATATCTCTTTCTTTTGGTTGGGTACCTTTGAAAGCACAAAAGAATCAAATAAACCAAGTTAGTAACAACAAATGAAAGGAAGTTCATCATCTTAATTTGAGATGAATGAACAAAAGCAAAGAAAAAGAAAAACCTAGTCTCAAAAAGAAGTAAAATCCTAATGACTAAAGCTAAACCAATTGGCAACGGCGCCAAATTGATAAGTAGATTTTCCGGTTCTTGACTATATCAATTCCTCAAATCTACTAAACATGTCATTGTAGTACTTGAGGTTGTCAATCCAAATGGGTAAATTTTAAAACACTAAGAATGCATACAACTAATTGAGCTAAGCAAAATCAAGTAAGTGGTTTGATAAAAAAAAAGTCCTAAGATATTAAAAAGAGATAAGCAAAAAGAAACAAGGAAATAAGAGCTAAAGAGAATTAAGAAAATGATAAGAAACGAATCCTAGGATGAGGTTGTGGAGTTTGGATGATCAAGAGCTAATCTATGATGATCATACATTCATACAATGCTAAACATGGCCTAAGATCACAAATATAAGTTAACTCATTTTCATGACATTAACTTCTATGCTAATCAAGTAATCATTCATTTTCCAATTGCAAATCACAAGATAAACACACATTCAATCAAATCTTAATAGCCCTTACACATTGCTAATCCTTAGGCTTAGAACATTGAGCTAGACTAATCTAATTCCTTGATATTAATCCCTTTGTCAATTTCCTAATCAAGAACAATCTTTCAATTCTGATTAAGAAACAAACAAGCATGCAAAACAAGTTCATATAACCAATAAACACCCTAGGCAGTCATTTCCATGAGCTAGGAATGTAAATCATCAAATTTGGTTCTTTGGGGAATTTCATCGAACACCTTTCGAGCATGAATTCCCTAAGATCTAAATTAACAAAATCAAAGCCAATCTAGCATTGAGAACACCAAATAGACAAGGATAAATCAAGATTAAGTCCTAATCATCAAAAAAAATCACTAATCACATCCTAACCAACCTCATCCCAAGATCCTAAAGCTAACTACTCAGTAATCATATTTAGCCCAACAAAATTCATGAGAATCATGTTGAACATGATGATTAGTAAAAGATTAAAGAAAGGAGAGAATAAATCAAACACAAATAACTCTTAGATTAATCAAAGATTGAAACTTTCTTCTTAAACATTCAAAGAGAGATTTTTGGAACCAAGAAAGCTTGAAAATAAAAAATAGGTTTTTGGCCTTTTAAAGTGAACAGTGACAAACCGGGTGTTGACCCGGTTCAGTTGGATCAATTGGTCATGAAGAGTCTGGTCAAAGCAAGAGTCAACAGAAGTTAAGCTCGCCAGCGGTTGGGTATTGACCGCTAGTGCAACCGCAAGCAGCACGACAGCATTCTTCACGTGGCTCGCGGTTAGCCATGTGACCGCTATACCAACCGCATAAGAGCTTACAGTTTGCCTCTCCACCGCAGACATAACCGTAAGCAGCACGGCATCCTTTGTCACGGTCGCGACTAGCATACCGGGCAGATCGTCGTCGGTGGGGGGGGGGGGGAACGCGCGGCTTGGGCTGGTCTTGTGCTACATTGGGCAAAGCTGCTGTCGTTCACGTTGCATGTCATGGCTCATCTACGCTCATCTTTCATGTGGTCCTTGTTTAGCTTTTCGCATCTTTGTTTAGCAAGTTTAAGACACAAGCTCCTTTTCTCAATTTTCATCTCCTCGCTTAAGTAAATCCAAGTCACATCAAAATTTTCAAAGCATCTGAAAAAGACTAAGACACACTCCAAAATATACTAAAACAATGTAAACTATAATCCTAAAAACTCTAACTCCTAAATGCATGATTTCATAATTAGATGAATGAAAATGAATATAATATGCAAGAAAACCGAATATATTATAAGGCTTAAAACCAATAAATTATGCACTTATCAACCACAAAATCTTGATTCAGGTGAGGGAGCTGCACCGCACATGTTATCATTTGATCCGATTTGTGAAGGACCAAAACCACAACTGAAGTATCCCATACAACCCATATTCTTCCCAACGCAGCAAACTCATAATTCATAACTGAATTCCACCCCGAAAAGGTAGAATCAGTGAACTTTTGAGGGTTGTGAACTTTTACCCTTGTTTAGATAAGACAACCAAAAAGAGCTTTATTTAGCTTAAACCATTTCTTGAAGCTTCTACGCCTTATTGATTTATTAAATCCCCTAACATTCCAGCAAAATGTATCCAACATAAAGATTAGAGATTTTAAGAGCCTTTTCTCCTAGACCGCGAGGTCTTACTTTTTTCTGCTTTCTTGAGCGCCAGTGCCGTTTCCTAGTATTTTTTATAGATGACGAGAGTGTAGCTATCCTCCTCCTCGGCAGAAGAATTGTCTGAATCTGATTTAGCTTTTGAGGATTCCTTTTCAGTAGAATCAGGATCATCAGAGGCGGATGACTCAGAGCTTTCCGCAGTAGAGTCTGCCTTTGTTATAGATTCGGATGTCACTTCAGGTGGGATATCTTTAGTGACCGAGACAGAGGCAATTCTTGATGATTCTAGCTTGTCTGATTCGTTTCCTGTTATAGCCACTGAAGAGGAATGATTTGAGGCTCCTTTCTTCTTCCCTTTCATCCCTTTGTTCTTGAGTTTCATAACAGGAGTAACTGAATCTGGCGTCTCTCCTTTTTCAGTTTTACGATCTTTCTTTTGCTACGAGGGCAGTCATCTATACTGTGACCTGGAGAATTGCATATACTACAAGTACTGGGAGGGACATATTTTGATGTTGTGCCCAATAGCATTGCAGTGGCCACATGTTGGAGGAAGCCATGGAATCGAAACCAGGACCCTTTGGATGTGTCCTGAATCAAACCGGACATTTATAGCTTCAGGGAGAGGCTTCATCGGGTCGATAATTGTGAATAATCTAGCAACTTCCAAGTTAATCATAGTAGCTGTTGAAGGATGCAGGACAATCGGGTCCCCAATGAGACCTTCTATGTGTTCGAGACCTTCTTTGGAGTAGAAATGGGGAGACACGTTGTGGAAGTCAATCCAAACCAGAGCAGTAGTTAGTTCTTGGACTTGCGGCTTTGTTCCTGGAACCCATTTCACGACAAAAATAGCCTGATTTTCTATGTGCCACATTCCTTGCTCCAAAACTCTTTGCCTGGTGAAAGGACATGGAATTTTGATGAGAAAAGATCTCCTTTAGTCTTGAAACTGTGATGTTCCTTAACTTGCTACTCCATATGTTATTGGTGATGGCGTGAAGAGCTCTTGGTGTTGGAGGCTTCCCATGAAATTGAGCTATGATAAAGCTTTCCCACTTATGTTGATTTTTGGTGATTACCGAATTTGGTATATCAACACACAGTTCACCGGAATCCAGGATGAAACCTTCGCCTTTCTTTTGCATCTTCTAAGAAGTTCCATGGACCACGTTTCTCCAAGTCGGCTTCTGCGGGGAGGCCAGAGATGGAAGAACGGGTTTCTGCCCCAGATCAGAGGCAGTGGTTTCCTTGATTACTTGAGCAGAGTCAGAAACTTGTGTCTCAGATACGAGACTCGACGTTTTCCCCGATGGAAGAGAGCGGGGGAATTTTATAGCAGTCAAAAATGGAGGTTCACCGAGCGGGGCTTGCTTGGGGCTAGCCGAGGCTGAGCTTGCAGGCGAATTCGGCGGGGAAGCAAAAAGGGTTTTTGGTTTAGTGAGGGAGGGAATGAGATATGAGTTTCTGGTTTTTTCGATGGGGTTCGCTTTTTCTTGGCCATGGTTGCTGACCGACGACGGAGGCCAGGGCCGATGCCGGTGAATGGGAAAAGTGAGAAGGCGCGGGGCTCAAGGAGTCGTAACCTAATTATCCGCTAATTACGGAGGATCTACTACTTGGATTTATCTAAATATTCTGTTGTGGTATTTTGTTGCAACTCTAATGCCATGATATCTCCCAAATCAACAGCTATTGACTTCTTCCTTTTGTAGCTTACTTTTAGCTTATTGATACGATCATGTTTTAATCCCTATATCTACACTGCAAGTGCACAGACGTGAACCAACAGTATATAGGGTATCGAATCCACAGAGACTCTAGATTCTTACGATAGATTATAGAATTTCAGGTACTTATGCTAGGTGAAACAATAGAAAGCAATAAATCAGAGAGCAGAAAGTAAATCAAGTGGTTTGTAAGCAATCAGGAAAAGCGTCAGGCCAAGGGAGTCCTCAGAAAATTAGGAACACAGGCTAATCAATCAATTGGGATATAATTAAGAACTGTTCTAGAACTAGAATCACAGAATTATAACAGACAAACTTTCGTTGTGAATATTATCTATGTCTAACAACCTAGCAAGCCAACTTTCGTTGTGAATCCTAGAGTTCTAAACAAGCATTAATCTCAAGTTCTTTCGTTCACAATTCTCCTAAGCCAAATTTCTTTGTGAATAGTTAAATTTCTCATCTAGGTTCTTTCTAGTTAATTAACCATCTGCCGTTGTGGAAATCAACCTAACATCATAAATCTCGGTAGCTACTTCAGATTAAGCATTAAGAACAACCCTAGATGAAGAACTAACAGATATGAATCCGTACAGATTGATCAACCTATAATTCTATGAAATCCCCTGTGAGAATTCCTAAACCTAACTGGTAAAATACTTAGACATGATCATCGAAATAGAAGACATCATGAATAGAAAACCAAATAGCATATAATAAAAATAAAGAACTGGGGTTCAAAATCTCTTCTCTCTCGAGTACAAGATGAGCCCCTCACTCTCTCAAAGTAAAATAAAGCGTAAGTAAAGCGTATGGAAGCGTCGCCTAAACAATGACTTAAAAACCCTAATATAATGATCTAAACTCGGTTGGGGCTTCTTTGTAATTATGAGAAACTTTTGGGCCAAAGAGTAAATTCCAAATTCTTCATTAAACTCGCCGAGAATCATCCATCTCTCGTGTGTATCGATTGACACCAAAAGTGTGTCGATCGACATAACTCTCCAGAATCGACAGTGAACTCTACTTCTCGGCCAAAAGCTCCAAAATGCTCCAGAATGCGCCATAATCTCCAAATCCGCTCCAAACGTACTTAGACCTGATAAACACCTGTAATGACTCTAAAACATAATAAAAGACTCGATAAATAAGACATATACCATGGTTAAAATCCCTAAAATTCATGGTATATCACTTATCCTCGTACGAAAATCCTACGTTGGACACAACATTCTTTCTGAGGATGATCTTCTAATTTTGTCATCCCAAAACCAATAACTGAAATCGGTGTCTCCATAACCAATAAAGTTACACTTTTTAGATTTTACATCAAAATTACTTCTTGCAGAATCATCAATGTGAACATAAGCTAAGCAACCAAACACCTTTATAAAAAAAAGATTTACTTTCTTTCCGCTCCAAACTTCGTCAGGAATCTTGAATTACAATGGAACAGATGGTCCTTTGTTAATTATGAAAGTCGTTGTATCGATTGCATCTGCCCAGAAAGTCTTAGGCAATCCACAATGCAATCTCATTCTCCTTGCACGCTCATTCAGGGTACGGTTTATCCTTTCCGTTATTCCATTTTGTTGGGGCGTTCCAGGAATAGTCTTCACCATCTTGATCTCAGTATCATCGCATTATCTTATGAATTTCTTGCTAATAAATTCTCCACCGTTATCAGACCTTAGGCACCTCAACTTGAGATTCATCTTAACCTCAACCTTGGTTTTCCATCTTTTGAAAAACGAAAACACTTCATACTTATTCTTCATGAATTAGACCCACACCTTCCTTATCGATAAATGTCATAATAATACGAACTTACGCACGATATGACAGGAGACGGTCCCCATACATCAGCGTGTACCAGCTCCAACTTCTCAGATTTTAGCTCCCTTCCTTCTTTTGAGAAGCTAACCCGCTTCTATTTTCTAAGGATGCAACTTTCAAACATCTCATGATCCACCGTCTTCAGATTCGGAATCACGCCATTTGCCGCCAAAAGCTTCATGCCTTTCTCACTCATGTATCCCAACCTACAATGTCATAACTTAGTTTGTTTGGCATTCTTGACAACATCAATCGTGTCTTGATTCTCCGAGACGACGCTTCTTCGGTGGCGGCTGCATTTGTCAAGCTCAATATGTTTTTTGGCCTTTTAAATCGGAGAAAACAGTTTCTCTAGCCAAAGAATCAAGATCAGAAAACACATCGCCAATCGGGATACACACATTGCTTCACCTAATGGCGAAACCAAAACTATATAATTTATTATTAACCTCGTTTGTCCCTTCGTCGTCTCTGTAATGAGTCATGACTAAATTCTGATGAATAGCTGTGAGATCCATTCTCGAGCAAGCTTCACCTAATGGCGAAAGTGCCTTTGTGGCGTCGCAGGTGCCTCCTCGTGCTTCGTTATTCCAAGTATTACATAAGACAGAACCTGTAACCAAAATGTTTTTAACACTTAGGACGAATTCAAAAACTTAGATAAAATTCAAAAATTAGCTCGATCATACTTACGAATCTTTTGTATTCGGTCTTTCTCAAGGCTCGTATTGCAAACATTGAGAAGTGAGTTCAACAACTACAGTAGCTTCTTCTGTCGAGAACTTTCCTTCAAGATGTGAATCCATCAACAGAATATTGTTCTTTCCACGTATCATATCAAGAGCCTAGAAGTAGGAGCACACAAATTAATATCACAAAAACCTATCCACTTGTGTACTACATGATATGGACATCTTTCAAGATTAACTATGCCAAAACCAAAAATCACCCGGTAAATTCATTTGCCCACATTCCACAATTGAGAACTGTACCAGTTAAAAGAAAATGACGAGCCGATAATTTCACAAAAACGCACACACATATTATAGTAGTACACTTCTTTTAACTCCTATCAAAACAGATAGAAACTTACATGGCTTGGAGGGATGTGCTTGCCGCTAAGCAAATCAAGAAGAACAGTTCCAAAGCTGTAAGTAACACTCTCACGAGTCACTCTTCCTACAACACAAAATGTAGCAAAAGAAAGTTTGTGTCATAATAAAATGATACAAAATTGTGATAATGAGAAAATAATGTTGATTCTTTTTCGTATCGGAAACTGCTCATCTTTATATGAAGGATTATGCAATGTTTACTCAAAATTGCACACCTTTGGACCAAACTCCACGCTTAGGCCGTCTTAACATTATTTCTACTAGTGAAACTCACCTCCCCCGCGCACGCGCGGGGGTTCGGTGTCTTATGGGAGGATAGGGATTCACTGCATTGACTGTTTCTCTTTATATTGTTCCATGTTTGATATTATAATCATATTGTTGCTATTGGCTTTGTACCATGTAGATGTATCAAATTACCTTAGTCCGAATAAACTTTAAACAACAGTTTAGTATTGGTAGTTCACATATTACAGTTTACAATGTTCGTCGTAGACCCCATAGTTATTAACCACTTTTCCTTGGTTCATTTCTCATGTGGCTTTGTGTTTTTCTCTGGTTTCATCTAATCAAACATTTGGAAAGCTGATCTACTTGACCCATGTAAATCTGCAGCTAGATGTGTTAGGCAGTTCATAGTTATTCATATATTTGTGTACTATCAATTTTCGATTATGTCATCTTAGTATGTTAGTGGTTTAAATGTGCAATTTATTGCGTATAAGTAAGATAATTACATGGATATGTTCTTGCTAACCTTTTTGGGTTTTCTCTTCGATAACGGGATTGAGGATTTCAATCAGTATCTAGCTAACATGAGTGAGCACTACAATATCCCTAAAGTAGGACCTGGTTAATCTAATTCTTCCTTTGGCTTTGTTCAACTCTGCTTACCAGTTTGGCATTGATAAACTACTGATGGATCTCTCTTGTGTGGTTCCCAAAAAAACCAAAATTTCGTGGAATGTTCAATCTTCCTTCTGTAACTCTCAATTTCTTATCTTTATTCTATTTTTTTCATGTATCAACAAAGAACTGAAATCAAGAAGAGATTAAATAATGAGAGAGATCAAATATATTACAACCACCTTTTCGCTCAAAAACTTGATTCATTCCCATTGTGATGATGGCTCGAATACTTTAGATTTCCAGAAAAAGAATATTTATTAGCACTGGAAATATATTGTTAGGTGTGTGTACATAATCTTGATATAGTTATGATTGACCTTTTGGAATTTGACATTGTTATCTTGGAGAAGCAGATAATCATCTTTGGTCTTTGTCCCTATCAAATCAGCATAAGTTTATCAAATATATACAAAACACAAATAAGCACCATTAATTTTTTTTTTTTTGAAATCCTAAGCACCATTGATTATTGAGAGCATATTTTTATCAAATCTATCTTGCATCTTCACACTAACATTAGTTTTTATAAGTTATGAAAGGATGATATTTAAAAGTGAAAGTAAGGAAATAATATACCCACACCTTCTGCAGTGACTCCCTCTTCACAGCAAGCTCTGTTGGCATCGGGTTTTCCAGTGGAAATGATGAAATTTAAAAATTCCAGACAATAGAAACAGGTGCAAGTGAACTCCAAAGCTTGGACCATAGTTTTGAATTGGTTAAATCACGAGCGAGTCTCTGACTTTTTCTTCTCTAGTTTCTTTTTTGAGGTTAGTTATCATCTTATGCTGAGCCTGAACCTGAACCTCACGTTCCTTAGCTTTGAGTTTCTCCTTCCGTTCTTCAATTTCTTTTAAATGATCTTCACAAAGGCTCTCTACGTTGCGTTGGTTTTCATTTCCTTCTCTGGTCTCCTCAGAATCATCGTCCCTCTTGTCTCTTAGAGCTGACATTGTTCTCCTCTGTGTTACTCATCTTGTTAGCAGACACTTCACCGTCTTGAAAAGGAACCATTTTTTTGTGGCAACCCACTATGTATCCAGAAAGAAGAAGAAAACATAAACTTTATTTTGCCGATTAACTTTACGATAGTTTCAGATCCTGAAATGACCAGAGAGATGATCCCAAATACCTTACAATATCTTCATCAAAGTTTTCAAATGCTTGATTTACTTCTTCCGGACTGTTAAAAACAATGACTGCGCTGTAATAACCTCCTTGCCTTTTTGGTGGCTACACAAAAATTAATTACATAAACATGATCCTCAGATTCTTGAGGAGAAAACTGTGAATGAAAAGATTAGCATGTTGTGGTTTATATAATAATAACATTACCTTAACCACGAGTTAGAAATCTCCGGTAATAACTCCATGTAACTCTTGAGAGGGAACATTGTGAGGGATTTTATGAAGATAGAGTTCTGCTTTCTTCGCCTCCTGTAATGTCTTTTCAACCTTCAACATCTGCTATAGATACAATTTTGTATGTGTTTTAGGAACTATGCATATTAAATTTTATTTAGGGAATTAGTAGAAATCCGCCTTACATCTTCAGACAGAGGAATCGAGGTCTCTAGTCCTTTTCTACAACGGCAAGTGCAAGTTTCAGTGCAGCTGCTGCGGCATGTACGCAAACATGAGCAGCATCCTCCATTCGCACTTCTTGACCCAAAACAGACGGGAGAAAAGAGAATAATTACACAAGAGAATTTATCAAGCCATTTATATATTCTCAGTGCTGGAGTTCTTAATGAGCAGATATTATTCAAAGGTTCACATGCTTGCCTTGCATAGATTTTCAAAGAAGGTGTCCGAGAATTGCTTCCACCCGAATACTTGAATACAAGCGAAGTGTCTATTACTGTGTGATCATAGTAACAACTTGTAAGCACACTAAAATAATAGTAGTAAGATCTTTGCACACATATAGCGACACTTTGGAGCTTCTTGCTAGCTAACCATGAAGATCATTGTGCGAACCAAGCCTATTAAAACAGTTCCCATAGAAAGAAACCTCCGCAATTTTTTTCTGCACATCTGCAACATATAGAGTGGCTTTCCCAAGATCCTCAGCAGTAACTCGGTAATTTCTGTCTTGTAGTCAACAACTGGTAGGCTCGGTTTGACAATTTTTTCAAGAACCACATGATCCATCAGTATCAAATTAAAAAGAAAACAACACCATCACGATGCTTTGATCACCGAGAACAAAAAAGAAGAAGATTGAAATGTACCTCTAAATCACGGTCCACTGCGCCAACCCTAACTACAGCTTCACTGCCATCGTCACAGATAACCATCTCACAATCAATAGCAAGCATTGTGGCCGATTTCATCATTTTGACTTCTTTCTAACTTCAGTCACAAACCAATCATGTTATGCAATTTATTGAATTTTGTTTCGGCTAGCTGGAATGAAGCCTTGAATCACAGAAGCCTGAAAAAAAAACCGATATTAAGGTTAGGAAATTAGTGGAAATGCTGAAAGTGTGTACGCTGAGGTGATGAGCAAACGAAGTTATAGATTGGGGATATGTGGATCGAGGGGTGTGTACCGTCTCGTCCAAGAGTAGGAAAACGATGCCCATAAATTCCTCATCTTTCTTGACGTTCTTAGCGTCCCAGAAACGAAGGAAGCACCTAACAACTTGCTGGGACGACCTTTGAAGTTGGAGCTCACCAAAGTTTGCGTAATCTGCAGAAGCTGGAATGGCAACAACATTAATTTGAGACATTACTCTTCGATGGGTAAGAGCGACAGAGAGAGAGAGATATTAGGAGCCGTCTGAAGGAGAAATTTCGCTGGGTGATTCATACCTGAGACTTCATGGCTAGAATTTATAGGTAAAGTCGGCACAGTTGAAGGAACGTTTGGGTGTCCGGGCTATGTACGTTACGAAATTTTGAGGCCTTATCAAGAAGAAAATTGATGCGGATGGAGATCGTGATGAGTATGTTTGAATGATGGGGAAACGCCTCACGATTGAGATTCCTGAGCTTAGAGGATTTTTTAAATGTTTTTTACAGATGATGGTCGACTGGAGAATGAAAGTGAAGACTGGATCGGGATTGGGGTATGGGTTGCTTTATGGGTTTGTTTTGGGCCAAGGTTATTTTATGGTTTTCCAAGCCATTATGATGAATCAGAGATATAAACATTATTTTGGTTTCAAGCGGCCCAGCAAACGGACAGAAATTCGGTGTTATATGGCAGGGAGTACGGGCCAGAATTAAATGAGCTAGACATGGCAGTGAGTAGATTCGAAAGCCCAACGTAAATAATTTGGTTGAGGGACACGTGGCAACCTGTGGAAATAGTTGGTTTGTCATTATATATAAGATTTTGTTTTCTATTTATCTCTAAGACAAAAGTTAATTTATTATTTTATGCACTTTTGGTAATGTTTATTCCTATTATATGTAATTTAAAGAAATTTTTCTGTTTCTTCATTTTAAATTTAAAAGAATAAAAAAGTAATAGATGATTATGATCCGGCTATCATATTATTTATGCTAAAATTATTATATGTTAGCGTATTTGTATTGTTTATGAATTCTTATATGTAATTTTACTTAATGTCAAACAATTTCGATATGTAATTCACCTATAATATTTTATGTAAATGAATAGTCGTAAAGGCGATTACCTCGGCTAGCATTTTTAATAATCTATTTATTGTAAACAACCAATCAAAATTTTGAAAAAACTTTTCCACCTACAAAATTATTGACCAACAGAAATATGTACGCGTGATAATTCTTTTTAGGGCAAATCGCATTAATAGCACAAAAAACATGACTTGTCAAAAATATAGCACCAAGAAAAAAAATCATAAAAATAGTACAAAAACATGTTTTGTCACTAAATTAGCCCTAACCCTAAATCTTAAATACTAAACCCTAAAACATAAATACTAAATCATAACCTTGAATAATAAACCCTAAACCCTAAATACTAAACTCTAAACCCTAAATAATAAACCCTAAACTCTAAATAATTAACCCTAAACCCTAAATTATATAATGTTATAAAAGTCTTTGTAATTAAAATAATGCTAAAAATGTAAATTATTTTCCTTGGTGCTATATTTATGATAAGGTATGTTTTTGTGCTATTTTATGACTTTTCTCTTCTTTTTATTCAAGATGTTTATTTGGCGTATAAGATATGAGATAATGGCCTTGATTGGTAACCTGCGGAATGGCGGAATCGCGTTTAAAAACGCCATTCCGCAAGAATTTTGCCAATCAAAAAAATTTGCAGAATAGGAAAAAAAAAGCGAAAACGCAAAGAAAAACTCATTAAGTGGAAAAGTGAACTATATGTAGATTAGATGGAAAAATGCCAAAAAATACCCGAACTTTTTCGTTTTGGCCAAATAATACCCGAACTATCGAGTCGGTCCAAAAATACCTCAACTTTTTGTTGACTGGTCAAATAATACCCACACTCTCGGTTGACTTAGCCAAAAAATACATGTCGTTATTTAGCCGTTAGTTTCACCGTTTACACGAAACGACGTCGTTTTGTCCAATCTTTTGTTAGCGAACATTACACGTTCAACAATTGGCGCCGACTGTAGGGCCAAGCTAGGAGATGTTCATCAACAAAGGGTATATCAGCGAACCGCGAGTATTTTGGGGAATATAAAAACAAAGAACCAAGATCCCATGGCTTGGTACAATGAACTCCGAGATTTTTTGGTTGCTAATGGCTTCAGATACTCTCTTGCAGATGCCTCATTGTTTGTTTTTCAGTCGGCAAATATACAATCTTCATGCATATATGTGACGACATATTGCTTACTGGAAACTCGCCTAAAGCGCTATTGATGCATTCATACAACTACTGGCAAGGCGCTTCTTATTAAAAGATATGGGGGCACTGTCATATTTTCCAGGCCTAGAGGTAACAAGGACAAGGTCAGGCGTTCGATTGACACAACGTAAGTATGTCACAGACTTATTAAATAAGATACATATGCTAGGAGCCAAACCTGTCCCAACACCGATGTCATCTTCAACATTTCTCACCAGCTCCGATGGCGATCATTTGTCAAATCAAACGGAGTACAAGACAAATGTTGGGAGTCTTTGATATTTAGCTTTAACAAGACCGAATATTGGATTTGCTGTGAATAAATTATCTCAGTTTATGCACAATCCAAAAACAGCTCATTGGGAGGCTGTGAAATGAGTGTTGCGGTATTTGGCAGGAACTATCGATCATGGCCTCTGGTTCTCCGCTAATTCATCTCTTCAATTACGAGCATACTCCGATGCTGATTGGGGTGGTGACCGTGATAATTACTCATCCACAGGAGCACACATTATCTATCTTGGATACAATCCTATCTCATGGTCAACTAAGAAACAAAAAGGAGTCTCAAGATCTTCGACTAATGTCTGAAATCAGAATCAAGGTTTGACGAAGCCGTTACTAAAGCAACGATTTCTAGACTTAAGATTCAAGATTGGAGAAACCAAGGGTTCACCATCTTGAGGGTGCATATAAGAGTAAAGATGAATATAATCTTGGATATTATTTGGTTTAAACAAATCGAGCTTCTTTAGTAGTTTACTATAAACTAGTATGATTCGCTTTTACCATGTGCGAGCAAAAACATTATTAACACATAAATATTCTAAAAATAAAAAATCATCAATTAAATTTAACAATAATATATTATAACAAAATTTATATCGGACTATTTGTAATTAAATATAGATATAAATATTGTTATACTTAACTTCTTATTAAAACATTTTATTTACATTATAACACAAATTTTTTAAAATAAAAAAATATCAATTTAAATTAACAATAATAAAATTATAACAAAATCTATATTAAACTATTTGTAATAAAATATTGATATAAACATTATTATACTTAATATCTTATTAAAATATTTTATAGTTTATTCTAAATAAATTATTTGTAACAACCATACACTACAGGAAAATCAGGTATTCATAGCGTCCGAAAACGCTATCTAATCCTATCGCAGCGTATTTAGAAACGCTGTGTCTGCCCCCGCGACAATAGGTCCAAGACCTATTGTAGCTCTTTTGCATTATGCTACGATAGTTACGTATACAATAGCGTTTCTTTAAATGCAATTGTATATTATACAATAGCGCTTTCTTTCTGTTATTTTATTTCCTTTTAACGTTGTAATTTCTACTTATCTCAGATTACATAATATTTTAGATAGCGTTATTAAAAACGTTATTGATTTGTTTATTTAAATACAACGTTTATTTATCTGTTATAGTTTATACATATATCAGACTACCAAGTTTTGTTATAGCGTTTTTAAAAATGCTATGTGTGTTTTTTTAAATAGCGTTTATTTTTCGCGATAGTCTATTCTGGAATAGCGTTTGATTTCTGCAATAGCATTTTTTGTATTTGTTGATAAATTTGTTAATTGAATTTAATTTGATTATATTTTATAGAAAATTGTTAATTATAATGAAAAAAAATTCAGAAATGAGAATAAAACCCCTCAGCAAAAGATTCCACTCTACTTGTTACAAGTATACAAACGTTTCATAAGATTAGCCAATACATAAACGAATATAACAAAGTTAAACAAACAGCTCGGTGCCTTGCCTTTGGAGGACTGTCCTTGTTCTTGTTTAGGACGTTTCCTTGGTGCCGAGCTGCTTGCATTCTTCATGTTTATGATAGCAGCTCGGTGATCTCCTACACATCATTTCGCTCAGCTTCATATGCTTTTTATTGGTTTTGTTGTGTGACTTGAGGGATTTGTGGGAATTGTGGTTTAAATTCAAAGGCAGAGAGACCGCAGACGAGTCCTCTCATTGGTTCCATTGTAATAAGCAGCTCATACAATGTCAAAGTGAATGACGCTTAAAAGTAAGAAAATATCGACTAATAGAACAAACAAAAAGAAAATGAAAGACTAACCTCAATGTAAACACTTGCTATGGCAGACAGAGAAATACCCCAGTTGTCTCAACTAGGGTTTTCTAACGCAGAGTATTAGAAAGACCTAACCTTTGGGATTCTCTGCGACCTTTGTTCGTTCGTGAAACAGTGAGTAAACCTGCACCGAGAGATGGAAAGGAATTGTATCAAAGAAGATTAGAAAAGTGTAATTAACAATTCATATATTAGAAGATTGTACCTCTCATCAATCGCTGCTTCTTGCGGCTCCGACAAATAGTTCCTTCACCCAAATCGATTGAAGAGGTTAAATCCCAAAAGAGCTTAATAGAGATATTAGAGAGATTAAAAGAGAATACAAGAAATAGTTACAGGCGGAGGATACTTGTCTGTTTCACGGCGGAGAGGGTTAGGGTAGAGCTGAAACGTTTTCCTAAAAGAGATATAAGCGTTATCGAGTAAAATTTTTGATGGAGATGGCGAAATTAATCGAACGGCCAGAGATGGTGATCTTAGTGAGCTCTTCTGATTGGTTGTTATGGTATAATTTTGGTCTACTTTTAATAATAAATAGATACAAATCAGGATTGCCAAAAAAATGTACAAAATTAGGATTTCTATAGGCTTTTTAATAAAAGAAATTCCGAATAATAATGAGTACCAAAAAACCCATTTTAAGGGTTTAGGATTTATGGTTTAGGATTTAGGGTTTAGGGTATAGGGTTTAGGATTTACGATTTAGGATTTAGGGTGTAGGGTTTAGGGTGTATAGAATGTGTTCAAAACTCTAGAGAATGTATTGTCTTCCTAATTGTCAAGAAGAATCAGTAATTATTTTCTTAGTTAATCATAGACATGGAACTTTTATTTTTTATTTATATAAATCAGTTTGTTATCCATTAGAATGAAAACAACATTACAATCTTAATATGCAATCGTCCCAAGCACCAAGATATATATTAAACACTGTTTTATCATTACAATACCAAAATATTTCATAACAAAAAGGAATTCACATATATAAAACAAATTAAACAACGAAAAATGAAATATTCGTTTTACTAACCCCTTCTATTTAAATGTATAAGACACAAGCTCCTTTTCTCAATTTTCATCTCCTCGCTTAAGTAAATCCAAGTCACATCAAAATTTCCAAAGCATCTGAAAAGACTAAGACACACTCCAAAATATACTAAAACAATGTAAACTATAATCCTAAAAACTCTAACTCCTAAATGCATGATTTCATAATTAGATGCATGAAAATGAATATAATATGCAAGAAAACCGAATATATTATAAGGCTTAAAACTTATAAATTATGCACTTATCAATTCCCCCAAACTTATGTTTTGCTTGTCCACAAGCAAGCAATCAAAGTTAAGGTGGGAGAAAGGTTTGAAAGTGAGAGTTCAAAGCTTTCAAAAACATTTGTTAAGCATAAGTGGAAACAAAATCAAGATAAGCAATTAAGAGCTACAATCAAGCTTACTCTACTTCAAAAGAGTTAGACATTCCCATCAACACAAGCATCAAGTTCAAGTCTCAACCAACACATGAATTCCTATCCTCATTCCGTTTAACATTCATTAAGAAATGGTAGATCATGATTGTGCAAATCAAATGAACACATTTGGCTAAGGGGTTAAGGTCTTGAGATAAAAGTGATCTCAAATAAAGTGTAGGTTTCAAAAACAAATGATCTCTCAAGAAAGGAATGAACTATAGCAAAATGCTAAGAGTAAGAAATAACTCATACATACAAGGATAGATTCTCATTCTACCCAAATCCCTATAATGATCTTAACTCTTCTTCTAAACCCAAGATCCCCTTCCTAAGCTACCCTTTCGTTAAGACATTTTTTTTTGCCTTCTTACCCCAACTTTGATCACTTCTTTTTTTCTTTAAACACTTAGAGGATTTCTTTTCTTTACTTAGCTCTTTATTTTCTTTTCTTTTCACTAGTCTCTTTTATTTTAATGTTTGAGCCAACTTTGGCTTCTTTTCTTTCTTTAAAACTTGAGACTTATCTTTCATAAACACTTAGAGCTATCAACTTTTCTTTTTCTTTTCCAATCCCCTCTTTCTTTTCTCAATCTTTTCCTTATTCCCTTTTTCCTTTTCTTCTCAATTCCCCCAAACTTCTTTCCTATCCTATGCATAGCCCAATGATGAAAGGCTAGCTCTACAATGAAGACCTATCCTTGTCGTTTCAAACTAAACACTTTTTGCCTAGTTGATTTAAGAAAAAGGCCTCTCATCTCTCACTAGAGTGTTTAAGCTTGAAGGAAAGCTTGGTTCAAGGTGTGAAAATCTACTTGGACTAACAAAAGAGTGGTAGAAAGGAAGAAGATAGTCCAAGTATGTGTTAAGTATCCATGAGTTCACCTTTCATTGCACAACATGATAATTCAAGTCAATATTAAGAGTTCTAATAGATATGGAATGATTCAAATCACAACATGTTTCAACCAATAAGTGAACAATAAATAATGCATGAGATTCAACCAAGAAGTGAACAATAAATAATGCATGAGATCTAAGAAGGGTTCTTCCTTAATTTCAAGCTCACAAGTTGCATCACATAACCACATGCTCAAACAATTTTTATAAGGAACACAAGCTTTAGCTCTCAAACATTAATGAATGCAATCCTAAATGACTTATAGACTCAATCCTAAGCATGTCAATGCAACTATATGCTTTCTTTTTGTGAAATTTTCAAAAAATTTCAATTTTTTTTATGGTTTTCTATGCTTTAGATGCATGAATGAGACTCAAGATGCAAGAAAGAAAGATAAGAACACAAAACACATCATTAGCAACTAGTCTCCTCCCCCAAACTTAAATCACACAGTCCCTTGTGTGAAAGAAGCAAGGGAAGAGACCAAAGAGAAAGGTAAAAATGTAAAATGAAACAAAGAGGTGAAAAATAGATTGGAGTGAGTTACTTGGAGCTTTAAGTGGAGTGAAATGGTATGGAGGAATGTGAGGTGGAGGCTAGAGAGTTCCCCCAAACTTGGATGAAAGCCCGGTTCTTCTTTGATTTTGCCATGACCTTTCCTCTTTCTTTCTCCCAATGCTAAGACCTATATGGCCTAAAACCTGTAAAGACCTAATAGAGAGATCAACATTGACTAGGAAACTTAAAACATAAATCTATATTTACAAGAGATAGACATGGGACTTCCTCTCAAGTGAGATTGTTTTAAGTCACTAAGCTTGACTACTTTTTATTTTAGTGAGGAGGTGGAGGAGTCTTGACCTTTTGAGTGATTGTCAAGAATTTTTTGAGATGCACTTGGAGCTTGTTTGGATCAGCTTGGAGTTCATGGCTTAGTATTGTCTTGGCACGTGAGAAAGGCTTGAATCTTCCTTTGCATTTGACTTTATACTCAATCACTCCATCCTCATATTTCCAAGGTGTGAGAGTCATGGGATGAGACACACCATACTTGTGTGGTTCATTAGCCTTAGTGCCTCTACTCTTCTTGTCTCCCTTGATACTCCTACTTACTTGCTCAATTGGGGTTGAGAAAAGAGTTTCTAAAGAAATTCCATCCAAAGCTAAAGGTTCTTCAACATTACCATAACCCAAAGCTTCCTCCTTATGAGACTTCTTCTTTCTTTCACAAGCTTTTGGGGGTGAAGACTTATCCACTATCTCACAACTTCCCACATACTTCACTTCCTTAGCATGATCTTCATCATTTTCATCAAGCAAGTTGACCTCTTTTGAAAAGATTGCATTACAATACTCTTTGGGACTTGATTCAACCTCACCCTCTATTTCATACATGGGTGTTATAAGGAGATCACTCTCTAGAGAAACTTGATTCTCTAGGTGGTTGAGCCTAGAAGATAAGTTTTCAAGTCTTGTGTAGAGATCGTGTTGAGAAGATATCACCTTAGTGTGAATGTTGTCAAATTGTTTGTTCATCTCAATGAATTCACAAGCTTGTCCCTCTAATAATTGTTGAAGCATCATTTCCATGTCCAAATTGTAACTTGTAGTTGTGTCACCATGAATTGTTGGTTAAAAGCCTTGTTGGCGGATATTGTAGCATTTACTCTCTTCCCTTACAATAGTATATGACTCTTGGGTAGCTTGTAAGACTGCATCTAAAAGATCATTAAGAGTTTTCAACTCCTTACTCACTTTATCTTCAATGTCTCCATTATCCATTCGAGCCTTCTCAAACTCATCAACATAGTTCTCCTCACTTTGGGCTAGATTCTCAACAAGTAGCTCCCCTTGATCAATTGTGAGGTTCACAAACCTTTCTTTGCTAGCTGCATATAAAGTCCATTGGTGCTCTTTAATCACTCCATGATAGAAGGTACTAAGGATAACCTCTTTGTTGAACCCATGGTGGGGACAATCATGAGTGTAGCCCTTGAGTCTCTCCCATGCTTCATGAAAAGTCTCATGGTAATCTTGTTTAAAGCTCAAGATGTCTTTTCTAGCTTGGGATGTTCTTTGTGGAGGGTAGAACTTGAGGAGGAAGATCCTCTTGCAATCATCCCAAGAATTCACCAAGTGAGATGGCAATGATCTCTCCCATTGGCTAGCTTTATTTCCAAGTGAGAATGAGAACAAAAGGAGCTTGACACTGTCATCATCCACATCTTCAATCCTAAATGTGTTGCACAACTTCTCAAAGTAGTACAAGTTATTATAGGGATTCTCCACTCTTTTCCCTAAGAACCTTAAGTCTTGAATCAATCTAATCAAGCTTGGCTCGATTGTGTAAGCATTGGCTTTGATATGAGGAGGATGGATCCCATAGATCATAAGATATTGAGGAGTGTCAAAACTTCCAATTGTTGGCTTTTTCTCTTGAGTTGTAGAGGATATCAATGGGGGTGTCAAGAAAGCTTCTTGAGGTTGAGGTTGAGGTTGTGGTAAATATGCTTGAGGTTGTGGAGTTTTAATGATGGTTATTTGATTGTCAATCTCCAATACCTCAAGTAAATTTGGTTTGTCATGTCTCTTCCTTTTGGTTGGGTACCTTTGAAAGCACAAAAGAATCAAATAAACCAAGTTAGTAACAACAAATGAAAGGAAGTTCATCATCTTAACTTGAGATGAATGAACAAAAGCAAAGACAAAGAAAAACCTAGTCTCAAAAAGAAGTAAAATCCTAATGACTAAAGCTAAACCAATTGGCAACGGCGCCAAATTGATAAGTAGATTTTCCGGTTCTTGACTATATCAATTCCTCAAATCTACTAAACATGTCATTGTAGTACTTGAGGTTGTCAATCCAAATGGGTAAATTTTAAAACACTAAGAATGCATACAACTAATTGAGCTAAGCAAAATCAAGTAAGTGGTTTGATAAAAAAAAAGTCCTAAGATATTAAAAAGAGATAAGCAAAAAGAAACAAGGAAATAAGAGCTAAAGAGAATTAAGAAAATGATAAGAAACGAATCCTAGGATGAGGTTGTGGAGTTTGGATGATCAAGAGCTAATCTATGATGATCATACATTCATACAATGCTAAACATGGCCTAAGATCACAAATATAAGTTAACTCATTTTCATGACATTAACTTCTATGCTAATCAAGTAATCATTCATTTTCCAATTGCAAATCACAAGATAAACACACATTCAATCAAATCTTAATAGCCCTTACACATTGCTAATCCTTAGGCTTAGAACATTGAGCTAGACTAATCCAATTCCTTGATATTAATCCCTTTGTCAATTTCCTAATCAAGAACAATCTTTCAATTCTGATTAAGAAACAAACAAGCATGCAAAACAAGTTCATATAACCAATAAACACCCTAGGCAGTCATTTCCATGAGCTAGGAATGTAAATCATCAAATTTGGTTCTTTGGGGAATTTCATCGAACACCTTTCGAGCATGAATTCCCTAAGATCTAAATTAACAAAATCAAAGCCAATCTAGCATTGAGAACACAAAATAGACAAGGATCAATCAACATTAAGTCCTAATCATCAAAGAAAATCACTAATCACATCCTAACCAACCTCATCCCAAGATCCTAAAGCTAACTACTCAGTAATCATATTTAGCCCAACAAAATTCATGAGAATCATGTTGAACATGATGATTAGTAAAAGATTAAAGAAAGGAGAGAATAAATCAAACACAAATAACTCTTAGATTAATCAAAGATTGAAACTTTCTTCTTAAACATTCAAAGAGAGATTTTTGGAACCAAGAAAGCTTGAAAATAAAAAATAGGTTTTTGGCCTTTTAAAGTGAACAGTGACAAACCGGGTGTTGACCCGGTTCAGTTGGATCAATTGGTCATGAAGAGTCTGGTCAAAGCAAGAGTCAACAGAAGTTAAGCTCGCCAGCGGTTGGGTATTGACCGCTAGTGCAACCGCAAGCAGCACGACAGCATTCTTCACGTGGCTCGCGGTTAGCCATGTGACCGCTATACCAACCGCATAAGAGCTTACAGTTTGCCTCTCCACCGCAGACATAACCGCAAGCAGCACGGCATCCTTTGTCACGGTCGCGACTAGCATACCGGGCAGATCGTCGTCGGTGGGGGGGGGGGGGGGGAACGCGCGGCTTGGGCTGGTCTTGTGCTACATTGGGCAAAGCTGCTGTCGTTCACGTTGCATGTCATGGCTCATCTACGCTTATCTTTCACGTGGTCCTTGTTTAGCTTTTCACATCTTTGTTTAGCAAGTTTAAGACACAAGCTCCTTTTCTCAATTTTCATCTCCTCGCTTAAGTAAATCCAAGTCACATCAAAATTTTCAAAGCATCTGAAAAAGACTAAGACACACTCCAAAATATACTAAAACAATGTAAACTATAATCCTAAAAACTCTAACTCCTAAATGCATGATTTCATAATTAGATGAATGAAAATGAATATAATATGCAAGAAAACCGAGTATATTATAAGGCTTAAAACCAATAAATTATGCACTTATCAACCACAAAGTCTTGATTCAGGTTAGGGAGCTGCACCGCACATGTTATCATTTGATCCGATTTGTGAAGGACCAAAACCACAACTGAAGTATCCCCATACAACCCATATTCTTCCCAACGCAGCAAACTCATAATTCATAACTGAATTCCACCCCGAAAAGGTAGAATCAGTGAACTTTTGAGGGTTGTGAACTTTTACCCTTGTTTAGATAAGACAACCAAAAAGAGCTTTATTTAGCTTAAACCATTTCTTGAAGCTTCTACGCCTTATTGATTTATTAAATCCCCTAACATTCCAGCAAAATGTATCCAACATAAAGATTAGAGATTTTAAGAGCCTTTTCTCCTAGACCGCGAGGTCTTACTTTTTTCTGCTTTCTTGAGCGCCAGAGCCTGCCGTTTCCTAGTATTTTTTATAGATGACGAGAGTGTAGCTATCCTCCTTCTCGGCAGAAGAATTGTCTGAATCTGATTTAGCTTTTGAGGATTCCTTTTCAGTAGAATCAGGATCATCAGAGGCGGATGACTCAGAGCTTTCCGCAGTAGAGTCTGCCTTTGTTATAGATTCGGATGTCACTTCAGGTGGGATGTCTTTAGTGACCGAGACAGAGGCAATTCTTGATGATTCTAGCTTTTCTGATTCGTTTCCTGTTATAGCCACTGAAGAGGAATGATTTGAGGCTCCTTTCTTCTTCCCTTTCATCCCTTTGTTCTTGAGTTTCATAACAGGAGTAACTGAATCTGGCGTCTCTCCTTTTTCAGTTTTACGATCTTTCTTTTGCTACGAGGGCAGTCATCTATACTGTGACCTGGAGAATTGCATATACTACAAGTACTGGGAGGGACATATTTTGATGTTGTGCCCAATAGCATTGCAGTGGCCACATGTTGGAGGAAGCCATGGAATCGAAACCAGGACCCTTTGGATGTGTCCTGAATCAAACCGGACATTTATAGCTTCAGGGAG
Source organism: Orychophragmus violaceus (assembly GCA_030180135.1). Lineage (NCBI taxonomy): Eukaryota > Viridiplantae > Streptophyta > Magnoliopsida > Brassicales > Brassicaceae > Orychophragmus > Orychophragmus violaceus. The sequence goes on from CM058231.1 coordinate 82,801,293, forward strand.
AGGCTTCATCGGGTCGATAATTGTGAATAATCTAGCAACTTCCAAGTTAATCATAGTAGCTGTTGAAGGATGCAGGACAATCGGGTCCCCAATGAGACCTTCTATGTGTTCGAGACCTTCTTTGGAGTAGAAATGGGGAGATACGTTGTGGAAGTCAATCCAAACCGGAGCAGTAGTTAGTTCTTGGACTTGCGGCTTTGTTCCTGGAACCCATTTCGCGACAAAAATAGCCTGATTTTCTATGTGCCACATTCCTTGCTCCAAAACTCTTTGCCTGGTGAAAGGACATGGAATTTTGATGAGAAAAGATCTCCTTTAGTCTTGAAACTGTGATGTTCCTTAACTTGCTACTCCATATGTTATTGGTGATGGCGTGAAGAGCTCCTGGTGTTGGAGGCTTCCCATGAAATTGAGCTATGATAAAGCTTTCCCACTTATGTTGATTTTTGGTGATTACCGAATTTGGTATATCAACACACAGTTCACCGGAATCCAGGATGAAACCTTCGCCTTTCTTTTGCATCTTCTAAGAAGTTCCATGGACCACGTTTCTCCAAGTCGGCTTCTGCGGGGAGGCCAGAGATGGAAGAACGGGTTTCTGCCCCAGATCAGAGGCAGTGGTTTCCTTGATTACTTGAGCAGAGTCAGAAACTTGTGTCTCAGATACGAGACTCGACGTTTTCCCCGATGGAAGAGAGCGGGGGAATTTTATAGCAGTCAAAAATGGAGGTTCACCGAGCGGGGCTTGCTTGGGGCTAGCCGAGGCTGAGCTTGCAGGCGAATTCGGCGGGGAAGCAAAAAGGGTTTTTGGTTTAGTGAGGGAGGGAATGAGATATGAGTTTCTGGTTTTTTCGATGGGGTTCGCTTTTTCTTGGCCATGGTTGCTGACCGACGACGGAGGCCAGGGCCGATGCCGGTGAATGGGAAAAGTGAGAAGGCGCGGGGCTCAAGGAGTCGTAACCTAATTATCCGCTAATTACGGAGGATCTACTACTTGGATTTAACTAAATATTCTGTTGTGGTATTTTGTTGCAACTCTAATGCCATGATATCTCCCAAATCAACAGTTATTGACTTCTTCCTTTTGTAGCTTACTTTTAGCTTATTGATACGATCATGTTTTAATCCCTATATCTACACTGCAAGTGCACAGACGTGAACCAACAATATATAGGGTATCGAATCCACAGAGACTCTAGATTCTTACGATAGATTATAGAATTTCAGGTACTTATGCTAGGTGAAACAATAGAAAGCAGTAAATCAGAGAGCAGAAAGTAAATCAAGTGGTTTGTAAGCAATCAGGAAAAGCGTCAGGCCAAGGGAGTCCTCAGAAAATTAGGAACACAGGCTAATCAATCAATTGGGATATAATTAAGAATTGTTCTAGAACTAGAATCACAGAATTATAACAGACAAACTTTCGTTGTGAATATTATCTATGTCTAACAACCTAGCAAGCCAACTTTCGTTGTGAATCCTAGAGTTCTAAACAAGCATTAATCTCAAGTTCTTTCGTTCACAATTCTCCTAAGCCAAATTTCTTTGTGAATAGTTAAATTTCTCATCTAGGTTCTTTCTAGTTAATTAACCATCTGCCGTTGTGGAAATCAACCTAACATCATAAATCTCGGTAGCTACTTCAGATTAAGCATTAAGAACAACCCTAGATGAAGAACTAACAGATATGAATCCGTACAGATTGATCAACCTATAATTCTATGAAATCCCCTGTGAGAATTCCTAAACCTAACTGGTAAAATACTCAGACATGATCATCGAAATAGAAGACATCATGAATAGAAAACCAAATAGCATATAATAAAAATAAAGAAATGGGGTTCAAAATCTCTTCTCTCTCGAGTACAAGATGAGCCCCTCACTCTCTCAAAGTAAAATAAAGCGTAAGTAAAGCGTATGGAAGCGTCACCTAAACAATGACTTAAAAACCCTAATATAATGATCTAAACTCGGTTGGGGCTTCTTTGTAATTATGAGAAACTTTTGGGCCAAAGAGCAAATTCCAAATTCTCGGCCAAAAGCTCCAAAATGCTCCAGAATGCGCCATAATCTCCAAATCCGCTCCAAACGTACTTAGACCTGATAAACACCTGTAATGACTCTAAAACATAATAAAAGACTCGATAAATAAGACATATACCATGGTTAAAATCCCTAAAATTCATGGTATATCACTTATCCTCGTACGAAAATCCTACGTTGGACACAACATTCTTTCTGAGGATGATCTTCTAATTTTGTCATCCCAAAACCAATAACTGAAATCGGTGTCTCCATAACCAATAAAGTTACACTTTTTAGATTTTCCATCAAAATTACTTCTTGCAGAATCATCAATGTGAACATAAGCTAAGCAACCAAACACCTTTATAAAAAAAAGATTTACTTTCTTTCCGCTCCAAACTTCGTCAGGAATCTTGAATTACAATGGAACAGATGGTCCTTTGTTAATTATGAAAGTCGTTGTATCGATTGCATCTGCCCAGAAAGTCTTAGGCAATCCACAATGCAATCTCATTCTCCTTGCACGCTCATTCAGGGTACGGTTTATCCTTTCCGTTATTCCATTTTGTTGGGGCGTTCCAGGAATAGTCTTCACCATCTTGATCTCAGTATCATCGCATTATCTTATGAATTTCTTGCTAATAAATTCTCCACCGTTATCAGACCTTAGGCACCTCAACTTGAGATTCATCTTAACCTCAACCTTGGTTTTCCATCTTTTGAAAAACGAAAACACTTCATACTTATTCTTCATGAATTAGACCCACACCTTCCTTATCGATAAATGTCATAATAATACGAACTTACGCACGATATGACAGGAGACGGTCCCCATACATCAGCGTGTACCAGCTCCAACTTCTCAGATTTTAGCTCCCTTCCTTCTTTTGAGAAGCTAACCCGCTTCTATTTTCTAAGGATGCAACTTTCAAACATCTCATGATCCACCGTCTTCAGATTCGGAATCACGCCATTTGCCGCCAAAAGCTTCATGCCTTTCTCACTCATGTATCCCAACCTACAATGTCATAACTTAGTTGTTTGGCATTCTTGACAACATCAATCGTGTCTTGATTCTCCGAGACGACGCTTCTTCGGTGGCGGCTGCATTTGTCAAGCTCAATATGTTTTTTGGCCTTTTAAATCGGAGAAAACAGTTTCTCTAGCCAAAGAATCAAGATCAGAAAACACATCGCCAATCGGGATACACACATTGCTTCACCTAATGGCGAAACCAAAACTATATAATTTATTATTAACCTCGTTTGTCCCTTCGTCGTCTCTGTAATGAGTCATGACTAAATTCTGATGAATAGCTGTGAGATCCATTCTCGAGCAAGCTTCACCTAATGGCGAAAGTGCCTTTGTGGCGTCGCAGGTGCCTCCTCGTGCTTCGTTATTCCAAGTATTACATAAGACAGAACCTGTAACCAAAATGTTTTTAACACTTAGGACGAATTCAAAAACTTAGATAAAATTCAAAAATTAGCTCGATCATACTTACGAATCTTTTGTATTCGGTCTTTCTCAAGGCTCGTATTGCAAACATTGAGAAGTGAGTTCAACAACTACAGTAGCTTCTTCTGTCGAGAACTTTCCTTCAAGATGTGAATCCATCAACAGAATATTGTTCTTTCCACGTATCATATCAAGAGCCTAGAAGTAGGAGCACACAAATTAATATCACAAAAACCTATCCACTTGTGTACTACATGATATGGACATCTTTCAAGATTAACTATGCCAAAACCAAAAATCACCCGGTAAATTCATTTGCCCACATTCCACAATTGAGAACTGTACCAGTTAAAAGAAAATGACGAGCCGATAATTTCACAAAAACGCACACACATATTATAGTAGTACACTTCTTTTAACTCCTATCAAAACAGATAGAAACTTACATGGCTTGGAGGGATGTGCTTGCCGCTAAGCAAATCAAGAAGAACAGTTCCAAAGCTGTAAGTAACACTCTCACGAGTCACTCTTCCTACAACACAAAATGTAGCAAAAGAAAGTTTGTGTCATAATAAAATGATACAAAATTGTGATAATGAGAAAATAATGTTGATTCTTTTTCGTATCGGAAACTGCTCATCTTTATATGAAGGATTATGCAATGTTTACTCAAAATTGCACACCTTTGGACCAAACTCCACGCTTAGGCCGTCTTAACATTATTTCTATTTTGTTTTCTATTTATCTCTAAGACAAAAGTTAATTTATTATTTTATGCACTTTTGGTAATGTTTATTCCTATTATATGTAATTTAAAGAAATTTTTCTGTTTCTTCATTTTAAATTTAAAAGAATAAAAAAGTAATAGATGATTATGATCCGGCTATCATATTATTTATGCTAAAATTATTATATGTTAGCGTATTTGTATTGTTTATGAATTCTTATATGTAATTTTACTTAATGTCAAACAATTTCGATATGTAATTCACCTATAATATTTTATGTAAATGAATAGTCGTAAAGGCGATTACCTCGGCTAGCATTTTTAATAATCTATTTATTGTAAACAACCAATCAAAATTTTGAAAAAACTTTTCCACCTACAAAATTATTGACCAACAGGAATATGTACGCGTGATAATTCTTTTTAGGGCAAATCGCATTAATAGCACAAAAAACATGACTTGTCAAAAATATAGCATCAAGAAAAAAAAATCATAAAAATAGCACAAAAACATGTTTTGTCACTAAATTAGCCCTAACCCTAAATCTTAAATACTAAACCCTAAACCCTAAATACTAAATCCTAACCTTGAATAATAAACCCTAAACCCTAAATACTAAACCCTAAACCCTAAATAATAAACCCTAAACCCTAAATAATAAACCCTAAACTCTAAATAATTAACCCTAAACCCTAAATTATATAATGCTATAAAAGTCTTTGTAATTAAAATAATGTTAAAAATGTGAATTATTTTCTTTGGTGCTATATTTATGATAAGGTATGTTTTTGTGCTATTTTATGACTTTTCTCTTCTTTTTATTCAAGATGTTTATTTGGCGTATAAGATATGAGATAATGGCCTTGATTGGTAACCTGCGGAATGGCGGAATCGCGTTTAAAAACGCCATTCCGCAAGAATTTTGCTAATCAAAAAAATTTGCGGAATAGGAAAAAAAAAACGAAAACACAAAGAAAAACTCATTAAGTGGAAAAGTGAACTATATGTAGATTATTTGTGAAATTTTAATATTCAGCCATTCCGCAAAACTTATCCAATCACACAAAACTTATTCTACAAATTTTTTTTCCAGCAAATTTTAAATTATTTCCGCAGCTTTATTTTATTTCCACCATTCCGCGATTCCACAAGTGTTACCAATCGAAGCCAATAAATAAGAGCACTATGAGATATCGTAAAATAAGGCCAATATATATTAACTAAACCGCACAAAAACTCAATCTAAACCAAATAGTCGAATTTTAGGATCGTTGAGAACGAATACTCATCTCGTTGTTCTATAAGAGGAGAAAGAAATCGAACATTGGGCTCGACACCAAATCATCACCTAAATAGCAAAAACTCTCCAATTCAACTTCTCCAAAACTTTCTTAAAAAAAAAAAAATTAAGATGTTAAGGAAGACGGTGCTAAAGACTATGATTCGGCGAAGTACATTATGCTATGATTTTGAGAATAATGAATCTTGAGACCGTATGTGTGACCCCCCCCCCCCCCCCCCCCCCCCCCCGATCATGATCACTTGTCTAAATTCCCAATCGTCCCAAGCTCGAATTCGAGCAAAGCCTCGAGCGTCTAGCTCTCAAAAGGACCCTCATCCGCTTTCAGAGTGCCGAGTTCGACGTCTAATCGACGAATTCGAGCAAAGCCTCGAGCGTCTAGTTCTCAAAAGGACCCTCATCGTCTAATCGAATCCGAGGTGAGCAGGGCCAACCCTTCTCACTTCTAAACACCGAACTGACCCCCCCTCCTATTTCACAGAAACTTCGACCTTACAGCATTATCGAAATCATTAAAAGACCAAAAAAATTTGCAGAATAGGAAAAAAAAAGCGAAAACGCAAAGAAAAACTCATTAAGTGGAAAAGTGAACTATATGTAGATTAGAGGGAAAAATGCCAAAAAATACCCGAACTTTTTCGTTTTGGCCAAATAATACCCGAACTATCGAGTCGGTCCAAAAATACCTCAACTTTTTGTTGACTGGTCAAATAATACCCACACTCTCGGTTGACTTAGCCAAAAAATACATGTCGTTATTTAGCCGTTAGTTTCACCGTTTACACGAAACGACGTCGTTTTGTCCAATCTTTTGTTAGCGAACATTACACGTTCAACAATTGGCGCCGACTGTAGGGCCAAGCTAGGAGATGTTCATCAACAAAGGGTATATCAGCGAACCGCGAGTATTTTGGGGAATATAAAAACAAAGAACCAAGATCCCATGGCTTGGTACAATGAACTCCGAGATTTTTTGGTTGCTAATGGCTTCAGATACTCTCTTGCAGATGCCTCATTGTTTGTTTTTCAGTCGGCAAATATACAATCTTCATGCATATATGTGACGACATATTGCTTACTGGAAACTCGCCTAAAGCGCTATTGATGCATTCATACAACTACTGGCAAGGCGCTTCTTATTAAAAGATATGGGGGCACTGTCATATTTTCCAGGCCTAGAGGTAACAAGGACAAGGTCAGGCGTTCGATTGACACAACGTAAGTATGTCACAGACTTATTAAATAAGATACATATGCTAGGAGCCAAACCTGTCCCAACATCGATGTCATCTTCAACATTTCTCACCAGCTCCGATGGCAATCATTTGTCAAATCAAACGGAGTACAGGACAAATGTTGGGAGTCTTTGATATTTAGCTTTAACAAGACCGGATATTGGATTTGCTTTGAATAAATTATCTCAGTTTATGCACAATCCAAAAACAGCTCATTGGGAGGCTGTGAAATGAGTGTTGCGGTATTTGGCAGGAACTATCGATCATGGCCTCTGGTTCTCCGCTAATTCATCTCTTCAATTACAAGCATACTCCGATGCTGATTGGGGTGGTGACCGTGATAATTACTCATCCACAGGAGCACACATTATCTATCTTGGATACAATCCTATATCATGGTCAACTAAGAAACAAAAAGGAGTCTCAAGATCTTCGACTAATGTCTGAAATCAGAATCAAGGTTTGACGAAGCCGTTACTAAAGCAACGATTTCTAGACTTAAGATTCAAGATTGGAGAAACCAAGGGTTCACCATCTTGAGGGTGCATATAAGAGTAAAGATGAATATAATCTTGGATATTATTTGGTTTAAACAAATCGAGCTTCTCTAGTAGTTTACTATAAACTAGTATGATTCGCTTTTACCATGTGCGAGCAAAAACATTATTAACACATAAATATTCTAAAAATAAAAAATCATCAAATAAATTTAACAATAATATATTATAACAAAATCTATATCGGACTATTTGTAATTAAATATAGATATAAATATTGTTATACTTAACTTCTTATTAAAATATTTTATTTACATTATAACACAAATTTTTTAAAATAAAAAAATATCAATTTAAATTAACAATAATAAAATTATAACAAAATCTATATTAAACTATTTGTAATAAAATATTGATATAAACATTATTATACTTAATATCTTATTAAAATATTTTATAGTTTATTCTAAAATAAATTATTTGTAACAACCATACACTACAGGAAAATCAGGTATTCATAGCGTCCGAAAAACGCTATCTAATCCTATCGCATCGTATTTAGAAACGCTGTGTCTGCCCCCGCGACAATAGGTCCAAGACCTATTGTAGCTCTTTTGCATTATGCTACGATAGTTACGTATACGATAGCGTTTCTTTAAATGCAATTGTATATTATACAATAGCGCTTTCTTTCTGTTATTTTATTTCCTTTTAACGTTGTAATTTCTACTTATCTCAGATTACATAATATTTTAGATAGTGTTATTAAAAACGTTATTGATTTGTTTATTTAAATACAGCGTTTATTTATCTGTTATAGTTTATACATATATCAGACTACCAAGTTTTGTTATAGCGTTTTTAAAAATGCTATGTGTGTTTTTTTTAAATAGCGTTTATTTTTCGCGATAGTCTATTCTGAAATAGCGTTTGATTTCTGCAATAGCATTTTTTGTATTTGTTGATAAATTTGTTAATTGAATTTAATTTGATTATATTTTATAGAAAATTGTTAATTATAATGAAAAAAAATTCAGAAATGAGAATAAAACCCCTCAGCAAAAGATTCCACTCTACTTGTTACAAGTATACAAACGTTTCATAAGATTAGCCAATACATAAACGAATATAACAAAGTTAAACAAACAGCTCGGTGCCTTGCCTTTGGAGGACTGTCCTTGTTCTTGTTTAGGACGTTTCCTTGGTGCCGAGCTGCTTGCATTCTTCATGTTTATGATAGCAGCTCGGTGATCTCCTACACATCATTTCGCTCAGCTTCATATGCTTTTTATTGGTTTTGTTGTGTGACTTGAGGGATTTGTGGGAATTGTGGTTTAAATTCAAAGGCAGAGAGACCGCAGACGAGTCCTCTCATTGGTTCCATTGTAATAAGCAGTTCATACAATGTCAAAGTGAATGACGCTTAAAAGTAAGAAAATATCGACTAATAGAACAAACAAAAAGAAAATGAAAGACTAACCTCAATGTAAACACTTGCTATGGCAGACAGAGAAATACCTCAGTTGTCTCAACTAGGGTTTTCTAACGCAGAGTATTAGAAAGACCTAACCTTTGGGATTCTCTGCGACCTTTGTTCGTTCGTGAAACAGTGAGTAAACCTGCACCGAGAGATGGAAAGGAATTGTATCAAAGAAGATTAGAAAAGTGTAATTAACAATTCATATATTAGAATATTGTACCTCTCATCAATCGCTGCTTCTTGCGGCTCCGACAAATAGTTCCTTCACCCAAATCGATTGAAGAGGTTAAATCCCAAAAGAGCTTAATAGAGATATTAGAGAGATTAAAAGAGAATACAAGAAATAGTTACAGGCGGAGGATACTTGTCTGTTTCACGGCGGAGAGGGTTAGGGTAGAGCTGAAACGTTTTCCTAAAAGAGATATAAGCGTTATCGAGTAAAAAATTTGATGGAGATGGCGAAATTAATCGAACGGTCAGAGATGGTGATCTTAGTGAGCTCTTCTAATTGGTTGTTATGGTATAATTTTTGGTCTACTTTTAATAATAAATAGATACAAATCAGGATTGCCAAAAAAATATACAAAATTAGGATTTCTATAGGCTTTTTAATAAAAGAAATTCCGAATAATAATGAGTACCAAAAAAACCATTTTAAGGGTTTAGGGTTTATGGTTTAGGATTTAGAGTTTAGGGTATAGGGTTTAGGGTTTACGATTTAGGATTTAGGGTGTAGGGTTTAGGGTGTATAGAATGTGTTCAAAACTCTAGAGAATGTATTGTCTTAACCTAATTGTCAAGAAGAATCAGTAATTATTTTCTTAGTTAATCATAGACATGGAACTTTTATTTTTTATTTATATAGATCAGTTTGTTATCCATTAGAATGAAAACAACATTATAATCTTAATATGCAATCGTCCCAAGCACCAAGAAATATATTAAACACTGTTTTATCATTACAATACCAAAATATTTCATAACAAAAAGGAATTCACATATATAAAAAAATTGAACAACGAAAAATGAAATATTCGTTTTACTAACCCCTTCTATTTAAATGTATAAACACAAACATTGTGTATTGGATTGTGTAGAAACACAAACCCGACTGCGTTTTGTTTTGTTTCCCTCCATCTTTAAAAATCGAGTTACATGCCATTATATGTTTGGACATCTTGTGTTGGATCAAATTAATTCATTTGATGTATATATATGATTTAATATAAGTCAAACAGTGTCCATTGGGGCTCAACCGGACAATAATCCTAAATACATAATAATAAACCTAACGACCAAACTCAAATCATTCATCTTCTAGGATCCCGTCACAATCAGTCCTAACACAGAAATTCTCATCATCATAAGATTCATTCCCCAAATCATCAATGTATTCGATGGATATTGGCGGAGCTACAAACTCTTCTTCGGTTTCTAACTCATGATACCCCCTTGGTGGTGCCCTCATAACAACACTCCAAGGTGATATTTCATCTTCTCTGGAGTAAAACACTTGTTTTGCTTGAGAAGGCAAAATGTATGGATCTTGGCGAAATGCTGTTTGGTTAACGCTGAAGTTCACAAGCATACAGCCTTCTTCTTCCTTTAGACCATTCCCTTTGATGGCACACTTACACTTGAATAATGGAACCTCAAACATGTGGTAGTCCAGCATTATTATCTGTTGTATCAATCCAAAGTAAGAAACTACGTCTGCCACGTGATTGGTATCTCTCACACTTGATCTACACATAGTAAAAGCTTCATACGCTACACCACTGTTCTGAGTTTTCCGCTTTAAGCGTTCGGTGTGAAAATGATGCGCATTAATGATGTATCCGTTATACGTTTGAGCTTTATGCCTTGGACCAAATGCTAACCATCTTAGTTTGGTCGAATGCTCTTTTGAATTAGTATGGATCTGATATAAACAAATACAATATGATAATAGTGATAGTATCAGTATTGACTTAAAGAGAAAAGATGTATAAAGATATTTCTACAGACCTTTTCTTTTAGCCAATGTGGAAAACGTTCCCCGTGTAGCTTCCATAAAAGAGTTTGATTTCTTCTGCAACGGACATCCTTATCTTGTAAATCGTCTAGATGCATGCTGTTTTACAAAACCAAAGAGTTAGAATTAGTGACTATCAACCAACAATCAAATTTTAAATAAGTATTAGCAAACTAAAAGTCATAACATACTCAACATATGGATTTACAACTGCCGTGTTCATCAACACATATCTGTGAGCAATTTGAAGCTTTTTATCAGATAGTGTAACTTCTATACCTTATTAATTGGACGTCCTTCAAGTACACGCTCATCCAAATCAACATCTTCATTACGATTTGCAGACTTCAGAACTGGTACAGATGTTTTGAGAAACTCCAAGCAAAAAACAATAGATTCAGCTGCCAAGTAACCCTCCACCATACATGCTTCTGGCCTTGCGTAGTTCTTAACGTACGATTTTAGAGTTTTCATGTACCTAAATGACCATCGTAAAACAACTATCTTAGATACTTACTTATAATAAATAAAATAACAAAATATAAAAACTAAAATAACTATGTACCTCTCAAATGGATACATCCATCTGAAGTGTACAGGGCCACCCAAACGTGTTTCTCTAGGTAGATGTATAGGAAGATGGAACATTATATCATATAGAGATGGAGGAAAAAACCTCTCCATTTGGCACATCGTCTCAACAAGCTCAGACTCCAGTGTTATTAGCTTCTCCGGGTCAATTACACGCTGGCATAGTCTACTGAAGAAGTTGCATAATCTACTAACTGCAGTCCTAGGTCCTTTTGGCAACAACCCTCTCAATTCAACTGGTAACAAGTTCTGGAGAAGAATGTGATGATCATGGGACTTCAGGCCACAAATCGTAGGAGGATCAAGTGTGACACAGTTTGAAATGTTCGCACAGTACCCATCTGGTCCTCTGAATTCAGCCAATCTCTTGCAGAATGTCTTCTTCTCTTCCTTGCTCAGCCAATAAGCAGCTGGTGGTAAATACGTTTTAGTCCCACGTAGCTGAGTGTGTAACTTACTTCGAATCCCCATTTCCTCTAAATCTTGTCGTGCTTTCACACCATCTTTTGACTTAGCACTTTGCATCAAAAGGGAAAGAATGGCATCAAACACATTCTTTTCCACATGCATAACATCGATGTTGTGACGCACCGGCATATCCTAACTCAACAAACAAAAAGGGAAATAATGGCATTAGACACATTCTTTTGTACTTTTTATTTTGATAGATGACTAACCTTCCAGTAAGGTAAATCAAATAGGATAGAACGTTTCTTCCACCTCCATTGGTCAGAGTTTTCTTCATATTCTGCATGGGTAAGCTCATCAGCATTACACAAATCTGATCTTTTCCTTTTGCTTTTCTCTTTCTCCAATGGTTTTCCAAATTCATTCTTATAATCCTTAAGGTGCTCAAATATTTCAGCACCTGTTTGAATTCTATTAGGAGTCCCTTCCTCCACAGTGTTATCAAACCAAACTCCTCGGCGTCGGTATGGATTACCAGGTTTGAGTATTTTCCTATTTCCCAAGTAGACGTACTTACGACTAAACGCCAACCACCTACTAGGTGTATCCTTCTCGCATACATTACATCCTTGTTTCCCTTTAACTTTACATCCAGACAAGGTCCCCAATCCTGGATAGTCGCTGATAGTCCACAATAGTATAGCCTTAAGTGTGAAAGTGTCCTTTGCTAACGAATCATATACCTGGATACCTTCATTCCACAAATCATTTAGATCATAAATCAAGGGAGCAAGGTAAACATCGATGTTGTTACTTGGTGCAGTCGGTCCAGGTATCAGAAGGGTTACCATAATGTTCTCTGACCTCATACACATCGTTGGACACATATTGTAGTTCACTAACAGAACTGGCCATGTGCTATACTTGGTATTCTGGATAGAATAGGGGTTCATCCCATCTGTAGATAAACCTAGTCTTAGGTTTCTTGGTTCCGCTGCGAAAAGTGGCCATCTAGCATTGACCTGAGCCCATGTCAATGAGTCAACCGGGTGTCTCATTGTTCCATCTCCAGAAGCATAACTATAATGCCATTGCAAATTCTTAGACATTATCTCCGATCTAAACATCCTCTTCAATCTTTCTTGTATAGGGAAATATCTGAGTATCTTTGCAGGAATCCCATCCTTTGTCTCACCAGAATGCTTATCAACATCCCATCTTGAAGCACCACACCTTGGGCAGCTACTCATCTCCTCGTACTGTTTCCGGTAAAGAATGCAGTCATTCTTACACGCATGGATAACATCATATCCAAAACCAAATATCTTCAAGAATTTCTTTATCTCAGATGTGGATGTTGGGAGCACATTACCTTTGGGAAGCATGTCATGAACCATACTCAAAAGCTGATCAAAGTAATTCTCTGAAATCCCACTCTTTACTTTGATCCTTTAGAGTCCCATAATTGCTGCAACTTTGGTGTAGTTTAGGCAATCTCAGTATAGAGGAGTTTCTGCATCCTCTAATTTTTTTCTTAAACTCAAATTCTTCTTCACTTCCAACAACTTCAGGCTGCTCTCCATCCTTTCGAGGACTCGGAATTGTCTTCATTTTAAAAAAAGGTAGATCTAAACAACTCATACGTTTCTAAGCCAGCACATTCATCATCACCTGTTTTCTCATTCCTTATCTCTCCATGAATATTCCAACAAGCATTTCTCTTGTACTTGTGATCCATTCCCCTAATTACCAAATGATCCAGTACTGTGCATATATATTGATGACACACATTCCGACAATCGATACAAGGACATAACATCTGCAAAGGATTACCCAATCTCTTCGCTGATGCATACACAAAAGCACGTGCACCTTCCTCATACTCAAAGCTTGCCCTGTAAATTATAAAAGAATCAAAGTATGTTTAACACAAAACATCGAAAAAACTGTTACTACACTGTGTTGAAGATTTTGTCAGAAAGCTGTAGAGAGGTTCGTACCTCGGAAGCCAAACCCATGACTTATCCATTACCAGAACACCGCAACAGCTACCAGGCCAAAGTGAAGTCGGAGAGTAGTAAAATTAGTCACAGAATTATAATAATTAGCCCCAAATTGAAACAAAAACCTAATTTGTTACCGGGCCAATTTTTTGTTTACCCGCCACCAATTTCGACAGCGTTTTAAATTATGTAATGCTATGTATTCTACGCGTCACCTTTTTTTTTATAAAAGACGACCTTTTCGTAGCGTTTACAAAAATGAAACGCTATTAAAAACTAAAACATAGCACAACACATATAAACGCTATAAGGAGACGCTATGAATACCCGATTTTCCTGTAGTGATAGTTATTAATATTTAACAATATTCACAAATATTTTCATCTTTATCATCTTACTTTTTTGTTTTTATTTAAGTTTATTTATATATATATATATATCTGTTAAATGAAATAAAAAAAATAAAATATAATTATATATGTATGAATATAATAATTTTTTATTTAAAGTATTTTATCATTTATATTAATCTAAATTTAAAATTCATATTGTTAATACGAATTTACTATATAAATTTGTATTATCCACAATAGTCATAGTTATCAATATTAAAAACTCATAATTCAAAAATATTTTCGTATTTCTCGTTTTATCTTTTCATTTTATTTTATTTGAATGATGTATATCTATAAAATAAAATAAAAACTAATTTTAAAACTGACATAATAAATTATAAAATTATAAATATAAACTAAGTATATATACGTAGCTCTTATTATAAGAGATAAAGATGAATATAATCTTGGATATTATTTGAGTGTATCATAATACTCAAGTATATCATTATAGTTGTGTATATCTTTCCTTTGTTCTAGCTCTTGTACTTCCTATATATATAGGCCCCATTCATATGAATAAGATACACAATTCTACAAACCTTATACTTATAAAACCCTCAAAGAAACCATCGATCGCTTTCTTATTTTTTACAACCAAAAACTAAGAAGAGAAGAGAAAAAAGATGTCGTTCTCAAGATCACAAAAGAAGTTGTTGGTAATCATGGTGGCGTTTGCATGTGTCTTCTCATCAGGCGCAGAGGCATGGAGCTGGAGTTGGAGCTGGGACGGCTCAAGTGGATCAGGGTCAAGTTCGGGTACAAACCCTGATGGTTCGCAATGGAGTTGCAGCTGGTACCGACGTTCACGTTCATGCTCGCGATGGAAGAGCTCAGGCTCGAACCCTAACGATTCGAGCTCCGGCCATAAAGGTTCGATCCCCGGTACGATCTCGAACCACCACAACGGTACAAGTTCCAGCCATAACAACGGTACGATCTCGAACCACCACAACGGTACGAGTTCCGGCAATAACAATGGTACGATCACGAACCATAACCATAATGGTACGATCTCAAACCATAACGGTACGAGCTCGGGCCATAACGATTTGGGACCAAGAGAGATGATAGTGGGAGGATCACATGGATGGAGATACGGGAACGGGACGGACGGGAATATCCGAGAATGGGCTTCAAAGAATGCTCCTTTCTATGTCGGTGATGTTCTCGGTGAGTTATATTTTCTTATGGTTAGGTTTAGGTTAATGTTAATATATCCCTATGCATGTATATTTATATTACAAAGTATTTTTTCTTGACTAATAATAATAATATTTTCTGCAGTTTTCGAGTACAACAATTTGACGAACCGAAGACATGACGTGTACTTGCTCCCAAACCTGTGGAGTTACATGAGCTGCAATTTTGATAATGGAAACAGGATTGCGTCCTCAACGGAGCTGAGAGGATCTAGAGATAGCTTCAGATTTACACTTGCGATGCCACAGCCTTACTTTTTTGCATGCAGCGAACGTAACGGTGATTTCTGCAAACTGGAAGACATGAAGTTTAGCGTTATCCCTGAATCTCGTTAATCCCATCCACTCCAAACCCTTATTTTTTTTGCTTCATCTTCTTGTCTTAATACAATATTAGAGTTATGTTTTTTTTTTCATTAGTTGGTTACGTAGGGTGCCTTTTTTTCTTTTCTTAATTTTATGTTTTTTTTTTGGATATTGGTGGAGATTTTTGAGGAATGAAACAGATTTTACTCTATCTTTGAAAGTGTTTAAATCAAAATCCAACTTCTCGATGGGAAAGAAAACAACTTGTATGTTGGAAAGTTTTATCTCAATTAAAACTTTCAAACCTTAAACAAAATATTTATTATATTAAAATAGAAGTACAATATAGAAATAAGCTTATCGCTACGTATTATTTACAATATATGTCATCTATACTATTAAAACAGGTGACTAAATATGAAATTACCCTTGAGTTAACGTGGAATATTACTTTTTGTGCCACTGCTTTTATTAGAAAATTTTAGATTTCATTAAGGGTAATTTTAGATTAGTAAATTTTGGACTATATGTGGGTCATACTAAATATTCTCTTATTAATAATTTTGTTCCAAAATATATTCACAATATCTTTTAATTCTTTTTGTTATAAAACTATTTTAGTTTTTCAATTTTTTATTAAAATAAATATTAATTTCGAATTTCTTATTGAATGTACTATAAAACTTTAATTATATGTTAATATAAATAATCTATAATTTATAATTTTTATTCAAAATATATATATTTATAATATCTTTTAATATATTATTAAATTGAAATAGAAATATATATTTCTATTTAAAAACAATCTTACAAATATATTTTAAACTTATTGTCTTTCAGAAAAAATAAATACTAAATTCATATTTATTACTAAATTTTTTTTTAAAAAAATTTAATAACATTTTAATTTATTAACTTAACATACATTTTATATTTAGACAATTACAGAACATAAAATATATTGAAAATAAATTAACCGATTTCGATTATCTATACTATTAGAAAACATTTTGATTATGGGAAGACAAGTTAAAATATGTATAAAGTAATTTAAATTGATATATTCTTAATTTGATAAAAATACTAAAATTACTCAACTTTATATTATTTGATTATATGATAATTTTGATTACAGTTGATGTTTTTACGATGATATTTTTTGAATAATTTTTTGATTAATGATTTTGTTCCAAAATATACTCACAATATCTTTTAATTCCTTTTGTTATAAAACTATTTTAATTTTTCAAATTTTTATTAAAATAAATATTAATTTCGAATTTCTTATTGAATGTACTATAAAACTTTAATTATATGTTAATATAAATAATCTATAATTTATAATTTTTATTCAAAATATATATTTTTATAATATCTTTTAATATATTATTAAATTGAAATAGAAATATATATTTCTATTTAAAAACAATCTTACAAATATATTTTAAACTTATTGTCTTTAAGAAAAAATAAATACTAAACTCATATTTATTACTAAATTTTTTTTTTAAAAAAATTAATAACATTTTAATTTATTAACTTAACATACATTTTATATTTAGACAATTAAAGAACATAAAACATATTGAAAATAATTTAACCGATTTCGATTATCTTTACTATTAGAAAACATTTTGATTATGGGAAGACAAGTTAAAATATGTATAAAGTAATTTAAATTGATATATTCTTAATTTGATAAAAATACTAAAATTACTCAACTTTATATTATTTGATTATATGATAATTTTGATTACAGTTGATGTTTTTACGATGATATTTTTTGAATAATTTTTTTAATCAGATTTTTAAATTACTTAAAATAATATAAGATGAGTTGAAATATAGATTAATTTCTTATTATAAAAATATTTAAAATATTTATATTGGAAATCAAGTTAAAAATGAATTAATCAATTTTAATTATATATTAAAATAAACTTAAATCAATCCAAAATGTTAAATGAGATTATCACATTTTAGTTATATTTTGATTAAAAAAATTAACATAGAAATTTGTATATTTAGATCATCATAAAATGGATTTAAAAAATAGATGAACCGATTTCTCAATTATCTATACTATTAAAAACTAATTTAACTACTGGAAAATGGGTTAAAAGAATTTAATAACTTATTTCAATTGATATATTTTTAATTTGATAAATTAATAAATTATTCAATATTTATACTAATGGAATATATGTTGAGTTTAGTTACGATTGATGTTTTAAGAATGACAGGTTTTAGAAATTGTTTTATCAAATTTTCAAAATACTTAGACTACTATAAATGGGTTGGTGTATAGACTAATTTTTATTATAAAAATATTTTTCAAAAAATTATGTTACTTGAAAGACATGTTAAAAAGATAAATTACCCAAATTTAATTATAAAAACATTAGATTTCATAAAATAATTCAAAAAATTTTAAATGAATGAATTATCATATTTCAGTTACATTTTGATATATGAAATAAATATAAAAATATTTACATTTAAGATATTATAAAACGAATTGAGAAATCTATTAAACAATTTTAAGTATATATATTTTTCAAAACAAATTTTGCCTACTGAAAAACGGGTTAAAAGAGTAATTAGTTTCAATTGATATATTCTTTATTTTATCAGTATTTAAATTATACATAAATTTGTAATCACGCGTCAAAACTATATTATTTAAAACAAAAAATTATATTTATATATATACACAATTTTAGTTATTTATACTATCAAAAACTAATTTTGACTACAGGAAAACGAGTTAAAAAGATTTAATAACTTATTTCAATTGATATATTCTAATTTCATAAAATACTAAAATTATTCAATATTTATATTATTGGAATATATATTGAGTTTGATTACGGCTAATGTTTATACGGTGGCAGTTTTTAAGGATTGTTTTATCAAATTTTAAAATACTTTGACAATTATAAATGAGTTGATGTATATATTAATTTATTTGATTATAAAATATTTTTCAAAAATTACATTCATTAAAAGACACGTTAAAAAATAAATTAACCAATTTAATTATACAAACATTAAATGAACTTAAGTCAATCCAAAAATGTTAAATGAATAGATTATCATATTTTAGTTGCATTTTGATCTATGAAATAAATATAAAAATACTTACATTTAGACCATTATAAAACAATTGAGAAATATTTTAAACAATTTTAAGTATATATAATGTTAAAAATAATTTTTGCCTACTAAAAACGGATTAAAAGAGTAATCAGTTTCAACTGATATATTTTTAATTTTATAAATATTTAAATTATACATAAATTTGTAATCACATGTCAAAACTATACTATTCAAAACAAAATTATATATATAATTAAATCAAAAACCTAACAGATCGAATCCAACAATTTATATATTAGTAAGATTGCATTTTAGACAAAAATTATTGATTTTAACAACTTTTAACAGTGAAATCACGGATTTTACTAAGTTAGAATTTTTTTTTAAAACATTATTAAATAAAATATATATGCACTTTTACAACAATAAGTTAAACTAATCATTTATTAAAAATAAAAATAAATCACAACTACTAAAAATATATTAAAATAATATCAAAACAAAACTAAAATTTATTAATTTTTTCTGACATTTAACACTACACCTTCATATTTTTACTTAATATAAATTAGATTGAATATTGAATAAACTTACTTTTTAAAAATATAAATTTAAGATAAATATTTTTTTTTAAATTATAAACCCGCGCTTCTTTAGCGCGGATCAAAATCTAGTTGATTTTTTATTTTTCCCTAAAGGTATCATTGTCAATATCTATTTATCACTAATTAATTCATAACATCTTCCAATATTTTTTTTTGCTCTCACAATCAAATCTTACAAAAATCTTTTGAAAAAAATAAAATTAATTTGTGATTATTATTAAAATAATATTATTAAATAATATTAACTTCTATACTATTAAAACAGGTGACTAAATATGAAATTACCCTTGAGTTAACGTGGAATATTACTTTTTGTGCCACTGCTTTTATTAGAAAATTTTAGATTTCATTAAGGGTAATTTTAGATTAGTAAATTTTGGACTATATGTGGGTCATACTAAATATTCTCTTATTAATAATTTTGTTCCAAAATATATTCACAATATCTTTTAATTCTTTTTGTTATAAAACTATTTTAGTTTTTCAATTTTTTATTAAAATAAATATTAATTTCGAATTTCTTATTGAATGTACTATAAAACTTTAATTATATGTTAATATAAATAATCTATAATTTATAATTTTTATTCAAAATATATATATTTATAATATCTTTTAATATATTATTAAATTGAAATAGAAATATATATTTCTATTTAAAAACAATCTTACAAATATATTTTAAACTTATTGTCTTTCAGAAAAAATAAATACTAAATTCATATTTATTACTAAATTTTTTTTTAAAAAAATTTAATAACATTTTAATTTATTAACTTAACATACATTTTATATTTAGACAATTACAGAACATAAAATATATTGAAAATAAATTAACCGATTTCGATTATCTATACTATTAGAAAACATTTTGATTATGGGAAGACAAGTTAAAATATGTATAAAGTAATTTAAATTGATATATTCTTAATTTGATAAAAATACTAAAATTACTCAACTTTATATTATTTGATTATATGATAATTTTGATTACAGTTGATGTTTTTACGATGATATTTTTTGAATAATTTTTTGATTAATGATTTTGTTCCAAAATATACTCACAATATCTTTTAATTCCTTTTGTTATAAAACTATTTTAATTTTTCAAATTTTTATTAAAATAAATATTAATTTCGAATTTCTTATTGAATGTACTATAAAACTTTAATTATATGTTAATATAAATAATCTATAATTTATAATTTTTATTCAAAATATATATTTTTATAATATCTTTTAATATATTATTAAATTGAAATAGAAATATATATTTCTATTTAAAAACAATCTTACAAATATATTTTAAACTTATTGTCTTTAAGAAAAAATAAATACTAAACTCATATTTATTACTAAATTTTTTTTTTTAAAAAATTAATAACATTTTAATTTATTAACTTAACATACATTTTATATTTAGACAATTAAAGAACATAAAACATATTGAAAATAATTTAACCGATTTCGATTATCTTTACTATTAGAAAACATTTTGATTATGGGAAGACAAGTTAAAATATGTATAAAGTAATTTAAATTGATATATTCTTAATTTGATAAAAATACTAAAATTACTCAACTTTATATTATTTGATTATATGATAATTTTGATTACAGTTGATGTTTTTACGATGATATTTTTTGAATAATTTTTTTAATCAGATTTTTAAATTACTTAAAATAATATAAGATGAGTTGAAATATAGATTAATTTCTTATTATAAAAATATTTAAAATATTTATATTGGAAATCAAGTTAAAAATGAATTAATCAATTTTAATTATATATTAAAATAAACTTAAATCAATCCAAAATGTTAAATGAGATTATCACATTTTAGTTATATTTTGATTAAAAAAATTAACATAGAAATTTGTATATTTAGATCATCATAAAATGGATTTAAAAAATAGATGAACCGATTTCTCAATTATCTATACTATTAAAAACTAATTTAACTACTGGAAAATGGGTTAAAAGAATTTAATAACTTATTTCAATTGATATATTTTTAATTTGATAAATTAATAAATTATTTAATATTTATACTAATGGAATATATGTTGAGTTTAGTTACGATTGATGTTTTAAGAATGACAGGTTTTAGAAATTGTTTTATCAAATTTTCAAAATACTTAGACTACTATAAATGGGTTGGTGTATAGACTAATTTTTATTATAAAAATATTTTTCAAAAAATTATGTTACTTGAAAGACATGTTAAAAAGATAAATTACCCAAATTTAATTATAAAAACATTAGATTTCATAAAATAATTCAAAAAATTTTAAATGAATGAATTATCATATTTCAGTTACATTTTGATATATGAAATAAATATAAAAATATTTACATTTAAGACATTATAAAACGAATTGAGAAATCTATTAAACAATTTTAAGTATATATATTTTTCAAAACAAATTTTGCCTACTGAAAAACGGGTTAAAAGAGTAATTAGTTTCAATTGATATATTCTTTATTTTATCAGTATTTAAATTATACATAAATTTGTAATCACGCGTCAAAACTATATTATTTAAAACAAAAAATTATATTTATATATATACACAATTTTAGTTATTTATACTATCAAAAACTAATTTTGACTACAGGAAAACGAGTTAAAAAGATTTAATAACTTATTTCAATTGATATATTCTAATTTCATAAAATACTAAAATTATTCAATATTTATATTATTGGAATATATATTGAGTTTGATTACGGCTAATGTTTATACGGTGGCAGTTTTTAAGGATTGTTTTATCAAATTTTAAAATACTTTGACAATTATAAATGAGTTGATGTATATATTAATTTATTTGATTATAAAATATTTTTCAAAAATTACATTCATTAAAAGACACGTTAAAAAGATAAATTAACCAATTTAATTATACAAACATTAAATGAACTTAAGTCAATCCAAAAATGTTAAATGAATAGATTATCATATTTTAGTTGCATTTTGATCTATGAAATAAATATAAAAATACTTACATTTAGACCATTATAAAACAATTGAGAAATATTTTAAACAATTTTAAGTATATATAATGTTAAAAATAATTTTTGCCTACTAAAAACGGATTAAAAGAGTAATCAGTTTCAACTGATATATTTTTAATTTTATAAATATTTAAATTATACATAAATTTGTAATCACATGTCAAAACTATACTATTCAAAACAAAATTATATATATAATTAAATCAAAAACCTAACAGATCGAATCCAACAATTTATATATTAGTAAGATTGCATTTTAGACAAAAATTATTGATTTTAACAACTTTTAACAGTGAAATCACGGATTTTACTAAGTTAGAATTTTTTTTAAAACATTATTAAATAAAATATATATGCACTTTTACAACAATAAGTTAAACTAATCATTTATTAAAAATAAAAATAAATCACAACTACTAAAAATATATTAAAATAATATCAAAACAAAACTAAAATTTATTAATTTTTTCTGACATTTAACACTACACCTTCATATTTTTACTTAATATAAATTAGATTGAATATTGAATAAACTTACTTTTTAAAAATATAAATTTAAGATAAATATTTTTTTTTTAAATTATAAACCCGCGCTTCTTTAGCGCGGATCAAAATCTAGTTGATTTTTTATTTTTCCCTAAAGGTATCATTGTCAATATCTATTTATCACTAATTAATTCATAACATCTTCCAATATTTTTTTTTGCTCTCACAATCAAATCTTACAAAAATCTTTTGAAAAAAATAAAATTAATTTGTGATTATTATTAAAATAATATTATTAAATAATATTAACTAAATTTTATTTCTGTAAAATAAAAATTCATGTTATTCGCCATTTAAAAAAACAAAAATGTATAAAACATAGTATTTAAATCTTAAAATTAAAACCATATCAAAAATAATAAAATTTAATATAATAAAATTGGGAAAAATATAAAATTTTATTTCAGAAAATATAAAATCTTAAATAAAATATGTGTGCTTAGTTTATTTTTTATTTTCAACTAAAATTGAATGCATAATACAATCTCACATAATTATATAGTATAGTTTGGTAAAATAATTTAAATCTAAATATAAAATTCAGACCTTAACTATAAAAATCATAGATAAAATCCAATTGGCTATAATCTAAATTTGGAATATCTCGAAAAACAAAATAATGAATCCAAAGCAAAAACAATACTCCTTCTTTTTCTCAATATAGGAGGTTTTAGCAAAAACACACATATTAAGAAAATTTAATTTCTTTACTTTAAACAAGAAAATATCATTTAATATTCTAGTTTTTCAAGATTTTCAAGACACTTCTTTCATTATGTTTTAGTTTTTCGATTTTTATAATAAAAAGGTGAACTTTTACCTTAAAATACCATAACCTCTTATATTTTGAGAAAAACTAAATCTCTAAAATCTCCTATATTGAGAAACGAATGGAGTAAAAAACAAATCAGATATCTAAAACATAGTATTTTAAAATTTAAAATCAAAACTAAAATAAATATAATAAACTAAACAAAGTATTACAAAGTATTTTTTTCTTGACTAATAATAATAGTACTTAATCCCTAAACCCAAAAAGTTTTAGATCCAAAAGGTCCATAATCCTTAAACCCTAAACCCAAAAGAATTTAAACAATAATCCCTAAACTCTAAACTCTAAAGGTCTTAAACCCTAAGCCGTAAACCTTAAACCATAATTCGTAGACCCTAAACTCTAATTTGTGAACTCTAAAAATATATAGATATTGATATATATTATTATCTATTTTTATAAAATATTTGAATGTCTTTAATTCCTTAATTTTATAATTTTATTTAAAAATAATATTACATGACATATTTTTATTGGTTAAAAAGAGGGGGTGAACAAATGGGTTCACCTCTAGGGGTGAACCTAAGTATTTTCCATTAAGAAATACATAAAACATAAGGGTACAAATGGTGGCATTTCTAAAAAACTAAAATCTAGTGAAATAGATTATTAAGTTGGATTTCTCTAAAGATAATCCATTTGCTAGTTCTTTTAATTTTAGTGAAACAATGTGAAACCCACATTTTATATGAAAAATTATAAAAGTTCTACTCGGAATGGTTCTTTGGCTCATTTAAAGAGAAAAAATCCAGCGTAATTTATCATTACTAGGAGAGAATCCGTGCAAATGCGCGGATTTTACTTAAAATTTTAGATATTTAATATATTTGATATTTATTTTGAGTATCAATATTGTTATATATTTTAAATTTACAAATTTGTATTTTTTTTTCTTTTTTATGATTATTATGATTATATATGCGCTAACATACGATTATTAATTTAATTTATTTTACAAATAAATTAATTATTAATTTTAAATGAGATTTTTTATAAATTTTATTTCCTTCAACTTTTTTTAAATTTTCTTTTAATTTTTATAAACTATTTAAAATATTTTTACTTTTATTTATACATTTTCATTCATCAAAATCTTAAATTTTTATTTTCATTCATAATATTTTAATATTCTTAGTTATTATTTTAAATTGTAAATTTATAAATTTATATATATATTTCATAATTTTTTATGTTCTTATATTTTATATAATTTTTTTTATCATTTTATCTCATTTTGTTACTTTTTCTTAATTGTAATAATTATTATTTATATATTTTAATATTTTAGTAATCATTTCTTGAATTTTACACACACACACACACACACACATATATATATATATATATATATTCATTGATTTAATTTCATATCTTTTGTTGTTATATTTTGTAAAAAAAATATTTATATTGTCATTTTATCTAATTTTTATAATATTTTCTTTCTATTCTTCATAATATTTTTTTTTGTTTTATGGTTCTTTATTTTTAGTTTTCAATATTTGAATTTTTTAATAATGCTATCATTACTTTTAGTTTTCAATACTTGAATTTATTTAATAATGTTATTTTTACTTTAGTCTTATAATTTAACATTTTACTTGTATTGAAATTTGTTTATTTTTATTTATTTATTGCATAAAAATATGAAAAATATATCTACAATTTATAAAATTTAATATTTATAAATTTATGAGATTATAAATTAAATTAAAATTTAAAATTTATGTTTTAATGATTTTAACTAATTGGTTTTAAATAAATAATATCACATTAAATATTATATTTATTTAAATTTTAAATAATGATGTAGAAATTGTTTAATGAGATAGACCAATTAAGGAGGGGTTGATGTGTCGACGTAGGAGAGAGTTCCCTTCTCTCATTATATATAGGATTCCACTAACCATAGTTTTAGTAACACCTATTCTATTTATTCTTCTTACAATTACCATTTGCATCTTAAATTTCCTCATGTTGGGGATATCTTGTCAAATTCTAAAATCGGATTGAATTGTTTAGTCTTGTTGGTTTAGTTAATCATGGGGAATTATTTAATCTTGTTGGTTTAGTTATTTATCTGTCCAATTGATATACAACAAACCTAAAATATGTATTAGACCCGAATTATAACGTTTAGAAAGCGTTTTTCAAGTATGTTTTTTAAAAACCGCTTTAAAGTTATCAATTATATTTTTTGTAATTGGTGTTTTTTAGAAAAGATTTAAATTTTTCAAAGCAAATGAAAAATCATACTTGTCCCATAATACATTTTTACGAATCGTACTATACTCTAAAACTGTCCCGCAAAACAGGAAAATACTTAGGTTCACCCCTAGAGGTGAACCCATTTGTTCACCCTCTCTTTTTTAACCAATAAAAATATACCATGTAATATTATTTTTAAATAAAATTATAAAATTAAAATTAAGGAATTAAAGACATTTAAATATTTTATAAAAATAGATAATAATATATATCAATATCTATATATTTTTAGAGTTCACAAATTAGAGTTTAGGGTCTACGAATTATGGTTTAGGGTTTACGGCTTAGGGTTTAAGACCTTTAGGGTTTAGAGTTTAGGGATTATTGTTTAAATTCTTTTGGGTTTAGGGTTTAAGGATTATAGACCTTTTGGATCTAAAACTTTTGGGGTTTAGGGATTAAGGACCCTTTGAATGTAAACCCTTTGGGGTTTAAGGTTTAGGGATTAGGATTTATGGTATAGGGTTTAAGCTCTTTGGGTTTAAGGTTTAGGAATTAGGATTTAAGCTCTTTAGGTTAGGGTTTAGGGTTTAGGAATTATGGTTTAGTTTTTTATTTTTTAAGATTTAAATATTGGGTTTAGGGATTAGGGTTTATGGTATAATGTTTAAGCTCTTTGGGTTTAGGGTTTAGGGTTTAAGCTCTTTGGGTTAGGGTTTTGGGTTTAGGGATTAGAGTTTAGTTTTTTATTTTTTTAAGATTTACATATTGGGTTTAGGGATTAGGGTTTAGTTTTAATTTTAATATTTTAGGTTCAAATTATCGTTTAGGGTTTAGGGTTTAGAATTTAGGGTTTAGAGATTAAGATTTAGGTTTTAGTATTTTTTATAAAAAAATTATTTTTAAGTTTTGTCTAAAATAAAATATATTTTCTTTTCTTTTATTTTCATTTTTTATTTTCTTATTTTTAAAATATTTTTAAAATTTTAATTATTTTTAATATTATATTATGTGGAATTATTTGATTGGTTAAAAAAGGTGGAGGTGAACAAAAGGGTTCACCTCTAGGGGTGAACCCAAGTATTACTCATTATAAAAAAAAGCAGCTGACACTAACAATGCATCAGCAATTTCATGTGTAACTGCATTAGCTCTGCCTCCCTTCTTGTATTTCTTCGGTGTTGACCAACAATCTTTTTGATGTGGCTTTTCTTTCCGCAATTCCAGCACTCAGTAGGCTGCTTGAATTTGGAATGACTTCTTCCATTCCTTAACTTTGACTTAGCTCTATTCGGGTAGTTCCTGTCTTGGGTTCTGCCTCTGTTTTCCACTTTGAAAGCAAAGCTCATCGATGTTTCTTCAGAATTTATCCTACGAACTTCTTCAGAAAGGATACGATCTCGAACATCGTTAAATGTAAGCTTCTGAGTGTCCACAAAGTTAATAAGCACTGCACTCAATGGCTCCCAACTTTTCGGCAGAGATGCCGCTTAAATCATTTCTCTCACTTAATCTTCAAACTCGATTTCAACGGATGACAGTTGGTTGACAACCGTGTTAAACTCGTTCACATATGCTACAACTGGACCACCTTCTTCCATCTTCTATTGGAAGAGTCTCTTCATGAGAAACACCTTATTATTAGCGGAAGGTTTCTCATACATATCTGAAAGAACTTTCATGAGCTCTTACGTGGTATTTTCCTTCACAACGTTATGACCAACGTTTTTGGATAGTGTTAACCTGATTACATACCGAGCAAGGAGATCCCATTCATCATGATCCATCTTCTTAGGTTTTACTCAGTGGTTGATGAAACTTCCTTTCGTACATATAATCTTCAATTTGTATTTTCCAAAACGCATAATTTGTACCTCTAACTGGTCGATATTTTCTGTTGAACCATCTTTGCCACCCATCATTTCTGATAATTCTTGTGAACTGCCATGTATTTGAACAAAATTACCACAACCTCGGCTTTGATACCAGTTGTTAGGAAATAGTGTCAAATTTTCGATAAATCAAATTTCTGAAAACGATAAAAACACACACAATTTGTTAATGAAGTTCGGCCAAATTTGCCTATGTCTCCGAGCCCGTTGCAGATCTTTTATTAATTACCGGAGAAATTTATAACACTCTCAACTCACACCCAAACCTGAAAACAACACTATAGAAAATTACTCACTTGATTTTCTCACAAACAAAAGAAAGAAAGAGAAAACCCTATTTATTTTTCTCTCTCTCTCACGTTTTTTTTTTTCTTTGGGATTTTAGGATGCATTTGCTTCTCATCTTACTTTAGTATATATAGAAGCTTGTGGGGTTTGGTGGAGACAAAATGAAGCCTAAAACCCTCTGGTCAATTATTCTCATCTTATTTTAGAATGTAACTATCCACCTAAAACCCTCTGGTCAAGAATGTAACTATCCACCTAAAACTATCGAATTTCCATTCTTTTGTTTTGTGTACCTAAATATTTTATAATTTTGTATATGTTTATAATTTTATGTGTAGAGAAGTGGGCAGCATATCTAAAGAATGATGATGTTTAATTCAAGATTTTTCATGATATAATTTTTCATGATGTAATTTCACAGCGATGGATCAACCAGCGCTTACAATACAATCTTTGAGACCCCATAGTTATTATACTCTCTTTTTTTTTTGCCGTCTGTCCACGTAGACTTAAGCCAAGTTTAATCTGCTTTCAAGATAACCTCAGAGAGCTCCTTCAGTCGGGACAGTCTGGCTTATGTGGGAAAATAGTATATCACGAGACCGGGCATCCTTAGCTAGGAAGTCCGCTCGAGTGTTTAAACTTCTGAAAATGTAGCAAATGTTGAAAAGATCGAAACCCTGCTTCAAAAGGGATAAAGCTTCTAACTCTGATGCAAAATTTGGCCAATCTCCCGGATCTTCTATCATATTCACCAGTGTTGCACAATCCGATTCAAACTGGACCTGAAGGATACGTCTCTCGAGTAGACATGTAACCGCCCATATAAGACCATCCATCTCCGCGTGCAGTGCCGAGAGGCTTCGAGGGCAGCCTTGTAGTCCAACGACTTCTTGACCCATGTGGTCCTTATAGCACAACCCTAAACCACTAACAATGCCATGCTCGACCTAAGAGGCGTCAGTTTGACATGTTAGGGTCCGAGCGTCCATCAGGGAGTCATTAAGTCCTTTGAAATCTTGGGATTCCTCCCTTTCTTTTTCTTCTCATTCTTCCCTCTCGTTAACAGCCAAATTCCAACTTTCCGCTTCCAGCTTAGCCAGTTGAAGAGAGGTCCTTGGAGAGATATTCTTTCCATTAAATACTTTGTCATTTCGTGCTTTACATATGAACCAAAGAATCCATGGAAACGTAGACTGGATGGAATCTGAGAGTCCCATGTCTTTTGTTCTCCAAAAAAGATAGTCTATATTCCTGTATAAAGATGAACTAGGAAAAATCTCCGGATTGGACGGGAAGTCCGATAAAGCCCAAACTTGTAAAGCTGAGGGCACTCAAAGAGTACATGGTTTATAGATTCTTCTGTGCTACCACATCTAGGACAAGTCCTGTCAGTGGCCAAATGCCTATAAGTCAGTCTTTCGCAGGTCGCCACACAACTTGATAATGCTTGCCACATAAAATGTCTTAATTTCGGTGCGGTCTTAATCTTCCAAACATGATCTTTTAAAGGGTTAATGCTCGGTTCGTTCACAAAGACATTCTTAAGGCTGTTCTTGTAATCCCGCAACAGCTCAAAACCCAATTTGACCGTATACACACTATTCTTTGTTTGGTTCCAAACAAGTCCGTCTGGGATCAAACCTCTGCTAGGTCTCAGACCTAATATAAGAGAAATGTCTTCTGGATGAAAAAAAAGTTATTATACTCAATGAGGGCGATTTCTTCAAATACTCATAGTGCTTGAAATTTCTGACCCCACGAAGGGATTAGGGTGGTTAAATAAAACAATTCATCCCAGATTTTACATAAAGATCAAAAGATGAAGTTATGGTCAATAAGAACAAAACTCATTTCTAGAAAAAAAACTTGGGAACTGATTAACAATATCTAAGAATTCATAATTATAATACGATAATGGATCATGTATTTTGAATGAAGAATTATTTTGTCCCAAAAATCAAATCAGATTTGTATCGATATATACTTTTTATTTTGTATTAAAGGTGTACATGTCGATTACACACCGTTTGTGATTTTAGTTCAAAAACGGATACACAATTTTTCTTAAAGTAGTTTGAAAAAATAGAAAATAAGTTCTCATACCATGTTAATAGGTATTTCGCTGAAATCTCATTTGTTCATCAATATAATATATTTAGAACTATCGTGTAAACCTTAACCTTGCAAACCATAAGAATATTAAAAATCATGTATTGAGTTGTTTTATAAAAAAAATAATCAGAATAATTGTAAGATTCTCATATTGGTTAAATCAGAATTTAACATTTACAAACAAACTATTAGGGATACAAGTTCCACATCGATAGTTAGAAGGGATCATTAATAATATATAAAGGATATAAACCACTACACTTATCACCAATTGGTTTTAGGTTAGAAGCCCATATAACTTAATATGGTATTAGAGCTCGATCCATGAAATTTAACCCGATCCGATCCAAAGTGGTCCAATCATCGACAATCCAGGTCCAAATTGGTACCGTCGATCCAAGCCCGAACTCTCCGAGATTAATGGTCAAAGAGCCATTATCTCGAGGGGCGTATTACACTACAAGAAAACAGGCCATTACCGAGGAAAAAAACCGACGGATATCCGTCGGAAATAGTCATTTCCGACGGATTTCCGACCAAAAAATTCCGTCATTTCTATTTCGTCGGAAAAAATTATTCGTCGGTTTTTCATCAGTAAAAACCGACGGATTACCGCCGGAAACAAAACCGACGGATTATCGATAGGATTTCGACGGACATAATACAGACGAATTTCTGACGGTATACCGACGAAATATTACCGACGGAATTCCGACGTAATATTACCGACGGAATTCCGACGGATAAGTAAAAAAAATAAAAAATATATATTTCGAAAATTAATTATTATTATTATTTAGAAATATAATAAAAACATAAATTTATTAAAATTTCCTAAATATATTTCATAAATATTTCAAAATGTTTTACAAATTCTTAAAAATCTTTTAAAATTTTCTGAAATATTTCTAAAATATTAAATAACATTTAAAATATTTATTAAATATAAAATGTGAAAAACGTTTTTAGAAAATGGTTTTTATAAGATAAAAACGTTTTACAATTCAAAACAATTTTCAAAAAAATTCCAAAAATATATTTCATGTTCATAAAAATATTTCAAGAGTTTTACATTTTTAAAAACGTTTTCCAAAATGTTTAAATCGGTTTTGACAAAAAATAAATTAAGAAATCAAAATATTCATACCCAAACAATCCAAAATCTTAATAACTAATGTTCAATCCATCATTCTCAACCTAAACTACCTTTCAATCTAGACATGCAACCATTTCCTAGAATCCTACAACCTAAACAAGAGATTTTAAAGAAAATCAATCGGTTGAAAGGATCACTTACATGTTCATGATGAATTTGGCGGTCGGATTTGGTGTTTTACAGTGAGAAACCGGCGAATTTCTAGAGAGAAGAACGGAGATGGCGAGAGACGAGAGAGAGACGTTTCAGAGAAATGGAGAAGAAGAAGTTTGGTAGAGACAATTAAAAACGATTTTCGACGAAAATCCGTCGGAAATCATTTACCGTCGGTTTTCCGACGAAAAACTGAGGGAAAATCGACGGAATTCCGTCAAAAATTTCCGACGGAATTATGAGGGTATAGGGTTTAGGGTTTCAATTAGGGTTTTGACTTTGGCATTTTATAATGTTCATATTTATATGCAACAATAACATTGAAGTTTTTGATTATACACCTCAATTTAAAGAAAATTATAAAAATGAAAAGTTAGATAAGGTTAGACACTAACTACGTCTTAACCGTTATTATGTACTACGAAGTGTTTCGGTCCGACGTGTTGTAAGTTTTTCTAATCATATAAACCATGTCATTTGGATCAGATATTGAAAACTAATAGTACAGACTATCATTACATTAACTACTGAGAGGCTTTACGATTATCTGTTTCCCATTCCGAAACCCTAAGCCCTAATCCATCAAAATCCGTCGGTAATTATCGACGGATTTCCGTCGGAATAATAAATATCGCGGTCTTCCGTCGGAAATATAAATATCGACGGATTTCCGTCAGAAATATTTTTAGAAACAAAAATTTTTTTCGCACCATGCGAGGTTCGAACACGGGACGCCTTGAGGGCTGGTGGTGTTTAATGACCAATTGAGCTGAGTAGTACATTGTAATTTTGATACAATTAGTTTTTCTAATCATACAAACCATGTCATTTGGATCAGATATTGAAAACTAATAGTACAAACTATCATTACATTAACTACTGAGAGGCTTTACGATTATCTGTTTCCCATTCCGAAACCCTAAGCCCTAATCCGTCGGGATAATAAATATCGACGGATTTCCGTCGGAAATATAAATATCGACGGATTTCTGTCAGAAATATTTTTAAAAACATTTTTTTTTTGCACCATGTGAGGTTCGAACACGGTCACATTAACAGTATTAACGGCTATACTGAATCGATGCTAAACCGACCGAAATACGACAAAAAAACGACGGAAATTAAACCGTCGGTTTATCGTCGGGTTTTTCCAACGGAATGAGAAACCGTCGGAAAACGTCCCGTCGAAAATTCGTCGGTTTATCGTCGGTAATTTCCGACGGAATTTCTTCCGTCGGTAATTCCGTCGGTAAACACCATGTTTTCTTGTAGTGTTAGGGACACAAGTCCCATATCGATAGTTGGAAGGGAACATTAAT
This sequence comes from Orychophragmus violaceus, assembly GCA_030180135.1. NCBI lineage: Eukaryota > Viridiplantae > Streptophyta > Magnoliopsida > Brassicales > Brassicaceae > Orychophragmus > Orychophragmus violaceus. The sequence continues at coordinate 82,834,164 of CM058231.1, forward strand.
CAACACACTAATAGAGCTTGTGCCTCTTAAGGTGTTGACACATCAGCTTTTTTAAGGCATGAGAGATTGACAACTCAATTAATGAAAAAACTATCAAAACCAATTAGAATATAATCTTTGTCCACATTTTATTTTTAATTTCCACATCACCTTTTCCAATTTTTACATCTCCATTTTTAGCAACAGACCCAAGTCTTCTCGTCTTCTTTGTCTTCTCGCCGTTTCGGACTCAGGCCAGGTCAATTTCCCAACCCAGGTTTTACTCGATTTGACCATGCCGAGAATCTTTTCTACACGATCGTTGATGCCACCATTTAAGCAACAAGAAAATGTGGTTTTATTGCAAATGGGAGTTGCGGCGGCGAATTGGACATCAGAATCGCCGACGGCAGAGGAGAGCAGCTGAAGACTTTCGAAGATGCTGCTGTGTTTCAGTGCTCAATATCGGCAATCAGAAATCGTTCATATCCTCTTCTCCTCCTCTGTCACCGTCAATTTCTTCGTCCTCTGTTTCTTCCACATCGGTGATAGTTTCATCATATGAGCCAGTGATTGATTGATGAAGGCGAGTTATGGTGAAATATATCGATCTAAAGGTGTGGAGGAGGACGAGTCTTATTGGGTGGCTATGTAGAGAGAGGCTGATGTAATTACGGATAAAGCTCCGGAAATTGACAAAGCTGAGGATGCTTTCTCTGCACTTCAGCTGTGAGTTTTGTGAAAATTTGAAAGCAAAAGGTTTCTCTTTTATAAGTATTATCATCTTGAAAGTCTCAATGTTAAACGAAGTTTATCTTTTAGGATGTTCAATGATGATGATGATTATAAATCAGAAGACCAAGTTTCAGTGCCAGCGTTCATAGATTGGATTGAGCCTCCATTGCAGCTCTGCAATACTAGACTTATGCAGCCTTATATGCTAGACAGATTCTACGACGCTTTTCATATGTTTCAGACTGGTCCATCAGTTCAGTTTCTCTCTTGTTTTATCACGGTCTTTAGTTCCGTCATTTGCTAAAGATATTTGCAGATAACTGTGAAACATTGATGTCTATTTTTGCAGAGAATGATTATGTCATTGGCTTCAGACATGGCTGTGTGGGATGCGGTGATGAAAAATGAGGTTGTCTTTGAGCTCATTACCAACGGTAAGAAATATTTAGGATCAATGGACTGTGGTTGGTTACACCAGATGAATATGTGAAGAGTTTTCCTTGATTTATAAGCAGCTAAGATGCCAGAAGAAGACTCTGGTTTAGCCACGAACTTCATAAGGCGGTTTCTTGAGAGAAGTGCCATCAAGATCATGAACGCAATGGAGAGTCACAAAGTACGTCACTGACCTCTTCTATGGAAATGAGACAGTCGTGTTAGCCACAGGTGCTGCATCAATAATGGAGAAGCTTCAGATGACGGTTCTGCTCGCCATTGTTGTTCTACTTATCGCATTTGTAACCAGAGGTACTGAGGTCAAATTCCATTGTGTAATCATACACGATTGTTGGAATAACTGATGCCATGAGCTTCAAGATTAGGAAGAGTACCTGGGAAAATAGCAATGGTGTAACCAGCAATGGTGTAACCAGCAATGCCCAATGAAATATAAAAGCCATTTGCAATAAAACTACTCACTTGTCAACTTCAGGTACTAAAGAGAACTATAATAAGTCATAGTTTGCATCAATTAGTAGTTCTTAGATGTAAGTAAAAAAGTGTTTAGCTATTGGTTTCATCATTGTGGAATGATTATAATGAATATACCAAACATTATAGCCTTATTTTCTGTGAATGCATCCATTTTGTTAAAAAGAGCTTCCTAAAGTTTATGTTTATCTTTGCAGGAGAAAGTTCAGCTAGAAACTGTCAGATTGTATAAATTTGTCATTGAATCAATCCTCTTGCAAGTACAATTTGTGGTTTCAGTTTTTTTTTTTCATCTGATTTTATCCATTTGAGACAATTGTTTGGTCAGCAAATGGGATTTCTTTCATCTTGTGGTTAAACTATATCTATAATTTTCTGTTAGATTAGCTACAATTCCATTATGGATTGGGCTATATAAAGCCCTCTCAAATGTTGCGGATGAGGTATGTTAGAGATAATGTCGTATCTCTCTAGATATCTTGTATATTCTCCAACTGTTTTGGATATTCTTCATAGATACTATAGGATATCTTCTACGACCGATTGTTAAGGACTCGTAGCTATCTCTCTGTTTGTATATATACAAGTGCTTCTGCACATATGAATACAACACAATTCCCTAATTTACATGGTATCAGAGCTAAGTTTCTGATTTTCAATTTTTTTTCTATCGATCTCTAGGTCGACTCTTTTTTTTTTTCTTTCCTTGTTATTCGATCCCTAGGTCAATAACACAAATACAAATACCTATAACCTCAACAATTTCTTCATCATGAGTGAATCTGATACTGGAAATCCCACAGCCTCTGCAGCTCAGTCAAAGAATGACAAGTTGATATCGCCGTATTACCTTCACCCGTCCGACAACACTGGACAGGTTCTGACTCCGATTTTGCTTAACGGAACGAATTACGAACGTTGGGCAAAATTGTTGATGAACTCACTTCGTACCAAACGAAAGCTGGGATTCATCGATGGTACTTTGAAACGGCCAACTAACAACACTGAAGATGCAGAAAAGTGGGACATGGTCAACGCCATGGTGATTGGCTGGATTTACAGCAGCGTGGAGTCCAAATTGCGTCCCTCCATATCTCTGGTTGACAGTGCGAAGGCGATGTGGTCGAGCTTGCAGCGGCGTTTTTCTGTCAGTGACGACACAAGGACACATCAGTTGCACGCCGATATAGCAGCATGTAAGCAAGAAGGAGAAACTGTTGAAATCTATTTCAGCAAGATCAAAGTTATGTGGGATGACTTGGCGGATATGGAGAAAGGTTTCAAGTGTTGCTGTGGAGATGACACATGCGACTCGATGGTTTCGTATGAAGCAGCACAAGAGAAGATAAGAATTCATCAGTTTCTGATGGGGTTAGACAATTCGAGATTTGGCACTGCTAGATCGAATCTTCTGAGCAGGGGTTCTGCTTTGAACCTTGATCAAGTGTACTCGCAAATTGTTCAAGAGGAGAGGCATCTTAATGCCATGAGGAATACTGAAGAAAGGGTCTCGACAATGGCCTTTGCCGCTTCAACAACGGCATCATCATCGGGAACTCGCCCATCAACTTCGTCGACACCATCGGCATCTGCTGCAAAGTTCTCTTCAAAAACAGTACCGACGTGTACGAACTGTGGGAAACAAGGACATGAAGCCGCAAATTGTTTTCAACTCATCGGGTTTCCGGAATGGTGGCCGGACAAAAGCAAAGCTCCGGGTGCTAGAGGAACTAACTCAGGCAGAGGAGGTCGCGGTGGACAAGAGGCAGGAAGAGGCCGCGGTGGTCGTGGTTCGGGATTCCGAGCTTACAACGCTCAATCTGAATCCTCTGAGTCGGGTATTCCCAACTTCACTCCGGACCAATGGAACTCGTTAGCTCAGTTTCTGAACAAGCAAACCGGTTCCGAGAAGCTCTCAGGTAACAATGATAAGCTTCTCTTATATGGCAAAGATCGCCGGTTCGATATCATTATCGACTCAGGTGCGTCGCACCATATGACAGGCGATTTTCGTCTTCTAAGTAGCGTGACAAACATTGCGCCTTGTCCGATAAAGTTGCCTAATGGGAATGTTACATGGGCGACCAAATGTGGACAGCTGAGACTTGGCACACGTTTGGTGCTTGATCATGTTTTCTATGCACCATATCTTACTATTACCCTCATTTCTGTGGCTAACTTGCTTCGTGACATAGCCGGTTTTGTTCTTTTTACAAAACAGTTTTGTGTGATACAGGACCTTGCCTCGAAGACTTTGATTGGAGCGGGTAGAGAGCGTGATGGGGTCTACCACTACACAGGCGCGATTACGGTTCAAGCTGGGTATGCTGGGAGACTTCAACCTCGGGCTCTATTGCACAGTATATTAGGACACCCTTCTTCACAAGTGCTTTCGGTTTTATCGAAGATTGGTGGTTTTTCTAGTTCTAGTAGTGAGTTTGAAAAGTCTTGTGACATTTGTGTACGCGCAAAGCAAACTCGCGATGTTTTTTCTCTAAGTTCTAATAAAGCTGATAAACCTTTTTCATTACTTCATGTGGACTTATGTGGACCATATCGTACACCTTCTTCTTCGGGTGCACGGTATTTTTTTACCATTGTTGACGATTACTCACGTGCTGTGTGGACAATCTTACTCTTAGAAAAGAAAGAGGCACCTGGTGTTTTGCGAAATTTCTTCGCCTTTGTGGAGCGCCAATTTGAAAGCTCTATCAAGATAATACGTACAGACAATGGCATGGAATTTATGTGTCTCAGATCATTTTTCGCTGAAAAGGGAGTGATACATCAGCGCTCGTGCGTCGCTACACCGCAACAAAATGGCCGTGTCGAACGAAAACATAGGCACATCTTGAATATGGCTCGCGCCTTACTATTCCAGGCACACTTGCCCATACGGTTTTGGGGCGAATGCATCATGACGGCTTCATATCTTATCAACAGAACTCCGTCGAGCTTACTTGGAAATAAATCGCCGTATGAGCTGCTGTATGGATCAGTTCCATCTTATGATAATCTCCGAATCTTTGGGACACTTTGTTTCGCCAGACGTGTCTCTCGGTCACATGACAAGTTCCAAGAAAAGAGAATTCGTTGTTTGTTTTTGGGTTATCCGATGGGCCAGAAAGGCTGGCTAGTTCTTGACCTCGTGACAAATAAAAGCTTCGTCTCTCGGGATGTCATCTTCAATGAAGACATTTTTCCTCTTGCGACACCTTCCAGTAGTCCTACCACATCGGAGCAGCCGGTGAGGCTAGCTACTGACCCTGTTCATCCTGCACTATTTGATGAGGAAGCGGATGACACAGGGATCACTGAGACAGGGGGAGTTCAAACAGGGGAGGTCATGACAGGGGAAGCTCCCACCTCTCCTGATACGATCGAGACTACAGACGTGTCTCCAACATCTCCTGCTGCGATTGAAACTACAAACCTGTCGGATTCTACTGTGCTGCCAAATCTGGGTCGAGGTTTGCGTGAAAAGAAGAAGTCAGTGTTACTTGAGCCGTACGTTACTTACTCGACAGCTCTCCACGACACATCCCATCACGCTCCCAAGGCCCTGCATGATCAATCTTCAAAGTCTTCAGGTACTACTCCTTATCCACTAACTAATTTTGTTTCATGTCACTGCTTGTCTGTTGCACAGCAGATGTTTTTGGCTAATCTCATAGCTACTTCGGATCCAACTCACTTCAAAGACGCCGTTAAATTTGGGATCTGGCGTGATGCTATGGGTTTAGAAGTTGAAGCCCTTGAAAGCCAGCATACGTGGGATATCACGGATCTTCCGAAAGGCAAAGTGGCGATTGCTTGTAAATGGATTTATAAAACGAAGCTTCGCTCCGATGGCTCTGTCGAAAGATACAAGGCTCGTCTGGTTATCTTGGGCAATCGGCAGGAGGAGGGGATCAATTACAAGGAAACGTTCGCTCCGGTTGTCAAAATGACAACCATCAGAATCTTGCTTGCTGTTTCGGCTGCAAGGAATTGGGAGCTACATCAGATGGACGTGCATAATGCATTTTTGCATGGTGATCTAGAGGAGGAAGTTTATATGAAATTACCTCCAGGGTTCTCTTCAGCTGCACCAGGAAAGGTGTGCAAACTACGGAAATCACTCTATGGACTTCGCCAAGCGCCTCGTTGTTGGTTTGCTAAGCTGTCCAATGCTTTGAAAGAGTTTGGTTTCCAGCAAAACTATGCAGATTATTCTCTTTTTACTCTCAATCGTGGTAACAAGATCATGTATGTCTTGGTTTATGTCGATGACCTCATCATTGGAGGAAACAACTCGGCGATGATCGCCACGTTTAAGGAATATCTGCATCGATGTTTCAAGATGAAAGACTTGGGAGTGCTTAAATATTTCTTGGGTATTGAAGTCTCTCGAGGTCAGTCAGGCATCTATCTTTCTCAGAATAAATATGCACTGGACATTATATCGGAATGTGGATTGATGGGCTCCAAACCAGTAGACACGCCAATGGAGCAGTATCATGGTCTGGCAAAGGACGACGGCACCTTCTACTCTGATCTGTTGCAGTACCGTCGCTTGGTAGGGAGACTGGTTTATTTATCGGTCACACGACCAGACTTGAGCTATGCAGTCCACATCTTAGCTCAATTTTTACAGAGTCCTCGCCAAAAACACTGGGATGCAGCTATACGTCTTGTGCGTTATCTGAAGAAAGCTCCGGGACAAGGGATTCTTTTACGCACAAACAACAAACTGCATTTATCTGCGTACTCTGATTCTGACTGGGCAGCTTGTCCTTTAACTAGAAGGTCTATAACTGGCTATCTTCTCTTGCTTGGTGACTCACTCATCTCTTGGAAGACGAAGAAACATCATACCGTGTCTCGCTCTTCAGCAGAGGCGGAGTACAGGGCTATGGCCATGACATTCGCTGAGCTTATATGGGTCAAGTCCATTCTTGATTCACTGGGCATACCACAGAGACTACCAATACCTCTCTACTGCGACAACCAAGCAGCTTTACATATCGCCGCGAATCCCGTATTTCACGAAAGAACCAAACACGTGGAGATCGACTGTCATTTCATACGCGATGGAGTCACTGCAGGAGTCATCTCGACACCACATATTTCGACAACTGAACAATTGGCAGACTTGTTAACCAAGTCACTTGGTCGTCCACAGTTCACGTACTTACTCGGCAAGATGGGCGTCCGAGATCTGTACGCTCCATCTTGAGGGGGAGTGTTAGAGATAATGTCGTATCTCTCTAGATATCTTGTATATTCTCCAACTGTTTTGGATATTCTTCATAGATACTATAGGATATCTTCTACGACCGATTGTTAAGGACTCGTAGCTATCTCTCTGTTTGTATATATACAAGTGCTTCTGCACATATGAATACAACACAATTCCCTAATTTACAAGGTACCTGCAAAAATAACTAATATTTAACGAAGGATATTATCATCCACATATGATGTTAGCATCACATACTCATCATTTGTCTTTCCCATTTTCAAAATCTTGTCAAGTTCACATTTACATTCACATGTAAGGTTGTTTGAGTTCTTGTAAGATATTTCTTAAACGCTTGGCTCAATAGATGGAATTTCTATTTTTTCGCTTCACTTTATTTCAGGTATGAAAAGTATTACCAAACTCCATGTGTTTGGTTGATCGGCTATTCTATAAAGGACTCTCACGAATATCTCTGTGCAAAAAAAAATTCTCCTTGTGGTAGTTGGATCGGTGATTTCTCAAATAGGTCTTTGTATGCTATAGTTTTCATTTTTGGCAGCCAGACATGTTACACTTGTAAATAATTAAATAATTTTATTTGCTTCAAACTTCACAAAAAAAAAATGCCAACAAAAATACAAAAATACACAAATAAAACATTGTATAATTAAAACATAAATTAAATAGGAAAAGAAAATTAGAAGGACAACCAAAAATGTCATAAATAGAGAAAATATAGCACATAGAAGAAGAAAAAAAAACAGAGTATCCGAATAAATCAATAAAAGTACATTTGAATGATTTTTTTTTATTTTATATTAGCAAAAAATAGTAAAAATATTGATTTAATCTTTTTTTCTTAATGCTTCTCCTCTTCCAAAAACATTTCTCACCAAATATATAGCTAATTTATTATGTGGTTTGCATAGATTATAATCATTCAACATTAACTATATAACAACAACCAAACATAACCAAAATATTTTTTTAGAAATACATATTTAAATTTTTTTTTTTACAGTAAATCCGCTGCGTAGCGCTGGTACATTTCTAGTAATATGTAAATGATATATGCTACTCCACTTATCACCAATTGGTTTTAGGTTGGAAGCCCATAGAACTTAATACAAACATCAATTTAGTTTTCTCCCCCTATGGTTACAATACATCCCCAATCATCATTCATCAATCACCACATTAACAAGTTTGTTTCGAAATTTCTTTGTAATTTGTGAAGCTCATCAAATTTTACAACAAAATATTTGTAAAGAGTAACACTTCAAGAAAGTCTCTAAGATCCTTTGCCTCCTCGTTGTCTCTTCTCTTCGAGCTGAGCTGCTTCGTTCAACATATATTATGCGTCTGTGTTTGTGTTTAGCTTTGCTAATGCTACAGACTGCATGTACAATGTTGTTGGCCAATGGGGATACACGCATTGCGCTTGCATTGATCACATAGTAAGTAGCATAGACATCGCCTATCAAATACAGTTGGTGACACCATTGATTTGTCCCTACGTCGATAAACTGTCCCAAAAAACAAATCCGGCTCAACCCATCTCTACTGAACCGATCAACCATATCGAAAACATAACCGAAACTAAATCCGGAAGTAGCACCGTTACCTGTGAGTAACAGTCGATGGTGGTTTAGTTAATGGGCCGGATTACGAAATCCAGTACCAACAATAGTCTCCCAGCCCATTAGTTTGATGGTTCGAGGTTAATGGGAAGTATACGGTCTTGGTAAGACGTGCACCGTCATCGATATCCCAAAAATAATGATTAGTGTTCATTACTGTTGATCTTATTCGGATCGAACGGCCAGGATTCAAGATCCGGGAGTAACATTAAGTTTTGGGGGCATGGACTCGATTTTAGGGAATAATGATGGCAGTTCCGTCACTATCCGTTTATCTTGTCGATTATCGGACGGTCGAGATTTGATATACCAACTAATTTTGCCGACCTCGGTTCGCGAAAAATCAACTCGATCCTGCGTCGTTGATCTGTGATCATTGATTGCGAATCAACAGCTCGGATGGGGAATGCGAGAGGTCCTTAGATTCTTGGGCTCTATGATATGGCGATTTGATTCTTAGTTATCATTAAAGTTTTTCAAAACGAACGGTTGAGCTCTTGGGAAGTAGAAAATCCTGTCTATCTCGAGGGAGGAAAGCATCAATTATCTTTCAAAGGGAGGTTACCTCCTTCACGATTCCCACTACGGTTCGTGCTACATATTAGATGTAACCTTCTTCCCATTCCTTTTACGTTTTTTCTTTCTACGCGGATCACATACCAGAACCATTGATAAACATATAAACGGTTCATATTGTTTTTCAGCAGCACACATATCCAATTTTGAACCGTTAGATCTATATTATATCAAATCTTGACCATTTATTTCTAAACCTAACTCATCTCATCTCTTAAGTTACATAAAAGTATCACACTCATGCAGCCTTACAAGACTTCTTCCACTTCTTTTTTCTGCCTGGCTCTTCTCTTAAATTACAAAAAGTAACCTTTTCAAAACAATCGATTTTAATGTAATCCTTTTTCATGCAGCAGTAACACTATTGATTTCCAAAACCCTAAATTTTAATGTAACCCTTTTTGAGCACCGCCGATAGTTAATATCAGTTTAGATCTAAAACTACAAACCTCGAATGAGAGCAGCTCCTCCTCTCGTCGTTAAGTCGTGTATTCTTCTCTTATGTTTAATTTTGATTCGCTATTTGCTGGTGAATGTGTGTTACCCGAACTTGAATTTTGGATTATTGGTTCTTGTCAATCTATCAATTGCAGGTGATTTCGGGGAATCTTTGGAGGGGGGGGGGGGGGAGAGAGAAGATGAATCGTTCTGGGTAGTGAAGAAGAAAACGAAGCAGGTGGTGAAGAGGAAGACGAAGCAGGTCCCGGCGGCGAAGACGAAGAAGCAGGTCGCGACAAAGATGAAGATGCAGGTCGCGGAGAAGAAGAAGCAGGTCTCTATGTCCCTCCTCCACCCTCTTCCATCTTTCTTTTTTACCAGATCCACCGTAGACGCTTGATTGATGAATTGATGTTTTGCGTTTCTGTCTTTTTTCTTTTTTCGTTATTGAGTTTTGTTTATTTATTTATTGTAATTTTCTATTTTTTTATTTTAATTTTTTATAATAGAATATTTATATGAAAAATGCTACATAATAGCTATGACAAAAATAATGGATATTCATAGCTAAAGCTACGAACCATTGTCGCAGATAATCATAGCTAATCTAGCTATGAGTATACATCGTAGATATTTGTAGCAATTAGCTATGAATATATTTGTAGCTATTCCGCATACACGTAGCAACGAATAGTTATGAAGGTTCAATATCTACAAGCCTTTAGGTGTGGGGACGCGTCGTAGCTATCCGTAGCTATGGCAAAATAGCTACGGAAAATGGCCTTAGCTACAACTGAATCCGTAGCTATGACGCAGTTTTCTGGTAGTTCATGTTCTTGTTTTATTGTTGGTCAAACAGTCTTCCATAGTCCAAATTTTTGGGCCGTATGGTTTGGAAGTCCAACTCCTTACTCATTCCTTTTTCCATCCCTGGGATTTCAAAAGGAAGTGTTTAACTTCTAAAGCGTCGGTCATCCCATCTAAGTGCCTACCGTGTTTTGTTGGGTTTTGGGATTGAGTTCTAGAGCATTCCGAGAAATCGAACGTCTTGGAATTTGGGAAGAATTCCTGTCAAGTGGGGGAGAATTGTCATGGCCCAATTTTCTCATTTTCGGGTTTGTTAAAAATTGTCCAAATTAAGCCCAAACCCAATTCATAAATCTCAGATATCTTCCTCTTTTTCTTATAAATAGGTGTTGTCACCAAAGAGAAAGAGGCAAAGGGGAATCCCGAAGAATTTCGTCGCAGCCAGCCAGCGCCGGAGAAGTTGAGCCACCGTCCTCCGCTGTCATTGACCACCGTCCGATCTTCGCTCTTTCTCTTTGTCCTTGTGTCATGTCTTCGTTCTTCTCTCGCAATAAGTGAATCCAAATCCTATATTGGTTCCTATCTTCTTGGTATCCTTATCTCGCGTTTCGATTCCCTGTGTTAAGTAGATCGGATTTTTAATCTTGCTTTTTCTATCTTACACTCTTTCGAATGCAAATATAGGATATAGTCAATTTAGGCCGTTATATTGAATTGCGTTTTCTGGAGATCCGTAATGATTCACGAAACGCACAATATGTCGTTGGGAAGGTCAAGGTCTCAGCTTTCCATAATGGTAATAATCACTCTGTTACGACTTACCGTTTGGATTATATTATCTGTTTTATGAAACGTGTATGTTCATGATGAACATGAATTTAGTCTGGATATGTTTGTGTTTTGAGTTGGGAAAGTGGATTCGCTTGACTCTGATATTTGCAGGGATTTATTAGAAACATAAATATAGCTTTTGGTTCAAGTAGAATTGATCTAGAGCCTTAGATCATGGAGAATCGTGTTCTTTATCCGTGATATCGTTCGCAATCCATTCCCGGTTCGTTTGCGGTTCATCATCATTGTCATCCAAGGCCAAGGTGAGGTGGTTCACTCTAATTTATTCATTGTTTTCGTTATATGCCATGATTGGGTTAAGTTTGCTTTCTTGTTTGTTGTGTGTTTTAGGTGGTTAGAAAATATATAAGCTATAGTATTTATATAATAATTTCTAATCAAGAACTTTATGTTAAATGAAATTGAATGATCGATGTAAAAAATTAACCGAGAAAACTGGAATTGAGAATTAAAGTATGGTTGTTAGACGAATGAAAACTTGCGTGTTTGTCTTTTTTAGAACGAAATTGATAAATAAATCGTTAACCGAAAATGAGATTTTGTGATTGATTGTGACGTTTAGGATTGTATGGCTTGTGTTGTTGACTGAGTTATTGTGTGATAACATAGATTTTCTGTTAAGACAGTTAGGTTGAGAACCGGATAATGTTGAGTTAGAGTTAGGTGTGGGTGTACGGGGTTGAGAATCCTCTGTACATGTTGATTGTCAGGATGAGGCTGGTTTGGGTACGTCCTTCCGCTTAGTTCTTGAAAGCCCATTGTGTGACCCGAAAGGGTTGGACATGGTGTTGGTAAGTGCACGGTTAATGCCGGTTGGGCATGGTATGTAACTACAGGGGTGTCTAGGACCGGTGGTCATTGCGATCGGGTTGGACTCTCTTGCTTGATTTTTGTTCAATTTCGAGACTATGTATATCCTTATATGTAGTTGGTGCTCGTAGCTGCTTAATTCTTGTTTTGGTGTTAGGTTTTATGTCGGATGTGTTGAAGTGGATTATTTCGATTGTCTCACTGAGTAATCCCCCATTGCTCACCCCTCTACTTTTCCATGTTCTTTTTCCGTAGGACTAGTATTAGAGATTTTATTACGGGTTACGTTGGTAGATTTGAACTAAAAGAGGCATGAGAAGGCCTTTTGGGACCATGGGACGACATGCCGGATAGCCATTTTGGTTCAACGGATGTCCTATCGTTGTCGTTTTCGGTTCTCCGGGAAGTGGGTATTACATGAAGCATTTTGGAATCTGATTACTAAAATTTCAATTTGAAAACACGACAGAAACTTGCATTTTTATTCAGAACCATAATTAGCAAATATTTAAAAAACATAATGGTATATTTGATATTTTAACTTTAGTAACGAATTAGTATGAAAAAAAAAGAATGAAGATGAAAACCTAAATCTTTGACTTTGAGCATTTTGATAGTTATCTTTAGTTAAATCTTTTTCCATACCATATGATTTGGGCGAAACCGATTAATCTCAGGGTGGAAAACATGGCCGAAACATCTTACCTTAATTCCGGTTGGCCAAGCACATACACTACAAGAAAACTGTCATTATAGGACTACGTTTTGCGATTGAACATATAGTCGCAAAAATAGCGACCGAAATTCGACTATTGAACGACATAATAGAGACGACACAAAAACAGTCGTAACTTAGTCTCTATTATGCGTCCAAATATTTTAGTCGTAAAGCAGTCGCAAAGTTGCGACTGATACGCGTCGACTAAAGATTAGTCGTAGAATAGTCGCAAAAGTACGACTGTTTTACGACTACATGTACGTCATATATAACAGTCATAAAACGGTCGCGCTTTTGTGGCTAAGAAGTGACTACCCAATATTAGTCGTGAAAAGCAGAGTTATACGCACATTTTATATACTTTTCGATTTAGTTATAACAACTTTTTACAACTTTTGTAATAGTCGCAAAACAGTCGCAAAGATAGTCGCAAAACAGCCGCAATGACCTTTATATATAGACTTTGATCTTCTTCATCCTCATTTCTATAATAACACAACTTTCTTACAAAACCACTACAAAGAAAACAGAAACGTATCGAGGAAAAAATGTTTTTTTATAAAATGTCGGGTTATTATAATTACCGAGAATGGGTGTATCAGAGGATAGATCAAGAGACGCAAAATTTCTCGTCGGAGTTTGAAATGGGGGTCTAACAATTCATGGGTTTTGCAAGTAACCAGCCCTTTGCACTAAATAAGGAGGTAGGTTTTTATGTCCTTGTAAGTTCTGCAAAAACGAGAAAGTTATTTCGGGGAATAAAATTTAGAATCATCTATTAAGTACAGGATCTATAGAAGATTATTATATTTGGTATAAGCATGGAGAAGAAATTGATGTGGCTTTAGGACCAAGTCATGTTAATATGACGCATTTGGATAATGCCAGAAGATAGATATGTGGATATGGTGAATGATGCGTTTCACGATAACGTGAGTTTTGACAACTATCCTGATGATAGTTGTCCGAATGTAGAAGAACCGGTACGCAACCATTCATTTTTCTTAATTGTATATTATTGTAGGGATTGGAGCATTTCTTCGTGACTTATGTTCAAGAAATTTGCAGAAAAGCCGCGTCCAAATCCTAAAGCAAAACATAGTTCTGATCATACGTAATTTGGAAAAGATATTTCCTCCTTCTTTTTTCGATGTGATGGAGCATTTGCCTATACATCTTCCTTATGAAGCTGAGTTAGGAGGCCCTGTGCAATATAGGTGGACGTATCCTTTTGAAAGGTTTTTCAAAAAGTTGAAAGGAAAGGCGAAGAACAAAAGATATGCAGCAGGAGCGATTGTTCAATCGTATCTCAATGATGAAATATCTTATTTCTCAGAGCACTACTTTGACGCAAATATACAAACAAAATCAAGGTAAACACTAAATCTAATTTCATTTGTAGATTATGTATATATTTAATGTGAATTACCTTTCACCGCGTAGGTTAACAAGATTTGACGAAGGTGAAGCCCCAGTGTATCATGTCAAAGGAGTACCTGATATATTTTCTCGCGTAGGTCGTCCAAGTGGAGAAATGCACCAAGTATGGCTATTAGAGAAGGACTATAAATGTGCACATGCATATGTTCTGCGAAATTGTGATTATTTTCAGCCGTTTGAGAGGTAAAATTTGGAATTTAATTTATTTGGATTCATAAGCATGTGTTTTATTTCTCACATATGTCTTTGTCTTATATATAGTATGTTCGAAGAGTATATTTCTGCAAATTATCCAGGACTCCCAGAAAAAGAAATTGCTGTGAAAAGAGCTGAGGAATATTCTACTTGGGTAAACGATTATGTATGTCTTAAAAAACCTTGCAAGTTTTGTGTGTATATATATTTTGGACACATGGTAATTTATATTTGAATGCATGCTACTTACTGGAAGAAAACAGTTCCTTTTCCTCCTTGGGTCAAAGAGATCGTGAATGGACCCGTGAATAAAGCCAAAACATGACCTATCTATTTCACAAGAGGATATTTGTTTCATACTCAAAATCACGGCGAGGGGCGGAAGACTTGTAATTATGGGGTATGTGTTAAAGGTCATAATTATTCTAATGCATCGGATGAAGCAGATTTCTACTGGACCTTAACAGATATCATACAACTTGAGTACGAGGGGATAATTGATTTGAAAATCACATTTTTTTAAGTGTAAGTGGTATGATCCTGTTATTGGTAGAGGCAATCGGAGGAGCAATGGTGGTGTTGTTGATGTTCTTTCATCGAGGAAATACAATAAATACGAACCATTTATTCTAGGTTTGTATATATATACATATATCAATATCATATATTTATGTATTTTTAATTATATTCAATGTATTGATAATGCACAGCTTCACAAGCGGATCAGGTTTGTTATTTCCTGTACCCGTACACAAAAGTTTTTTCATAAGGCCCAAGTAAATTACCTTTCCCGACCAACCTAAAAATTTCCTAAGGAATTTCCCCCTTTCTCTTAACCCTAACCCTAATCGCGATTTCACAATCCTTCTCTCGTACCAAATCCGCCGATCTTCCGTCCTCCGACGATGGCAAACTGATATATCATGGTTTTCACCGGTTTTAGACCATGATATAAGTATGTTTTAGAGTCTATTTGTGTTCTTTTAGAGTCTTTTACAGGTGTTATTAGGTACACACACGTTTGGAGCTGAAATGGAGATTATGGAGCTTTTTGGAGCATTTTGGAGTTTTGACCCGAGAGATATAGTTCACTGTCCAGAACAGAGTATTGCATCAATCGACACACATCTGCATTGATCGATGCATAGCGCGTTGGGCCAGTCTCGGTGAGTTTATCGAAGATATTGGGATTTGCACAATTGCCCAGAAGTTCCTGATATTTACACAGAAGCCCCAAGACGTGATTAGACTAATATAATTAGGTTTTATACTTTTATTTTACATAAGCAATCATACTTTGAGCTGAGAGTTAGAGAGAGATTTTGGGGCTGAACTGAACCTGTACTGCTTCCTGCTTTTGGAGAAGATTTTGAACCCCTTTGTTTCCTTTGATCTTTTTATGCAATTTATTTATTCATTGATTATGTTTACATCATCTATGTCTGAGTAGATTCATAGTTAGGTTTAGGGTTTCTCATATAGGATTTCATGACTTGCTAAATCTGTTTAATTCAGTTTAGGATTCATATCATAATTGTTCTTCAATCTAAATTGTGTTTAATGCTAGTTCTAACTTGATCACTTAGAATCTAGATCTTAGGTTGCTAAATACGACACAGCGGTGTGGTTTAGAATCTGAACTATTTAGGTTGAGCAATTGAATTACTCGCAAAGAAATTTGGTTTAGTTTAATTGTGAACATATCGAACTTGGAATTAAAGCTGGTTTAATCTGTTAGTAATTACAAAGACATTTGGATTACTGCACTTAGACTTAGAGAATTCTCGCAATGACAGTTGGTTAATTCAATATCTGTGATTCGAGTTCTAGAACTGAGCTTAATTTGATCATGACTGAATGATTTATCTGCTTGTCTGATTTCCTGAGAACGCCCTAGACTTAGCGCTTTTAGTTAACTGCATTCAAAACCAATCTTGCTACTGATTTACTTTCCTGCATTGCTTTTGTTTATCAAATTGTTTTCTCCTAGTTTAATCTCAACTGTTATAAGTCTATCGTTGACCGGAGTCTCTGTGGATTCGATACATAAGTACTACATCTGCATATCTGTGCACTTGCAGTAGAATAGGATTAATTCTTGACCCTATCAAGTTTTTGGCGCCGTTGCTGGGGACTCTTTTGAGTCTCCAGTAGATTTGAACTTAGGGTTTAGACTAGGATTTTTAATCTTTGTTTTAGTTACTAACTTTTTCTCTATTTTTCTCTGTCGCAGGTTGTGTATTCGCCTAGCATCGATCGATGCACCTCATGCGTCGATCGTTGCAAGTCGTGGACAGACAACTTCACTTGTTTCTCTTGGAACTGATGAGGAGACGGATCAAGAGCTTATTTGACTATTCCCTGGAGTGTCTGAGATAACTTAACAGGATATTAATGAGGTTCGCCAGATGGAAGAGATAGATGAGGAGTTTGAAGAAGAGCCACATTCTGAGGATCCACCTTATCACCCTTGTGTCCAAAGATACTTGGGGAAGATGCTGCCTTTGGATGAAGAGCTGAAAGATTGGGTGATAGTGGTCCCTAGACATATCAGTGAGGTGTTGTTAACCAAGATCCCTAAGAAGCTACCTGATTCTGGTGTATTTGTGTTGAGTTGTTCTATCTTCGAGGATAGCTTTAGGAGTTCTCTGTGTGATTTAGGAGCTGCTGGAAGTCTTATGCCATACTCTGTGGCAGTAAAGCTGGGGATGACAGATTTTTTGCCCACTAGGACTTCTCTTGTCCTAGCTGATAAGTCGATAAGGATTCCAGAAGGAGTTCTTGAGGACGTCCCAGTGAGAGTTGGAAACTACTTGGTTCCGACAGATTTCTTGGTGCTTAAGTACGACAGTGATCCTGACGATGCCTTGATACTTGGAAGACCATTTTTAGCTACAGCTGGAGCAGTAATTGATGTGAGGAATAGTCTGATTGATCTTCATCTGGGAGATGAACCTCTGCACTTTGAGATGGATATGCTGCGCAGGCCTAAGGTTGATGGTCAGACATTCACCATAGAGGATGGAGATGGAGAGCAGACGAGTGGAGCTTTGAGTCCTGATCCTGGAGATCATCACATCCCATCTTTTCTTGGACGAGCTCACACTGATACAGCTTACTCTCCACCTTGGATGAGGAGACTTTGACAGAGGCATTCACAGTCTCTGTTGAAACCTCCTGGCGCCTGATATTGTTTGTCTGGTCAAGCTAATGACCTTAAACAACGCTGTTGGTGTTTTTCTTAGGATTTAACGTTTAGATTTTGTTTTTGCTAAGTTTTTAACAGAACACTGTCTGGAGACATGCGTCGATCGACGCAGGGAGATTTGACGAAGAGATGAAATCGCCTTGTGACGATCGTTGCTCATCTGCAACGATCGAGGTAAGTGCCTTAAACCCTTTCTCTCTTCTTTTCTTCCCCATTTCGCCGTCCGTACAATCTGATTCTCATCTCCCTAAATCTCTCATTTCTTCATCATTTTTGTTGATTCAAAGTGCTATTGTACTTGTGTTTACACGCTCTATCTATTTCTCTAACCCATTTGAAGTGATTCCAAGGTAAGAGCTCTCAATTTCATCATTTACGGATCCAGTTCTAGGGTTTTGAAATTAGAGATTTTTGGCTTTAAGATGATGAAACCGTATAATGCTGTTTGTGAGATTGTGGGACTGATTTTGCACGATTTGAATCGTTACTTAGCGACTGTGAATTCACCTTGAAACGATCGTCGCACTTGTGCAACGGTCGTTGCATTGCGAATTCACAGGGAGTTTCTGCCGTGACTAATATTGTTAAATTCTTTTGATTGCAGATGCCTCCTCGCGGACAACCTCGCAAACGTAGAGCTACCACAGCAGCTGCATCTGCAGGCCCTCCGCCAATTTAGTGGTTCCCTTGAGACTCGGATCCACCTGAGGATTATCAGAGAGATCGTGAGGCCATAACATTGCCTTGGCCCAGAGCATATAAGACAAAAATCCCTACAGAAAAGAATTGGGGTATGGAGAATAGCGAGCTGCTCAAGACTAACAAATTCACTGAGCGGCTGTTACATGATCACTGGGATGAGTACGATACACTGCTCTACAATGGGTGGTGTCACACGACGATCAAGCCAAACAAGTTCGCTGACTATTGGACTTGTAGAGGTATGTGGATTGATGAGCAGGTTCTGACGTTGTGCAAGGGCATTGCTCTGGGGACAATGCCTATGCAGCCTTATGAGTTGTATCCTGATCTGGTTAGACAGCTGCTGGCTACCTGCAGAGTTATCTATCCTGACCCAGAGAGCAGGAGAGCTTCAGGAGGTATCTTTACCTTCATGTGCCTAGGAGTCAGGTATAGGATCCCACTTCTTGACATTTGCCGGATATATGGATTTAGCATTGAGCCTACACACACCGGTATGTCTCTTCCATGGGAAGCGCCAGAGGCCCAGTATTTCTGGGATCACATTGGTAATGGTCGATACGACTCACGGACTACGAGGGTGATTCAGGTTAGGCATTCTGTTCTCAGATATGTGGTGCGCATCTTGGGATATACTCTGTTGTGCAAGGCTGAAGCGAACAAGATGCGTAAGAACGAGCTGGAGATGCTTTTCAGTGGGCTGACAGAGCAGTTTGCTGACACTGATTTGAGAGATCCCACCAGAGGACTCAACATGGGAGCTGTGTTTGCTCATCATTTGTGCGCTCTGCGGAAGAAGGCATATGACGGGAAGGACTCCGAGTCAGTAGGGAGTTTGCTTACTCCCATTTTCAGACATTGCAGGATCCCACTAGAGGGTACAGAGTGTGATGACAGCAAGGAGTTCCTTGATTTTACTCACCTGCAGAGTGCTACATGGCTGAAGGAGGGACGCATATGGGTGTATTATGACACTGATGCTAGGAAGCATGATGTAGATCTTCCTACTGCTGATCTGACCAAGATCGATACAGTGGATGATTTGCGTTTCCTGCCTCCTACGCGTGATCAGCGTAGTGTCCCTACGATGGCTCATCCGCTGGGAGAGCCTTCTACGAGAGCCTTTTCTTCTTCTGCGCCTGCGCCTGCTGCTGCTACACAGGACATTGGTCCTTATCCTGCTCCATCGGTACCGTTGGGAGAGATGTCTGAGGGAGAGTGGAGAGAGCGTCAGGATGGGATACTACGGACCATCTGGGAGTGGATGCGTGGATGCTCTTTCAGGAGACAGCCACAAGTTTACTAGCCCGTTCCTGCTAGTCGTCGTCGACAGCGTTCTCCAACTCTTGATCTTTGGAGTGGCACTGAAGGCATGGAGGGTATAGATGATGAGAGCGAGTGAGATTAGTCTCCATTTTCAGACATCGGTTCTGTATTTATTTTTCTTTTTCTTTTGCATTTTCTTTTGATTTTCCTTAGGATTTTATGTTTTTGGATGATATGCTTGCTTTGAGACTATCAGTTGCTTTGATGTTGTCTGTTTGCAGTGTTTTTCAGCTTGCAGGTTCGAAAATTTGGATTTTCTCACGGACTAACCTGCTAACTTGCTGACTGATCCGAGAATTCGCAGTGCGACGATCGACACACTCTTGTGTCGATCTTCACAACACGAGAAATCGCACTGCAGCGATCGTTGCGGTCCTGAGCAACGATCGACTCATGACGCAAATCGCCCTGCAACGATCAACGCACTATGTGCAACGATCGATGCAGGTATGAGACAGGTAAAAATCAGACAGAACTTACTCATCCAATTAACAAATTTTTCTTTATTTTTACCAATCCTAAGCTTGACACTACTGGGGACAGTGTGTTTAAGTGTGGGGGGAGGTAGCTACTGACTTAGTTCTTTCTGTTTTCTTAGAATCAGTCCGTTTTTCAAAATTTGTTTTATTGAGTCAAAATGGTTTAAGTAAGAAACAATGAATTTTTTAGAAGTTAATAGCACTTGCATGAACTTAATTGACCATTGGGATGAAGTTGCAGATTATCTATGACTATTAGAAAACCCAACACGGATCAGCCTACTGGGGACACCCATATCACTTCAAGTATCAGAGGATCCTTTTACTGACTTCACATCTAATACTTACTTAATTTTCTCACCTATGGGCTTGGAATACCTTGAGTTGGATTCCTTTGTTAGTTCTGACACAGCTTGTAAACCTGTCCAATTTGGTTCCCTTCTCCCCTTCCATAAAGTAAAAAAAAAAAGAGTAATAAACTGAGGATGAGCTAGTAGATCCGAAGTGGTCTCTGGGAGTGGTAGCTACAACTATTACCTCCTGTGCATCCATGGAATGTGTCCAAAGTACACCCCAAAACGGGAAGAACACTGATAAAAAAAAAATGATATCCAATGGGAAAAAATCAGTTGTTAAGGAAGGGAAAAGAGAAGAAAGGAATCAGAAAAAGACAGTATGGTGGTCTAGAGCTGACAAAGTAAGAGTCCATGTGCCCTTTGATCGATAATCCTTAGGTGAGACCGCACTTTAATTGCTTATAGAAGTCAGTAGGGTGAATTTGATTGCTTGAATGTGATTGTGGAGTTTACTTAGGACAGTTGCTAAGTGTGGGGGAAGTATATGTTGGTCTTGATGTCTGCAGGTGAAATCTTTCATGTGGCTTACTAAAGGGAATCTGAGTGTTGTTGCTTCAAAGATGAAAAGAGTTTCTGAAAGTTTTCAAACCTCTTCACCATGTTTTAGTTCTTTGTTTTGCTTGGGAACAAGCAAAGGCTAAGTGTGGGGGAGTTGATATATCATGGTTTTCACCGGTTTTAGAACATGATATAAGTATGTTTTAGAGTCTATTAGTGTTCCTTTAGAGTCTTTTACAAGTGTTATTAGGTACACGCACGTTTGGAGCGGAACTGGAGATTATGGAGCTTTTTGGAGCATTTTGGAGTTTTGACCCGAGAGATAGAGTTCACTGTCCAGAACATAGTATTGCATCGATCGACACACATCTGCATCGATCGATGCATAGCGCGTTGGGCCAGTCTCAGTGAGTTTATCGAAGATATTGGAATTTGCACAATTGCCCAGAAGTTCCTGATATATACACAGAAGCCCCAAGACGTGATTAGGCTAATATAATTAGGTTTTAGGCTTTTATTTTACATAAGCAATCATACTTTGAGCTGAGAGTTAGAGAGAGATTTTGGGGCTGATCTGAACCTGTACTGATTCCTGCTTTTGGAGAAGATTTCGAACCCCTTTGTTTCCTTTGATCTTTTATATGCAATTTATTTATTCATTGATTATGTATATCATCTATGCTTCAGTAGATTCATAGTTAGGTTTAGGGTTTCTCATATAGGATTTCATGACTTGCTAGATCTGTTTAATTAAATTTAGGATTCATATCATAATTGTTCTTCAATCTAAATTGTGTTTAATGCTAGTTCTAACTTGATCACTTAGAATCTAGATCTTAGGTTGCTAAATACGACACGACGGTGTGGTTTAGAATCCGAACTATTTAGGTTGAGAAATTGAATTACTCGCAAAGAAATTTGGTTTAGTTTAATTGTGAACATATCGAACTTGGAATTAAAGCTGGTTTAATCTGTTAGTAATTACAAAGACATTTGGATTACTGCACTTAGACTTAGAGAATTCTCGCAACGACAGTTGGTTAATTCTATATCTATGATTCGAGTTCTAGAACTGAGCTTAATTTGATTCTGACTGAATGATTTATCTGCTTGTCTGATTTCCTCAGAACGCCCTAGACTTAGCGCTTTTAGTTAACTGCATTCAAAACCAATCTTGCTACTGATTTACTTTCCTGCATTGCTTTAGTTTATCACATTGCTTTCTCTTAGTTTAATCTCAACTTTTCTAAGTCTATCGTTGACCGGAATCTCTGTGGATTCGATACCTAAGTACTACATCTGCACATTTGTGCACTTGCAGTAGAATAGGATTAATTCTTGACCCTATCACAAACAAAGTCCGATGCAAGGCTGTCGGAGGCGGTGGTCAGAGGTGAGCCGCGCCGAACATCACTCAGAGACCAGTAGGGTCAGCGCCGTTGAGAACTCAAACCCCTCTACCATCGTGATATGATTTCAGGCCGTCATCCTCATCGCCGGTGCTCCAACGGCGAAACCCAAGCTCACCACCTCATTTCCGCGACTTCCCACCGCCTAGAGAGCTTTTTCAGGACTCGCTACCGCCACATCCACCGCCACAGCGAGAAATCGGACCCTCTTCTGGCGCAAGTCGAAACAGGGAAACTCCATCACCTACACTCCAGAACTCCCAAGCGTCTCCACCGGCAATCTCGCAAGGTCAGAGTAACCCTACTGTAGATGAACCATGCTTTGATGGCGAAGATGATGAGATGTTATATGTTGAGCCAGTGCTCCAGGAAGATCGTCTAAAACTCCTCAATAGCCTACTTCTAATGCCAAACCGCGACCAATTTACCACGGTTCTATCTCCCATATCAAATCCAAATACAACTTGGTAAGTTTAGCAATCGATTGATTGTTTGAATGTTTTGATTTCTGAGCTACTCGTGTGTAATTTGTTAGTGAATTTTGGTGATTTCTAAGCTATGCTTGTGCGACTTGTGAGTGAACCAAACTTGTGTCTTTATTTGTTATTAAGTTAGTGTTCTGATTTCTTAGCTATGCGTATGCGTGTGAGATTTTTGAGCTATGCGTGTGTTTGAATGTTCTGATTTTTGAGTCAATTTGTTATTAAGTTTGTGTTTGAGAAATTGTCTGACTCACGTTTGTGAGTTTTTTGAGAAATTGATCTTGCCAACTGATGATAATGTCTGAGCTAAGTTAGTGTTTTGTGTCTGAAATTTCTCTTGCCAATAGATGATAATGTCTGAGCTAAGTTAGTGTTTTGTGTCTGAAATTTGTCTAAGTTATTGATATCATGTCTGATTCTTATCTAGTGTTCTGTTTCTTGTCTAATTAGTTGCTTTGTTTCTTGTCTAACCCAATAGATGATAATGTCTGAGTTTCCTTAGTCTTGTTGGTTTACTTTGGTTTCTGTCAGTATTAGCTTCAATGTACTAGTTGATAAAACCATTAGGTAGCGTTTGAATGGTCACGTTCTGTTAAAGGCTTAGTGTTAAATGTTCTTGGGTAGCTTTCCTCGTAGACACCTTATAGGCTTCTTCTACCCAGTGCACGATCACTAATTTCTCTGATACGTTTTCTTGTTAAATGGTCATCATGATTTATATTTGTTTTGCATAGTTCATGTGAATCTTTTGATGTGAATGATTTGGAATCTGAAATAATCTTTTCTACACTGTCACTTGCGATCTGTATTTGCATCAGATGATACCATATAACAAGCTTCTCTGCTGCCTATTTGCGATTTGTTATGCATCAAATGATTGATGCATACTGAGCCTGCAAGTTTCTATTACTCAATTGCTTGCTTATGTTGTTGACATATGGTTTATTTTTTTGCAGGTTTGGTCGAGACAAGGGAGCACTGGTCCGGAAGATTACAAGAGTGTTTGTTAACAAGTTTGATGGTCCTTTTTATAGCTGGAAAGTTGTGCCCCGGGACCGATAGGAGCGATACGTCATTGAGTTCGCGGTAAAGGTTTCTTCATAATCTATTAACATTTCTTCATATTTGTCTTTCTTGCATTGTTCTTGTTAACTAACACATTTTGTCTTTGAAATGCAGAAAATTCACACATGGGATCCCTTAATCTCAGGGACAGTACAAGTGCATTTCAAGAGGATCTGTCAGAGAAGGATGAAAGGAATGATTAGCACCGTACGCACTTCTCGAAAGCGGCCTCGTTGGATTAACCTCACAATGTGGACAACGATGACGGCCCACTAGGACACAGAAGACGCTCAAGAAAAGAGCCTTGCCACTTCCAATGCTCGCAAATCTGATCGTCAAGGTCTTGGTATGGCCATACACCTATCAGGCCAGAAGTCGTATGAGCAAATCCAACAAAAAATGGTTAGTGATTTGCACATTTTATATATCTTTAACGTCTGCAACTTTATAGTGTTTTTATTTTGAAATTTCAGGAAGAAGAGATGGGCAGACCTATCAGTATTGGCGAGCTCTTTGTTAGGACGCATACGAAACCCTATGGCACGTTTGTTGATCTTAAGGCGAAGAATATAGCTGACACATATGAGAAGAATTTGCAAGCTAAGAAGTCCGACTCGCGGCAGCCGCAGCAGAAACTTCAAACAGTGATCCAGGACCTCCGGAGCTCACGGCAGATGACTACAGTGAGATATTTCTTCAGGTAAAGTCCCTAACTGGTTTCATTTTTCATACCTTATGCGACTCATATAATCTGGGTTTTTTTTGCAGTCTACTGTAACGGATGATAGAGGACGTTCGTACGGAGTTGGAAGCCTCGAGAACACTCTTCAAAACGGCAAGCGTAAGCATCCGGGCAGTGATTCTTCTTCTTTTGTGTCATTGCAACAACAGCTTCAGAAAGCTCAGCGTCAAATAGAAGAACAGCATGCGTATAATGTGGAGTGTGAAAAAGAGCATAATCGAGTGGTGGCTTGTAACGCCCCTTTCCCATTATCCGCTGACCGACGAGCTGACCGGTCAACAATCAAACAAGAACATGACCAAGTCGAACCGAGCAAGTCAAACAGAAAAGGTTTGTCACAAGACGAAGCCAGAGACAGATCGGTTTGAGACAAAGGCTCGCACTAACCCGTCTTTGACCCCGCTACCCTCACTTCCATGATACAAAGCTTTGCAACTCGTACCATTTCCATGAGTTGTGTCGGTTCGGACTAAACACAATATCAGGAAAGCATATTCATTTCTGATTAATCAAACGTTAAGTACAACGTTTAACAGTCTTTACAAAACAATTGCCATTAATAAAAACTATCATTGTGTTTCATTATAAAATGGTACCAAATCCGAACCGAAATAATATCCCGAAATCGTCGAATCAAAATCCCGCCACAAGCAATCCCGAGGCTACACCGAGGATCTCCCGCGTCCGTCGCTGCTAAACCTGAAAAACACAAAAGAGTCTAATGAGTGATCTAAGATGACCCAGCGAGTCGGCTCCCCACTAAGGCTTCTAATCTATCTATCATCTATAGATTCCCGCCCGAAAACCCCAAAATAACAATCAATCATAATAAATAGCCGATCACGCACTACCACGTCGTGTCGAGCCCACACACAATCAATTGCCAAAAGAAAGAGAAGGCGATTAAGGGAAATCGGGAGCACTGCGGCACATGTTCCCGATTGCGACTCGATCTATCTATCGCGCACTACCAACTACACCAACACACCACTGGGCCCCTACGATCACGGTAACTTCCACGGGTATCCACTGTTACCGACATGGTAACGAACCCTCGACTCCTGGTCGTCAACACCAAGTCCAACGGCCAGGACACCGTTCTCTGTCCATCGATACGCGGTGATTCCGACTACCCCTAGATAGCCCAAGCGTCCATGCAGTCCGGCCCTAGGACATGACCCAATATTCTTCGGACCACACACCTACCGGCGTCACTCAATAGGTTAACGCCATAACCGGAATCACCACGGCCCGGTTAGGCCACTACCCGAGGATCCAATCGGGTCGGAAGTACCGGAACGTATACGACACCTAGACTTGCGGGAACTAACGCACCCTAGAGTCCTAGTGCAGAAATGTAAACACGCAGACTCGCTTGGACTCTAGCAATCAATCTCAATCAATAACAACAATCAACTAAACACTGCTTCCCGCAAGTCCACTCAAGCTCACCACCGCTCTGACTCGGCACCGTACCGAGTCAGCACCACAACTTAACCGGTCCCGTGACCGAGTTAAGTAACAACATGGATCGCTCGGCCCAACACCGAGATGATCTAACAGGCCTGCACAGAAAACTCAACAACAACCACACAACAACACAATCACACAATCAACAGTCTACTCGGCCCAACACCGAAGTAGATACACAATCACACAAACACCACACAAACAGGCCTATTAGGGTTTCTAACGTCTTTTAACCAATTCACGTCCGCTACCTTGGATTAGCAGATTGCTAACCCGTAGACGGCTCACCAATCACAACACTTCTCATTTCTTAACCTTTCCTAAACATCTTTTAATCAACTCCCCGATCCGTCGGTTTAGAGCTAATAGCTTACTAGACTCCCCGACGTCTCATCTTTTATTAACTTAATTCATTTAACCTCGGGAATCCCGATACCATTCCATATTCTATACGTTTGTTCAGGTTTAACTTCCATATTTTAACTCGTCTTAATTCCCGTATATAGATTCATTTCATACCGTTCTTTACTTATATATATATATATATATATATATATATATATATATATATATATATATATATATATATATATGCATATACGGCCCTAATCATGCAACGACTATATGAATGCATCACGCAATGATACTACCAACCTAGTGGCACACAACATGTTTAATCCGTTTAAGTCTAGAATGCATCTTTAACCCTAGCCGGTTTAACGTTAATTCATGTAGGAATGTTTAGATGAATCCTGATTCAATTCTCTGATTCAGATTATCCTAAACATGCGGATCTAGGTTCTTCTCGAATAGAAACAATTGATGATCTCACCTTTTACCTGTTAATTGCAGCGGAAGGAGAGAACAGGTCAGAGATCAGAGAAACACCGAGAGATGAATCCTCCAAAGGTTCACACACGCGATCACAGAAAACGGCTGCTAGACCACAAGGAAATCGGCGCAGAGAGAGAGAGAGTTTTCGGCTCTGGGGCTAGGGTTAAAGAAGAAAACAGACTCGAGTTTTATTTATAAAACTCGTCCGGTTCCTCTTGGGCCATTTGGCCATTCGCGCACTGTGTCGATCGACACATCATGTGTATCGATCGACACACAGTGGCTAAAACCATTTATTCTCTCTAAGTACAGTAAATGCCTGGCACTTTTACCGTACTTCTGCTAAGCCATTCCTACACATTTTCCTGTTAGCTTAGGCGTGTGACCCATATGGGATCATATAATAGAGGCAATAAGTCCAAGACTCATAGATCATGAGCGGACTCTAGCAAGCCATCATGACCCCCAGTATTATATGACTTATGTCTGATCATTGACATACTCTTACTTTCTAGAGACAGTACCGAGATTACTGGACACAATTCCAACAATCTCCCACTTGTACTGGAATCTCTGTATTCATAATCCTTTTGTCACAATATCTCGATTAGTCATAAGGCAAGATTGGTGTCATCCTTATAAAGCCTAATCTTGTTCATCGGACTCTGATTCAATACTGACAATCCAAACGACTCGGGACAGTCCGTTTGAGCATGGCCATGCATTTTCCAGTATTCAAATCTCCGATTGGCCTAGAGATATTCACTCCATTTATATTGGAGGGACAAATTCCGTCTTATTCCATCACTGTAAACTACTCATTTCATAATGTACCCAAACAAGGTCCTTATAACTATCGCAGAACGATAGCGTTAGACAATGATCAAAGTGCATCAGTCCATGTGCAGTCACATGCATGCGAACTCAGGTCTAAGGACTATACTCTATAGTCGTAGTGAGAATCTCTTATGACACAGATATAAATATCCTGAAGAGTTCTCATAATCGGGTCTTGTCCGGTCGTATGTTCCCAACATACACCTATGTATTGACTTTGATGCCGCGCATCTATGACACACTGAGACTTTGTCATAAGTCACATACCAATCCAGTCTCTCACGGTTGTTGGTGTTCCAATTTCAACAACCTTCGACTAGGGACAGGATGATATAATCCATCTATCAAATATAGGGTCTCATGATCAAGCTAAATGACTTTGATTACATTTCAATGTTTCTAATGCCTACAGCTTCAGTCAGAAACTCGAGCTTAGGCCTTGGGAGTGGCTTTGTCAACGGATCAGCAACGTTATCATCTGTCTGAACTCGGCTGATCTTGACTTCCTTTCTATTAATGATGTCACGTATCAAGTGAAATCTTCTTAGAACATGCTTGGATTTCTGGTGTGATCTTGGTTCCTTTGCCTGAGCTATAGCACCATTGTTGTCACAAAATAGTGCCAGAGGCTCAGCCGCATCTGGTATCACACCTAGTTCAATAATGAACTTTCGTATCCAAACAGCTTCCTTCGCTGCTTCTGAGGCGGCGATATATTCAGCTTCTGTAGTGGAATCAGCAACGGTGTCTTGCTTGGAGCTTCTCCAACTGACTGCACCGCCATTCAGACAAAAGATATAACCGGACTGTGACCGGAAATCATCTTGGTCTGTCTGGAAACTTGCGTCCGTGAATCCACTGACTTTAAGCACATCACTTCCGCCGTACACCAAGAACTTATCCTTAGTATGTCTTAGATACTTCAAGATATTCTTTACGGCAATCCAATGGTTTTCACCTGGATTTGACTGGTATCTACTCGTCATGCTCAATGCATAAGCAACATCAGGACGAGTACAGATCATGGCATACATGACAGATCCTATTGCAGATGCATAAGGAATATTCTTCATGCGCTCAAGCTCAGCAGCCGTCGTAGGGCTCTGCTTCTTGCTTAGCGTTGTGCCATGTACCATTGGCGTGAAGCCCTTCTTGGAATCTTTCATGCTGAATCTTTGCAGGACTTTGTCAATGTATGAGTCTTGACACAAGCCTATCAGCTTTTTAGATCTATCTCTATAGATCCTAATTCCAAGAACGTATGCGGCTTCACCCATGTCTTTCATGGAAAAACAACTTCCAAGCCAGTCCTTTACCGACTTTAGCATTGGAACGTCGTTTCCGAGAAGCAGTATGTCATCGACATACAGAATAAGAAATACAATCTTGCTCCCACTAGATTTCTTATACACGCATTGTTCTTCTTCGTTTCTGATGAAGTCAAATTGCTTGATCGCTTCATCAAAACGAAGATTCCAGCTCCTCGATGCTTGCTTCAATCCATAAATGGATTTATGAAGCTTGCATACTTTTCCAGCATTCTTTGGATCTATGTAACCGTCAGGTTGTGTCATATACACATCCTCTTCCAGAATACCATTCAGGAAGGCGGTTTTCACGTCCATCTGCCAAATTTCATAATCATGAAAAGCTGCAGTTGCTAGTAGAATCCGAATAGATTTCATCATAGCCACTGGTGAATAGGTTTCATCGTAATCCACACCGTGAACTTGTCTGAAACCTTTTGCCACCAACCTGGCTTTATAAATCTGGACATTTCCATCCACGTCAATCTTCTTCTTGAAGATCCATTTGCACTCGATGGCTTTTACACCAGCGGGTAAGTCAACCAACGAAAACACTTGGTTGACCGACATGGAGTCCATTTCGGAATCAGTGGCCTTGCGCCACTTAGAGGAATCTGGGCCCATCATGGCTTGATTGAAGTTCGATGGTTCATCACCATCAATGATCAGAAGATCATGACAGTCAGTCACGAGGAATCCTTGATATCTCTCGGGTTCGTGACGGATCCTCCCGGATCTTCGAACTTCAGGTACTACAGGTTCAGGCTCTACAATTTCTTGTAGGTCCTCCTGCTGCTCTTCCTCATTAGGTTGAGCAGTATCCTGTTCATCTTGAATTTCTTCAAGCAGTACCTTACTCCCACTGTCTTTCTTAGAGAGAAACTCCCTCTCAAGAAAGTTACAATCCCGGGCAACAAAGATCTTGTTCTCGGAACGTAGATAGAAGTAATAAGCCTTGGTTTCCCGTGGATAACCAATGAAGTAGCATTTGTCAGATTTTGGTGTAAGCTTGTCTGAGATCAATCTCTTGACATAGGCTTCACAACCCCAAATTCTGAGATAAGACAGCACTGGAGCTACTCCAGTCCATAATTCATATGGTGTCTTTGCTACTGCTTTCGATGGCGCTCTATTTAAAGTGAACACTGCTGTTAGCAGAGCATATCCCCAAAGGGATATTGGAAGGTCTGTGTGACTCATCATAGATCGAACCATATCCAATAAGGTCCGATTTCTCCTTTCAGACACACCATTCCATTGAGGTGTTCCAGGAGGAGTGAGTTGGGATACGATCCCACACTCTCTCAGATGATCACTGAATTCTTGGCTTAAGTATTCTCCTCCTCGGTCGGACCGAAGAGCCTTAATGCTTTTGCCAAGTTGGTTCTGTACTTCATTTTGGAATTCTCTGAACTTCTCAAAAGATTCAGACTTATGTTTCATCAAATAAACATATCCATACCTACTGAAATCATCAGTGAAGGTAATGAAGTACTGATAGTTTCCTCTTGCATTTGTGGACATTGGGCCACACACATCAGTGTGTATCAGGCCCAATAAGTCACTGGCCCTCTCGTTAGGTTTATTAAAGGGGGCCCGTGTCATTTTGCCCATCATGCAGGATTCGCATTTCTCACATGACTCAAAGTCAAAAGAGCCAAGAAGTCCATTCGTATGGAGCCTCTTAATGCGTTTCTCGCTGATGTGCCCTAAACGACAATGCCATAGAAACGTTTGGTTCTCCTCATTAGGTTTGAACCGTTTGGTATTAATGTTATAAATTGGCGCGGATTGATCGAGTATGTAAAGCCCATTCGAAAGAGGGGCAGAACCATAGAACAAATTGTTGCGATTGAAGGAACATAATTTATTCTTAACAGAAAAATCATAACCTTCCAAATCCAACAAAGAAATTGAAATAATATTTCTGCTTATAGCAGGTACAAAATAACAATTATTGAGTTCTAAAATCAATCCCGAAGGTAAAGACAACAAGTAAGTGCCTACAGCTAGTGCTGGAACTTTCGCTCCATTCCCAACTCGTAGCTCCACTTGTCCTTGCTTCAGTCTTCTACTGTTGCTGAGTGCCTGCATATTAGTACAAATATGAGCCCCACAACCAGTATCCATAACCCATGAGGTATTATCAGAAGTAGTTGTATTAACTTCTATAACAAAAATACCTGTTGAAGAAGTCTCAAAAGTCTTCTTCTTCAATTCCTTTAGACCTTCCTGGAATTTCTTACATTCTCTCCTCCAATGCCCTGGTTCTTTACAGAACCTGCATATGTCAGTTGGCCCAGCCTTGGACTTGGGCTTGGGCTTTGGCGTGTCCTTGTCCGCGACTTGGACAGCCTTGGCCTTTCCCTTATCCTTAGCAGAGGATTTCTTAAACCCCTTGCCCTTTTGCACCATAAGCACATTGGGGTCCTTGGCGGTTTTCCTCAAGTTGGGCTCTGCAGTCTTGAGCATTCCGTGAAGCTCAGGCAATGTCTTACTCAAGCCATGCATGTTAAAGTTCAGAATGAACTGATCATAGCTTGCAGGTAATGACTGCAGAATGATGTCGCAGGCAAGTTCCTGGCTGATAGGGCAGTCGAGTTTCTGAAGATGATCGAGATAACCCATCATCTTCAAGACATGAGGACTCACTGCCGCATTCGCAGCCAACTTGCATTCCAAGAGGTTCTTAACTGTCTGGAACCTCTCAGTCCTAGCCTGCTCCTGAAAAAGCGATTTCAGGCTTGCCATTATCTCGATGGGTGACAATACACTCTCGAACTTTTTTTGCAGCTCAGCAGTCATTGTCACCAACATCAGGCAATAGGCATCATTTTCATCTGACGAATGCTTTTCCCAAGCATTATGCAGAGTCCTGGCGGCATTGGCAGGAGGCCTCTCGGGGAGAGGATCACGAAGGACATAATCCTTCTTCTCCTGCTTGAGGACCAGCCTCAAGTTCCTTGACCACGTCAGGAAGTTCGTTCCAGTCAGCTTCTCCTTCTCGAGAACAGACCGGATTGAGAATGTGTTTTGTGTGCTTGTAGTAGTCATAGCTGAAATATATATAAGATAAAAAAGGTTATTAGTTGTTATGTTCAATATGATTAATCTCGTATTAAATTTTAATATGATTAATCATGCATTATATTCAATAACATCAGTTACCCTCAATAGAATATAATGATTCCAAGATCCACATATAACTAAGATTAAGGTGGGCCACTGGCCGTCACCCAATATTAGCTTATATCGGTAAGCCCTATATCGGCTAATTATATCCGTGATATAACTCTTGGTTGTGAATCTGGGCCCGAGGCCCAATCCACTCTGATGTCTCAAGGCCCGGGACTCCCGATGGCCTAGTCAAGAAAACCAGACTATACAGTCATGTAATCATTAATGTCTGGGACTCCCAATGACATTTATGAATCACAAACCGTCTTACCCACGCAAAAGCAGACACCCTCACACTGTAAGGCCATGAATACAATTGAATGGGCTTCAACAGCTGACATAGCCTGGACAAGACATCCAACGCTTGATATTATTTGAGGTTCATAGGTTTATTTTAGAATCTCATTCCCAAAATAGAAGATTACTATTTCGGGAAACTTTCCATTTTAGGAAACCTACTATTTTTGGAAACTTTCTAAAATTGGAAACTTTCTAAAACCGGAAACTTTCTAACTTTAGAAATTTCTTAAAATCCGAATCATGCAAATCTAGAAACTTCTATAAATTAAGAAACTTTCTAATTTCAAAATATCGGAAACTTTAATTTAAAATCGATTTATATTCTTTATAAAATAAATTTTAAATTAAATCTGAAGAAAGACTCAAATAATTGGCCCAATCGTTTTAACTTCTTGGCCCGAGGCCGAAGAATTGGTCTATGTCCGAGACATAACCCGATCGTCCAATTAGATGACATAACCGGTCTGGTTCATTAAAATTGGTCTAACCAAAATTAATTACTACGATGACCACAATTGTCAACCGGTTATTTACTAAACCGGATTTTCTCAATTTATTTGGTCCAACCAAATCAAATTAGAAAATCCTGGTTTAGGCACAAAATCCAATAATTCTTTCGACATTGGATTTCTTGTCCCGGTTTAACCAGACTTAATAAAATTATTAAATCTGTTTATTAAACCAGGACGAATTAATTTTAATCAAAATATTAAACCGAGCCTTAAACCAACCATGTCGATCGATGAACCAACTGTGTCGATCGATCCATCAACCGCATCGGTCGATGCTCTTAGCATCGATCCTGCATCGATCGTGCATCGATCCTGTATCGATCGATGCTCTCACGCATGCACGGAACCGAGCCAAAACCCTAACCGTGTCGATCGATGCACCAACCGCATCGGTCGATGCACCAACATCGAACCTGCATCGATCCTGCATCGATCGATGCTTTCACGCGTTAACAGGTTTTGCCGAGAGTCTGTATCGACCGATCCATGCGATCGTATCGATCGATCCATGCGATCGCAGCCGATACTCATTCTCTCGGATCAGATCGCATACCAAATCATATAGCTTGATCATGCGATTTTTTTCATATGTTTAGGTTTCAATTCTTGTTACTTAAGTGATTTCTCTTATCAGTAGTTGATTCAAAACACTTTTAAACAAGAAAAACAATCCTAAACTTGAATCTAAACAAGAAAAACCAGAACCAATATCTCTGATACCACTGTAGGAATGTTTAGATGAATCCTGATTCAATTCTCTGATTCAGATTATCCTAAACATGCGGATCTAGGTTCTTCTCGAATAGAAACAATTGATGATCTCACCTTTTACCTGTTAATTGCAGCGGAAGGAGAGAACAGGTCAGAGATCAGAGAAACACCGAGAGATGAATCCTCCAAAGGTTCACACACGCGATCACAGAAAACGGCTGCTAGACCACAAGGAAATCGGCGCAGAGAGAGAGAGAGTTTTCGGCTCTGGGGCTAGGGTTAAAGAAGAAAACAGACTCGAGTTTTATAAATAAAACTCGTCCGGTTCCTCTTGGGCCATTTGGCCATTCGCGCACTGTGTCGATCGACACATCATGTGTATCGATCGACACACAGTGGCTAAAACCATTTATTCTCTCTAAGTACAGTAAATGCCTGGCACTTTTACCGTACTTCTGCTAAGCCATTCCTACACATTTTCCTGTTAGCTTAGGCGTGTGACCCATATGGGATCATATAATAGAGGCAATAAGTCCAAGACTCATAGATCATGAGCGGACTCTAGCAAGCCATCATGACCCCCAGTATTATATGACTTATGTCTGATCATTGACATACTCTTACTTTCTAGAGACAGTACCGAGATTACTGGACACAATTCCAACAATTCAATCAATCAATTCTCAATTCAATTCAACACACACAGGTATGCAATCCTTATTTTAGGGTTTCCCATTTATCGATCTATATGCATAACTACGGTGTTTGAGCCGACTCACAGTGATTTATGACAGAACGAACGGCACGGATGCCGATATGGCTTCTCGAGACCCCGAACCTCCCGAATACACGAACACGAACTCCGAAACGTCACGAACACCCGCACTAGACCATACCGTTGACCTTCGTGATTCCGACCGAGCCTCCGGACTGATCTCTTTTCTCTCTCCTCCGGTTCTCTTTCTCTTTCCTCCGGTTCTCTCTCTTCCGGCTTTCTCTCTTCTCCACTTTCTCTCTCTTCTTTCTCTCTCTACTTTCTCTTTCTTCTTTCTCTCTCTACGTTCTCTTCCTCCGGTATTCTTCTTCTTCCTCTGGTCTTCCTCCTCCGCCGGCTTCTCCTCCTCCTGTTTCCCTCCTCCGTTCTTCTTCTTCTTCTTCTTCTTCTTCTTCCTCTTCTCCTCCTCCTCCTTCTTCTTCTTCTCCTCCTCTCCATCACGCTTCTTCTCTTCCTCTTTCTTTTTCTTTGTGTGATGAATAAAAATGAAGAGCTAAGCTCTTCTTATATAGTCACCTTGGGTTAACAAAATAGAGACAAGTGTCTCATGACACATCTCTTCCCCTTCTTGACACATCAACACCCATGCATGTGAAAACCTTGGAGAACAAGCCTCCTCTTCTCTAAATGACACCACATCATGTGAGTTGTTGATACAAAATATTGACAGCTCCTCCTGCTCTCTCTTAGCCACGAAACCACTCCATGCAGGGCCAGAAACAACTCTTTATATCATCCATCTCATGTACAGAAAGCCCACTTAGAAGCCCTTTGGATTTGGACCTAAAAATCTTCTTGTAGATTCATTGAATCATGACTTCACAAAGCCTCTTCTTCCCTCTTGCCTAATTTCGTGGCAAAAGCTTATAAATGGGCTTGCATTAGGTCCATAATTCAGACGTCATCTATAATCATCCCAAACCAATTCCAAGCTCCCTTGAATTTATTTTTGAATTTTAGTCATTAATTACCCATTAATGATATAACTTAATATAGGCATTGAATCTTGCTGAATCCTTTCAAACATGTCTTCTATATCTTCTCATAAATCGGTGGTCAAAATTTCATAATTTTTGGTGGCCTTTAGAGGGTCTTCTTGCTTGCCCGAACATTGTATCGGTTTTCGGAAAAACCGGTTTTATGTTTAATATTTTAAAAACTCTTTAGCTGCTTATATAAATCTACCAAGCCTCACTTTCAGATTCTAGATGCTCTTAGATGAATTTAGCAATTTGAATCACCGTAAACAAACACCCGTAGCTCCCGTTATGAATTTTACAAGTTTTGTCGGTTTTATCGGTTTCCATTCCCGATAACCCGAAAAACTCATCTACGGTCCGTTTCCACCAATCTTGATCTTCTAAATGTTTTCTTTCTTTAAAAGAATAACATTTGACTCGTCTTAGCTTTCGGCTCATATTTTGGTAAAATTACCAAAATGGCCCTTAACTTCTCAAAATTACAAAACTGCCCTATGTTGACTTTTCTGCTGCCCGTTGACCATATTTTGGATACGGGATATTACATTCTTCCCCACTTACAGAAATTCGGTCCCCGAATTCTCCGTCACTACCAGACTTTGAATCGGAACCAAACCCCGCAAGTTGCTCCGTCACTCGATTCCAACGCTTCCTTACTCGAACACTGCTGCATATTTCTGACTTCTGATATTCCTGCGCTCTTTCCAAACCTTCCGTCTAACTGATCTTTGCACTGATTCCCCAACGACCATTCCTTTCCCAGGCTCTTAGTCTTGTCTACCTTGCTTCGCTTCCTTCTTAACTGACTCCATCTGTCTCGAACTTCAGACTCATTCGCTGCTAGCTTCTTTGCTTGCTTCCCCACTTCTGACTTCCCCACTTCGCTTCGACTTCCACGTCTTTCACGGTACTGGTTTGTCTCCCCGAGACACTCTTCAAGAATCTGTATTTCATACATGACGCTCTTATGACTCTAACTCCATTCATACTGATAACTTCACTCTGGTTCCGATACAACCTCTTCCTTCGAGTTTTCTAAGACTCCATTCCATTCACACTGATCACTTCACTCTGGTCTTCACACTGTCGCTGACGTCACCTCAAATCTTTTCACTAACTCATCATACTAACCGCTTCGCTCTTCTGGTTGCCCTGTACTGATACATTCTCCACTGACGATCCTTTTGCAGCTGCTTCGCTTCCCGGGTAAACTTGTCTCGCGGTCTGTTTACATTCCACCTCGCTTTCGGGTTCGGGTTCGGTCTCGTATTCGTATCGCATCGTCCATTCCGTCCTACATTCAACACAACAACTTTCACTGGAGTGGTGAAATTCAAACCAATTCATTCCTCGATATCACTTCCTCATAGAGATATAGTTAGTTAATCATGTACCCAATGGTCACCCATGATTAAGTAACGATATTCTATAGTTCCGCTTCCTCATGAATCGACAGTCGAATACAACCATTCTCAAGTTAGCTCAACACCGTAAACGAAAAAGGTTCTAACACTTCTATTCGCAACAAACTAACGATTGCGATCAAATTGAAACTACTCAACCAAATACCTTACCACGCCACTCACACTCCGCACATGCTAAGCATGCCATAACACTAGAACTTTTACAGTGCTATACCACAACCGAAACACAACCCTAACTATCAAATGCACCACTCAAGCATTAGATTAAACACGCAAGCAATAAACGCAAAAGCAAACAATTACCACACACAATCAAGAAATCACTAGATCGCTCTGGATATGTCGTCAGTCTGGGTTTAGGTTATGATGAACGGTCGTCAGTTCCGCTCATCATTAGACTTCACATGGTAATTCATTTGCATCCCAAAACCATCATACGCATGCAAACAATTACTACGCAAGCCATAATGATAAGTAGAACATCCTGCATCACATACATACATAAAACGACAACACACACATGTTTCGAGGTTTTTACATACATAAATAAAACAGAAGTACAACCACAAGACGTCGGTCATCCATACCCTAACCCCCAAACTGCACCGTCATACCCCGGAGATGTTAGAACAACATGCGAAGATCGCCGATCTAGATACACACAAAAGCAACATAGTTAGTGCCCAACTTACCTGGCCTAACTATCCTAGTCCTAACACCCCCAACACGACCGGAATGCCCAACACATACGGCATCGCGGCTCGCGGTGGTAACCACTGGCAGGTGCGCCGGGAGGGTGTGGTGGGTGTGCATCTCTGGACGGCGCTCCAACGTGCTGCGGCTCTGCTATCGGACATAACTGTGCCTCATGACCTCTGCGACCACAAAGCTGACAAACGACAACGGGCGCTGGGTGGGGCCCACGGTAACAATCTGGTGTCTGATGATTTGTCGCACCACATAACTGGCGGGAGGAAGCAGACCCGAAGAAGGCTCCTGGAAACACTCGGACGCTCGATGTCCCTGCACTCCACATGTCTGACAAACTACTGGCGCTGAGCGAGATCTACGTGAACAAACAGATGATCTATGTCCCTCATCTCCACACCTCCTGCAAGTCCTCGATGGTCTTGGTGGCTGCACTAATGGTTGCTGCGCTACAGGCGTCTGCGCGGCTGGCTGCTGAATAACCGGCTGCCGAAAAAGCTTGGTGTCTCGGCGGCTCGGTCCAGGTCGATAGTCCGCTGGTACTAGGGGACGATACGGCTCGGCGTCGGACATACGTGGTCCGGACCCCGCGATCGGACAAATTGGTGCAAGATGTCCGTCCATACCACACACTTGACAATAGTAAGGACTCAACACCGGCTGAAACGTCTCACGATAACGTGGATCGACTGGTCGTGTATATCAATGCAAATGAAAACCCCAAACTCCGCAGGCGCTACACGTCCGGTATACAGGCATAGGCGGCACTGAATCTGGCGTGTCCGCTGATGGAATCTCCGGTGACGCGACTCGCTCGGCGGTGGTACCTCTGGTGATGTAGCTGACACAAACTGCGCATCCGACCATGACGTCGACATCAGCTCAACTCCTGATGCTGGCTCCATCGCTGAGAGTGGCTTGGTGAAGCCGGGTGATAATGATCATGATCTCTGGGGCGATCCTGGCTGATGGTGCGGCTCGATCTGCTGCTCTACCACGTCCCCGAGTATCGCCATCTGCTCATCCATATGCTGCTCCCACTGTAAACGCTGCCCTGGGTCTATCAGCTCCATATCCACGTCAACTGCTGCATGGAATGGGTCCACCCTAAACTCCTCCCCGGTGAACGGAATGAAATCTGACTCGTGTAAGCTAAACGGTAACGGCATGTTCTGTGCGTCTAGCATCGATGGCTGAATCACTGGTGGTGCCATAGGCGCCTCCAACGGTGGCGGGAATGGTGGCAACCCATAGTCTGCGTATCCCACATACCCCATCACTCCTGCGACCGGGTCTGGGGTACCTGCGTCGTCCTGTAAAGATGGAGGTAATGGATCAGGCTACGGTCTCCAATCTACCGCTGCGGCTCTCGCTCCCTGCCGCACTCGTGGAACAACTAGTGGTTGATCAGATATCCGGGAACCCTGTGTCTGTCCCGACTGTGCTGCTCTCGGACCTGCCTGGTGCTGCTCTAACAAAGCTCGATACTCCGCCCCTGTCATCCGACGATGACTCATACTGCTCACTGC
Source organism: Orychophragmus violaceus (assembly GCA_030180135.1). Taxonomy (NCBI): domain Eukaryota; kingdom Viridiplantae; phylum Streptophyta; class Magnoliopsida; order Brassicales; family Brassicaceae; genus Orychophragmus; species Orychophragmus violaceus. The sequence goes on from CM058231.1 coordinate 82,873,339, forward strand.
AATCTCTCACACGATGCTCACACCCACACACAATCCGTCCAGGGACACTCTGCTGCTGTCTGCAATCAAAAACACAAATAAATATCAATACAAATAACACAAATTCCTATCCCATCCCAACCCCGGATTTACGGACGCGGCTCGGTTTCCTAATGGATGCTTGGGTAAGACACAATTTTGACTCGATAAAACACGGAAAACACTCAGAAATGAACAGCTTCGAAACCCATGCAGAACCATGCTCTGATACCACCTTTTGTAACGCCCCTTTCCCATTATCTGCTGACCGACGAGCTGACCGGTCAACAATCAAACAAGAACATGACCAAGTCGAACTCGAGCAAGTCAAACAGAAAAGGTTTGTCACAAGACGAAGCCAGAGACAGATCGGTTTGAGACAAAGGCTCTCACTAACCCGTCTTTGACCCCGCTACCCTCACTTCCATGATACAAAGCTTTGCAACTCGTACCATTTCCATGAGTTGTATCGGTTCGGACTAAACACAATATCAGGGAAGCATATTCATTTATGAGTAATCAAACTTTAAGTACAACGTTTAACAGTCTTTACAAAACAATTGCCATTAATAAAAACAATCATCGTGTTTCAATATAAAATGGTACCAAATCCGAACCGAAATAATATCCCGAAATCGTCGAATCAAAATCCCGCCACAAGCAATCCCGAGGCTACACCGAGGATCTCCCGCGTCCGTCGCTGCTAAACCTGAAAAACACAAAAATAGTCTAATGAGTGATCTAAGATCACCCAGCGAGTCGGCTCCCCACTAAGGCTTCTAATCTATCAATCATCTATAGATTCCCGTCCGAAAACCCCTAAAATAACAATCAATCATAATAAATAGCCGATCACGCACTACCACGTCGTGTCGAGCCCACACTAAATCAATTGCCAAAAGAAAGAGAAAGCGATTAAGGGAAATCGGGAGCACTGCGGCACATGTTCCCGATTGCGACTCGATCTATCTATCGCACACTACCAACTACACCAACACACCACTGGGCCCCTACGATCACGGTAACTTCCACGGGTTTCCACTGTTACCGACATGGTAACGAACCCTCGACTCCTGGTCGTCAACACTAAGTTTAACGGCCAGGACACCGTTCTCTGTCCATCGATACGCGGTGACTCCGACTACCCTAGATAGTCCAAGCTTCCATGCAGTCCGGCCCTAGGACATGACCCCGTATTCTCTGGACCACACACCTACCGGCGTCATTCGGTAGGTTAACGCCATAACCGGAATCATCACGGCCCGGTTAGGCCACTACCCGAGGATCCAATCGGGTCGGAAGTACCTGAACGTATACAACACCTAGACTTGCGGGAACTAATGCACCCTAGAGTCCTAGTGCAGAAATGTAAACACTCAGACTCGCTTGGACTCTAGCAATCAATCTCAATCAATAACAACAATCAACTCAACACCGCTTCCCGCAAGTCCATTCACGCTCACCACCGCTCTGACTCGGCACCGTACCGAGTCAGCACCACAACTTAACCGGTCCCGTGACCGAGTTAAGTAACAACATGGATCGCTCGGCCCAACACCGAGACGATCTAATAGGCCTGCACAGAAAACTCAACAACAACCACACAACAACACAATCACACAATCAACATTCTACTCGGCCCAACACCGAAGTAGATACACAATCACACAAACACCACACAAACATGCCTATTAGAGAAACGTCTTTTAACCAATTCACGCCCGCTACCTTGGATTAGCAGATTGCTAACCCGTAGACGGCTCACCAATCACAACACTTCTCATTTCTTAACCTTTCCTAAACATCTTTTAATCAACTCCCCGATCCGTCGGTTTAGAGCTAATAGCTTACTAGACTCCCCGACGTCTCATCTTTTATTAACTTAATTCATTTAACCTCGGGTATCTCGATACCATTCCATATTCTATACGTTTGTTCAGGTTTAACTTCCGTATTTTAACTCGTCTTAATTCCCGTATATAGATTCATTTCATACCGTTCCTTACTTATATATATGCATATACGGCCCTAATCATGCAACGACTATATGAATGCATCACGCAATGATACTACCAACCTAGTGGCACACAACATGTTTAATCCGTTTAAGTCTAGAATGCATCTTTAACCCTAGCCGGTTTAAGTTAATTCAATCAGTCAATTCTCAATTCAATTCAACACACACGGGTATGCAATCCTAATTTTACGGTTTCCCATTTATCGATCTATATGCATAACTATGGTGTTTGAGCCGACTCACAGTGATTTATAATGGAACGAACGGCACAGATGCGGATACGGCTTCCCGAGACCCCGAACCTCCCGAACACACGAACACGAACTCCGAAACGTCACGAACACCCGCACTTGGCCATACCGTTGACCTTCGTGATTCCGACCGAGCCTCCGGACTGATCTCTTTTCTCTCTCCTCCGGTTCTCTTTCTCTTTCCTCCGGTTCTCTCTCTTCCGGCTCTCTCTTCTCTACTTTCTCTCTCTTCTTTCTCTCTCTCTACTTTCTCTTTCTTCTTTCTCTCTCTACTTTCTCTTCCTCCGGTCTTCTTCTTCTTCCTCCGGTCTTCCTCCTCCGCCGGCTTCTCCTCCTCCGGTCTTCTTCTTCGTCTTCTTCTTCTTCTTCTTCTTCTTCTTCTTCTTCTTCTTCTTCTTCTTCTCCTTCTCCTCCTCTCCCTCACGCTTCTTCTCTTCCTCTTTCTTTTTCTTTGTGTGATGAATAAAAATGAAGAGCTAAGCTCTTCTTATGTAGTCACCTTGGGTTAACAAAATGGAGACAAGTGTCTCATGACACATCTCTTCCCCTTCTTGACACATCAACACCCATGGATGTGAAAACCTTGGAGAGCAAGCCTCCTCTTCTCTAAATGACACCACATCATGTGAGTTGTTGACATAAAATTTTGACAGCTCCTCCTCCTCTCTCTTAGCCACGAAACCACTCCATGCAGGGCCAGAAAAAATATTTTTATCATCCATCTCATGTACAGAAAGCCCACTTAGAAGCCCTTTGGATTTGGACCTAAAAACCTTCTTGTAGATTCATTGAATCATGACTTCACAAAGCCTCTTCTTCCCTCTTGCCTAATTTCGTGGCACAAGCTTGTAAATGGGCTTGCATTAGGTTCATAATGACTTCATACATCAGCTATAATCATCCCAAACCAAGTCCAAGCTCCCTTAAATTTATTTTTGAATTTTAGTCATTAATCACCAATTAATGATCTAAAATATATAAATTAATATAGGAATAAAATCTTGCTTAATCCTTTCAACCATGTCTTCTATATCTTCTCATGAAGCTGTGGTAAAAAATTCATAATCTTTGGTGGCCTTCAGAGGGTCTTCTTGCTTGCCCGAACATTGTATCGGTTTCTCGGAAAAACCGGTTTTATGTTTAATATTTTAAAAACTCTTTAGCTGCTTCTATCAATCCACCAAGCCTCACTTTCAGATTTTAGATGCTCTTAGATGAATTTAGCAATTTGAATCACCGTAAAAAAACACCCGTATCTCCCGTTATGAATTTTACAAGTTTTGTCGGTTTTATCGGTTTCCATTCCCAATAACCCGAAAAACTCATCTACGGTCCGTTTCCACCAATCTTGATCTTCTAAATGTTTTCTTTCTTTAAAATAATAACATTTGGCCCGTCTTAGATTTCGGCTCATATTTTGGTAAAATTACCAAAATGGCCCTTAACTTCTCAAAATTACAAAACTGCCCTCTGTTGACTTTTCTGCTGTCCGTTGACCATATTTTGGATACGGGATATCACATGGCCGAACAACAAAAGAAGATCGATAAATTGTCATTGGTGAAGAAGTTCTTGCATGAAACAAACCCGGAGTTTGTGGACTTCATGGATTCTCAGTCTTCTCCATCCTAAAGCTAAATTTCTGAATCTCCAAGTTAGATATCTAATGTAGATAAGTGTTTTTTGATAACTCCATTGCTTGGATTTTTGTTAGCTAGACAAACTTATCAAATGGCTATGTATTTTGGATAAATGTTTTGGATTGATTGATATATATATATATGCAGCAAGTTTGTTATTATGTTATTAGGTATGTTATTTATGATTTTGAATGCTATTTTATTTTCCAGATTCGTAAGAATACAGCAACCAAATCATATTACCATATTTTAGAAAAGTTGGGATTTTGGTCGCACAGTAGTCGTATAAAGTGTCGCAATTTGGTCGTACAATAGTCGTAACTTAGTCGTACATGACAGTCGCATACTAGTCGCATATTTAGTCGTAAATTAGTCGCATATTGGTCGCAACTTTAGCGACTAATTTTCGACTAATATATGATGCAGGTTATGACATACAGTATAGTCGCATATTAGTCGCAAAACTGCGACTAATATGCGACTACTCGTATTTGCGACGAGTACTAATGCAACTACATATATTAATCGCAAAAGTATTTATAGCGACTAAAATGTGACTCATAATGTAGTCCTCTTATGCCAATTTTCTTGTAGTGATATATATCCAATGGGAATTAAACTCAAAATGGATTTTCCCTAAAATACCATATTTTAAGCTTCGTTCAAAATGTACAATCACAATATTTTTCTCCAAAATATCACAAATTATATGTGCAAATACTAGTTTGCCCTTAAAATATTGTGTTTGGGTTTTTATATACCCACGCTTAGGCTAGGGCATTCGGGTATTCGAGTTGGTTTCGGGTCTTTCAGGTTGGCGAGATTTATACCCAATAGGTACTTATACTATTTCGAGTCGGGTATCGGGTCGGTTCTAAGCGGTTTCGGGTCGGTTCGGTGATATATCATGGTTTTTACCTGTTTTAGACCATGATATAAGTATATTTTAGAGTCTTTTATCGTTTCTTTAGAGTCTTTACAAGTGTTTATTAGGTACATGCATGTTTGGAGCGGAATTAGAGATTATGGTACATTCTGGAGCATTTTAGAGCATTTGGCCGAGAGAGCTGATTTCACTATCTCTGGACGACACATGCATCGATCGATGCATCATCTGCATCGATCGACACAGCCCTGCGCCAGCACATTAATGAAGATTTGCAGTTTTGCCCCAGAAGTTCCAGTATTTGCAAAGAAGCCACAAGACGTGATTAGGCTTTATAATTGGGTTTTTAGTGTTTTATTTTAGATACGCTTTCATAGTTTTTGGCTGAGAGATTTTAGAGCTTTTGGGGCTGATCTGAACCTGTATTGCTTCCTGCTTTTGGAGAAGATTTTGAACCCCTTTGATTCTTTACTCTCTTTTAATGCAATTTACATATTCATTGATTATGTTTTCATTGATCTTGTCTGAGTAGTTTCATAGTTAGGTTTAGGGATTCTCGTTAGGGATTTCATGACTTGTTAGATTAATATAATCAGTTAAAGATTCATATCATATTTGTTCTTCAACCTGAATTGTGTTTAATACTAGTTTCTAACCTGATCACTTAGAATCTAGACTCTAGGCTTATAAATTGATACGAAAGTGTAATTTAGAATCTGATCTATTTAGGGTGAGCAATTTAATTATCTGCAAAGAAATTTGGTTTAATTGAATTGTGAACAAATCGAACCTGCACTTAAGGCTAGTTTAATCTGTTAGGAATTGCAAAGAAATTTGGGTTTCTGCTAATTAGACTTAGAGAATTCTCGCAACGAAAGTTGGTTAGTTCTATATCTGTGTTTGAGTTCTAGAACTGAGCTTAATTTGATCCTGACTGATATTTAATCTGCTTGTCTGATTTCTTGAGAACTCCCTAGACTTAGCGCTTTTAGTTGATTGCTTACAAAACCGTTCTTGCTACTGATTTACTTTCTGTTTAGTTAATTATTTCTTGATCTCACCTAGCTTAAGTTGACCATTCTATAATCTATCGTAGGATTCTTGAGTCTCTGTGGATTCGACCCCTATATACTACTAGTCACGTCTGTGCACTTTTAGTGTAACTCTAGGGATTAAACTCTGAGCATATCAAGTTTTTGGCGCCGTTGCCGGGGACTCTTTTGAGTCCTCGATTGATTTAAATCTAGAGTTTAGACTAGGTTTTCGTTTTTTATTTTTGTTACTAAATTTTCTCTGTTTTCTGTCTTCGCAGGTTCTGATATCGCTTTGCATCGATCGACGCATCCTTGAATCTATCGACACAAGGCGAACTTCGAAGTGAATATATCGTTGCATATCTCTGCATTGATCAACACAGTGCGATTACCGACGGTTTATGCAGAAACGCAAGACCAGAAGTAATCCGAACGCGAATCTCGTGAATATCAGACTTGAGGAGCTAGCGAACTAGAGAGAAAGAACAGAAAGGGTCAAAGAACAACAATGATGAACAACCGTGTGATTTTGATACCTGATGCTCAGGGAGTTCTGAGAGATCGACAGAACAACCCGTACAACAATTAGGGGCAAAGGGTCGATGCTGAGTGACATGTAATCCTTGATCCTGTACAGCCTGAAGGTCAAAGGCAGATTGTTAATTCGCCTACTGCTGAAAGGACTCTTGCTGACTACAACCGTCCGGATGAGTTCTATGCTAACCGGTCAGCAATTGTACCTCCTGGTTTTGAGAGGAATGACTTCGAGATCAAGACTGTCTACTACTCCATTCTGAGGCATAATCCTTTCCATGGTCTTTCACATGAGCAACCCATGGATCATATTGATTAGTTCGAAGACTTCGTTACTGGAATGAAGTACCATTGGGTGAACTATGAATATCTCTACCTTAAGCTTTTGCCCTATTCTCTCGCGGGAGATGATGCAGCTTGGCTGAAACAACTTCCACCTGGGAAGTTTACTACTTGGGATGCTGTAAGGAGAGAGTTCTTGAGGCATTTCTATGATGATGCTCGCTCTGATCAGTCTAGGCAGGACATTCTCACCTTCACCCAAGGTCCTACAGAGCCTCTTAAGTCTGCTTGGATGAGATTTAAGAAGTACTAGCGTGATTGTCCTCATCATGGATTCTCTGAAGTGACGCTGCTGGGCATATTCTTCAGAGGTATTGATCTCCACTACCAGACTGCATTGGACAATTCCAACAATGGAAACTTCAATACAAGGACTCCTGAGCAGGCTAAGACACTGATTGACAACTTGGTGAGCAGTAATAGCACCAAGACTGCTGATAAGAGAAGGAAAGAGCCTGGTGGAAAGGTGGACAATCTGGAGATTGCTGATATCAGGAGCAAGCTGAACACTATTCATAGTTTGTTGACTGGAAAGAAGGCTGTCCATTTTGCTCAGGAAGTTGAAGTGATTGAGGCTGAGGAAGATCATCAGGAAGAGGATGTGAACTACATAAGTGGCTCTGGATTCGAAGGAAACATGTTTGGAAATCAGCAAGGTAACAAGTTCTTCAATGGTGGACAGAAGAATGCTTTCCCAAGCAACCAAAACTCTTATGGATTTGGACATACATCTGGTTATCAGAAACCTTTTCAGCAAGGAAATTCTTATCAGAAGACTTATGGATCATCATCCTATCAGACACCTCCTGCTGTTAGTGCTCATGAGAGAAAGATGGAAGCTATGATGGACTGGAAAATCAGACTAAGACTGATGTAGACTTCAACAAGAAGCTGGAAGCTGTGTATGATGATCTGAATGAGAAGTTTGAATCCTTGAGCACACATGTGAAGAAGCTTGATGCTCAGGTTGCGCAGACTGCTGGGTCTACTAAGAGGCCAGATGGATATCTTCCTGGACGAACTGACGCTAATCCTAAGTACCAGTGCAATGCAGTGACGTTGAGAAGTGGTAAGGAGTTGTTTCCTGCTCAGAAAAGCAGCTAAGCAGAAGAAATTGTGGAAATTTAAGAGATGGAAGATGAAATCCGCGCACTTCGCAATGCATCGACCGATGCACCTAAGCAACGATCGACGCAAAGCGAAAATGAGGATGCTGATCCTAAGCTCGACACAGAGGATGAAATCGCCTAGCAACGATCGATGGAACACTAGCAACGATCGACGAAAAGCAACAGCCGAATGTTCAAGGACATAAAAGCTGAAGAAGTCGGATGAAAGGGTCTATAAGCCTAAGGTTCCTTTTCCTAAGGACCCCAGGAAGTCTAAGAATGACAGACAGTATGTTAAATGCAAAGAGATCATTAAAAAGGTGTTGATTAAAGTGCCCTTGATTGACTCTTTGCAGACTACTCCTGTGATGAAGAGATGCCTTAAGGATTTACTACCTGGTAACTGGACTGATGAGGAGAGTGTGATGATGATCACAGAGGTATGTAGTTCAGTGATTCAAGGCAGAATTCCCGAGAAGTTGAAAGATCCAGGGAGATTTGTGTTGGATTGTGGCATTTACAGGGACAGATTCGAGAGATCTCTATGTGATCTTGGTTCTAGTGTGAATCTCATGATTTTCTCTGTTGCTAAGAGGCTTGGGATGACTGACTTTATGCCTACTAGGATCTCATTAGTCCTAGCTGACAAAACAGTCAGGATTCCTGAAGGAGTGCTGGAAGATGTGCCTATCAAGATTGGCGAGTGTGTGATTCCTACTGACTTTGTGGTTCTGTAGTATGGAGAGGAACCAAGGTATCCACTGATTTTTGGTAGACCATTCTTAGCTACTGTTGGTGCTATGATTGACTGCAGGAGAGGAACTATCATTCTGAATGTGGGAGATCTGAAGATGAGCTTTGATATGGACAGGTTGGTGAAAAGGCCAACCATCGACGAACAGACCTTCTACGTTGATACTCTGGGTGATTTGGCTGCAGATTTCTTTCATAGGTCACATGCTGAGGATCCACTGGAGAGAGCTTTACTGAGCTCTATAATGGAGCTGGAACATCTGCAAGACGAGCCTGTAATCTGCTATGCACGGCTAATGGATTCTGCTGAGGAAGTGATGAAGGTCGATGTGTCTGACGCGACCTTGCATCAATCGACACCACCTGTGTAACGGTCGATGCAAGGCGCAGGAGATTGGGTAGAGTAAAAAGCTCCGAAAATTAAGCTGAAACAACTTCCATCCGGGCTAAGGCACGCGTTTCTTGGACCTAATTCTACATATCCAGTGATTGTCAATGCTAGTCTGAACAACGCACAACTCACTTTACTGCTAAGCAAGCTGCGCAAGAATCGCAAGGCTCTTGGCTATTCTCTTGATGATATTTCAGGTATCTCACCGGAGCTGTGCTTGCATAGGATACATCTTGAGGACGAGTCTAAGACATCGGTTGACCATCAGAGGAGGCTGAATACGAGTCTGAAAGAGGTAGCGAAGAAGGAGATTATGAAGCTGCTAGATGCAAGGATCATTTATCCTATCTCTGATAGTGATTGGGTCAGCCCAGTTCATGTAGTGCCTAAGAAAGATGGAGTTACAGTAATAAAGAATGAGAAGAATGAGCTGATTCCTACAAGGACTGTGACTGGACATCGTATGTGCATAGACTAGAGGAAGCTCAATGCTGCGACAAGGAAAGATCATTTCCCTTTGCCTTTTATTGATCAGATGCTGGAAAGGTTAGCAAATCATCCTTACTATTGCTTCCTCGATGGGTACTCAGGTTTCTTTCAGATTCTGATCCATCCAGAGGATCAGGGAAAGACCACTTTTACTTGCCCCTATGGTACATTTGCATACCGCAGGATGCCTTTTGGACTTTGTAATGCACCACCTTCCAGAGAAGCATGATGTCCATCTTTACCGATATGATTGAGGACTTTATGGAAGTTTTTATGGATGATTTCTCAGTCTACGGATCATCATACAATGAGTGCTTAGATAATCTGTGCAAAGTGCTAGCTAGATGTGAGGAGAAGCACTTGGTTCTTAATTGGGAAAAGTGTCATTTCATGGTCAGAGATGGCATTGTTCTTGGACATAGAGTGTCTGGGGCAGGAATTGAAGTAGACCGCGCAAAGGTTGAGGTTATGACCAGCCCTCAGGTGCCTGATTATGTGAAATCTGTGAGGAGTTTTCTTGTACATGCTGGTTTCTACAGGAGGTTCATCAAGGATTTCAGTAAGATCGCTAGACCACTAACCGCTTTGCTGTGTAAGGATACCAAGTTTGAGTTCACTGCAGATTGCCAGACTGCATTTGAACAGATCAAGCAAGCGTTGGTGAGTGCTCCTATAGTTCAGCCACCAGATTGGGATTTACCTTTTGAGGTTATGTGCGATGCGAGCGATTATGCTGTAGGAGCTTTTCTGGGGCAGAAGAAGGACATAAAGCTTCATGCTATTTACTATGCCAGCAGAACACTAGATGATGCGCAGAGGAACTATGCCACTACAGAGAAGGAGTTGTTAATTGTCGTCTTTGCATTTGAGAAGTTTCGTCCCTATCTTGCTGGTTCTAAAGTGATTGTACACACTGATCATTCAGCTTTGAAGTATCTGATGCAGAAGAAGGATGCTAAGCCAAGATTGTTGAGATGGATTCTATTGCTTCAAGAGTTTGATATTGAAGTGAAGGACAAAAAGGGAGTTGAAAATGAAGTTGCTGATCATCTGTCAAGGATTCTGGTTGAGGAAGACGTCCCCATTAATGATTTCTTACCTGAGGAAAACGTCAATATGGTCGGGACAGTGTTACACGCGGATTTAGACAGGAAGTTGCAGAACTGTCAGATTCAGCACATTGCGTCGATCGATGCCCCATTGGCAACGATCGATGCAAGTATCGGGGAAGCAACGATTGACGCAGACCTTCGCAATGATCGTTGCACTGCGCCTACGAACCCAGAACCTCTGAAGGTTCAAATTGGACACTACAACTTCGAAGTTTTTGCTGTCGCAACGACCAGTCGACCTTGGTATGCAGATATAGCTAATTACCTGGCTGTAGAGACTGGACCAGATAAGTTGAAGGGGTATGCCAAGAAGAAGTTCTTCAGAGAGCTCAGACGATACTATTGGGATGAGCCCTATCTCTACAAGCACTGTTCGAATGGTCTTTACAAGAGATGCATTGCTGAATCAGAGGTTCCAGATATCTTATCCCACTGTCACTGGACATTTTGCTACTTTCAAGACTGTGTATAAGGTTCTGCAAGCAGGTTTATGGTGGCCTACGATGTTTAAAGACGCTTATTCTTTTGTCTCTCGGTGCGATGTCTGTCAGAGGAGAGGGAAAATCAGCAAGAAGCATGAGATGCCTCAGAATTTCATTCTTGAGGTTGAGATTTTTGATTGCTGGGGCATTGATTTCATGGGTCCTTTTCTCTCATCCTATGGGAATAAGTTCATTTTGGTTGTTGTGGACTATGTGTCTAAGTGGGTAGAAGCGATAGCTAGTCCAACCTGTTGGAATTGTGTCCAGCAATCTCTGTACTGTCTCTATAAAGTAAGAGTATGTCAGTGATCAGACATAAGTCATACAATACTGGGGGTCATGATGGCTTGCTAGAGTCCGCTCATGATCTATAAGTCTCGGACTTATTGCTTTTATTGTATGATCCCATATGGGTCACACGCTTAAGCTAGCAGGAAATAAAGTAGGAACGGCTTAGCAGAAGTACGACAAAAGTGCTAGGCATTTGTCGTACTAAGAGAGAAAGATTAATGGGTCTGATTAAATGGGATTTAATCAGATTGGGCCCAAAAGCCCAAAAGGAAAAGAGAAGGCTTTTAATGACTAAAAGCCAACTCTCTTCTTTCCAACCCTAATCCCAGCCGCGGCTACTCCTCTCTCTCTGCGCCCATCTCCTCGTGGTCTAGCAGCCAGTTTCCGGTGATTGCGTGTGTGAGCCTTTGGAGGATTCATCCCTTGGTGTATCTCCCTGATCTCTGACCTGTTCATCAATTCCGCTGCAAACAAACAGGTAAAAGGTGAGATCATAATGTTTCTAAATAAGAACACCTAGATCTAATGCATGTTTAGGTTGATATCAATATGAGAATTGAATCAGGATCAACCGAACATTCCTACAGTGGTATCAGAGCCATTGGTTCTTAGGTTTCTTGTTTTAGATTCATGTTTAGGTTGTTTAATCTGTTTAGAATTGTTTTTGAATCAATTACTGATAAGATAAAACAGTTAAGAAACATAATTGAACTCTAAACACACAAGAAAAATCGCAAAACATGAGCTATATGACTCAGATTTGTGATCGGATTGGATCGGCATGGCCGGTTGGTCGGATTGGACCGGTCGGATGCGGATCGGACGGATGGATCGCGTCGAGTCGATCGCGTCGTCCCGATCGCTTCCCGGCTGTCGCGTGCGTCACGTCCCGATCGCTCGGCGATCGTGGAGCGACCGTGCGTCCCGACCGTCCCACCCGAGCGTCCCAACCTGCCCGGCTGTCGCGTCCCGTCCGGAGCTGCACGTCGTCTCGATCTCGGATCGTTGCACGGCTTGCGGCTGGACAATGGTCGCGAAGCTAGGGCTGACGTGATCGTCACGGTTCGTTTTGGCGGTTCGGTTTAAGTTTTTAATTAAAATTAAATCGTCCTGGTCTAATGAACAGATTTGATAAGTTTATTAAGTCTGGTTAAACCAGGATAAGAAATCCAATGTCGAAAGAATTATTGGATTTAGTGCCTAAACCAGGAATTTCTAATTTGATTTGGTTGGACCAAATAAATTGAGAAATTCCGGTTTAGTAAATAACCGGTTGACAATTGTGGTCATCGTAGTAATTAAAACTTGGTTAGACCAGTTTTAATGAACCAGACCGGTTATGTCAATTAATTGGACAATTGGGTCATGTCTTGGACATGGACCAATTCTTGGGCCTCGGGCCAAGAAGTTAAAACAATTGGGCCAGTTAATTGAGTCTTTCTTCAGATTAATTTAAAATCTATTTTATAAAATTATAAAGTCGTTTTTAAATTAAAGTTTCCGAAATTTTATAATTAGAAAGTTTCTTAAAATAGAATTTTCTGAATTTGCGGGTTTTGGATTTTAAAGAAATTTCTAAAGTTAGAAAGTTTCCGGTTTTAGAAAGTTTCCGATTTTAGAAAGTTTCCAAAAATAGTAGGTTTCCATAAATAGAAAGTTTCCCGAAATAGTAATCTTCTATTTTGGGAATGATTTTAATAAACCTACGAACCTCAAATAATATCAAGCGTTGGATGTCTTGTCCAGGCTATGTCAGCTGTCAAAGCCCATTCAATTGCATTCATGGCCTTACAGTGTGAGGATGTCTGCTTTTGCGTGGGTAAGACGGTTTGTGATTCATAAATGTCATTGGGAGTCCCAGACATTAATGATTACATGACTGTATAGTCCGGTTTTCTTGACTAGGCCATCGGGAGTCCCGGGCCTTGAGACATCAGAGTGGATTGGGCCTCGGGCCCAGATTCACAACCAAGAGTTATATCACGGATATAATTAGCCGATATAGGGCTTACCGATATAAGCTAAGGTTGGGTGACGGCCAGTGGCCCACTTTGATCTTAGTTATATGTGGATCTTGGAATCATTATATTCTATTGAGGGTAACTTATGTTATTGAATATAATGCATGATTAATCATATTATACTTTAATACGAGATTAATCATTTTGAACATATAACTAATAACCTTTTTATTTATATATTTCAGATATGACTACTACAAGCACACAAAACACATTCTCGATCCGGTCTGTTCTCGAGAAGGAGAAGCTGACTGGAACGAACTTCCTGACATGGTCAAGGAACTTGAGGCTGGTCCTCAAGCAGGAGAAGAAGGATTACGTCCTTCGAGATCCCCTCCCCGAGAGGCCTCTTGCCAATGCTGCCAGGACTCTGCACAATGCTTGGGAAAAGCATTCGTCAGATGAAAATGATGTTTATTGCCTGATGTTGGTGACAATGACTCCTGAGCTGCAAAAACAGTTCGAAAGTGTATTGTCTCCAATCGAGATCATGGCAAGCCTGAAATCACTTTTTCAGGAGCAGGCTAGGACTGAGAGGTTCCAGACAGTTAAGAACCTCTTGGACTGTAAGTTGGCTGCGAATGCGGCAGTGAGTCCTCATGTGTTGAAGATGATGGGTTATCTCGATCATCTTCACAAACTCGACTGCCCAATCAGCCAAGAACTTGCCTGCGACATCATTCTGCAGTCTTTACCTGCAAGCTATGATCAGTTCATTCTGAACTTTAACATGCATGGCTTGAGTAAGACACTGCCTGAGCTTCACGGAATGCTCAAGACTGCAGAGCCCAACTTGAAGAAAACCGCCAAGGACCCCAATGTACTTATGGTACAAAAGGGCAAGGGGTTTAAGAAGTCTTCTGCTAAGGATAAGGGAAAGGCCAAGGGTGTCCAAGTCGTGGACAAGGACACGCCAAAGCCCAAGCCCAAGTCCAAGGCTGGGCCTACTGACATGTGCAGGTTCTGCAAAGAACTGGGACATTGGAGAAGAGATTGCAAGAAATTCCAGGAAGGTCTAAAGGAATTAAAGAAGAAGACTTTCGAGACTTCTTCATCAGGTATTTTTGTTATAGAAGTTAATACAACTACTTCTGATAATACCTCATGGGTCATGGATACTGGTTGTGGGGCTCATATTTGTACTAATATGCAGGCACTCAGCAACAGTAGAAGGCTGAAGCAAGGACAAGTAGAGCTACGAGTTGGGAATGGAGCGAAAGTTTCAGCACTAGCTGTAGGAACATACTTGTTGTCTTTACCTTCGGGATTGATTTTAGAACTTAATAATTGTTATTTTGTACCTGCTATAAGCAGAAATATTATTTCAATTTCTTTGTTGGATTTGGAAGGTTATGATTTTTCAGTTAAGAATAAATTATGTTCCTTCAATCGCAACAATTTGTTCTATGGTTCTGCCCCTCTTACGAATGGGCTTTACATACTCGATCAATCCGCGCCAATTTATAACATTAATACAAAACGGTTTAAACCTAATGAGGAAAACCGAACGTTTCTATGGCATTGTCGTTTAGGGCACATCAGCGAGAAACGCATCAAGAGGCTCCATTCGAATGGACTTCTTGGCTCATTTGACTTTGAGTCATGTGAGAAATGCGAATCCTGCATGATGGGCAAAATGACACGGGCCCCCTTTAATAAACCTAACGAGAGGGCCAGTGACTTATTGGGCCTGATACACACTGATGTGTGTGGCCCAATGTCCACTAATGCAAGAGGAAACTATCAGTACTTCATTACCTTCACTGATGATTTCAGTAGGTATGGATATGTTTATTTAATGAAACATAAGTCTGAGTCTTTTGAGAAGTTCAGAGAATTCCAAAATGAAGTACAGAACCAACTTGGCAAAAGCATTAAGGCTCTTCGGTCCGACCGAGGAGGAGAATACTTAAGCCAAGAATTCAGTGATCATCTAAGAGAGTGTGGGATCGTATCCCAACTCACTCCTCCTGGAACACCTCAATGGAATGGTGTGTCTGAGAGGAGAAATCGGACCTTATTGGATATGGTTCGATCTATGATGAGTCACACAGACCTTCCAATATCCCTTTGGGGATATGCTCTGCTAACAGCAGTGTTCACTCTAAATAGAGCGCCATCAAAAGCAGTAGCAAAGACACCATATGAATTATGGACTGGAGTGGTTCCAGTGCTGTCTTATCTCAGAATTTGGGGTTGTGAAGCCTATGTCAAGAGATTAATCTCAGATAAGCTTACACCAAAATCTGATAAATGCTACTTCATTGGTTATCCACGGGAAACCAAGGCTTATTACTTCTATCTACGTTCTGAGAACAAGATTTTTGTTGCCCGGGATTGTAACTTTCTTGAAAGAGAGTTTCTCTCTAAGAAAGACAGTGGGAGTAAGGTACTGCTTGAAGAAATTCAAGATGAACAGGATACTGCTCAACCTAATGAGGAAGAGCAGCAGGAGGATCTACAAGAAATTGTAGAGCCTGAACCTGTAGTACCTGAAGTTCGAAGATCTGGGAGGATCCGTCACGAACCCGAGAGATATCAGGGATTCCTCGTGACTGACTGTCATGATCTTTTGATCATTGATGGTGATGAACCATCGAACTTCAATCAAGCCATGATGGGCCCAGATTCCTCTAAGTGGCGCAAGGCCACTGATTCCGAAATGGACTCCATGTCGGTCAACCAAGTATTTTCGTTGGTTGACTTACCCGCTGGTGTAAAAGCCATCGAGTGCAAATGGATCTTCAAGAAGAAGATTGACGTGGATGGAAATGTCCAGATTTATAAAGCCAGGTTGGTGGCAAAAGGTTTCAGACAAGTTCACGGTGTGGATTACGATGAAACCTATTCACCGGTGGCTATGATGAAATCTATTCGGATTCTACTAGCAACTGCAGCATTTCATGATTATGAAATTTGGCAGATGGACGTGAAAACCGCCTTCCTGAATGGAATTCTGGAAGAGGATGTGTATATGACACAACCTGACGGTTACATAGATCCAAAGAATGCTGGGAAAGTATGCAAGCTTCATAAATCCATTTATGGATTGAAGCAAGCATCGAGGAGCTGGAATCTTCGTTTTGATGAAGCGATCAAGCAATTTGACTTCATCAGAAACGAAGAAGAACAATGCGTGTATAACAAAACTAGTGGGAGCAAAATCGTTTTTCTTATTCTGTATGTTGATGACATACTGCTTCTCGGAAACGACGTTCCAATGCTGAAGTCTGTAAAGGACTGGCTTGGAAGTTGTTTTTCCATGAAAGACATGGGTGAAGCCGCATACGTTCTTGGAATTAGGATCTATCGGGATAGACCTAAGAGGCTGATAGGCTTGTGTCAAGACTCATACATTGACAAAGTCCTACAAAGATTCAGCATGAAAGATTCCAAGAAGGGCTTCACGCCAATGGTACATGGCACAACGCTAAGCAAGAAGCAGAGCCCCACGTCGGCTGCTGAGCTTGAGCGCATGAAGAATATTCCTTATGCATCTGCAATAGGATCTGTCATGTATGCCATGATCTGTACTCGTCCTGATGTTGCTTATGCATTAAGCATGACGAGCAGATACCAGTCAAATCCAGGTGAAAACCATTGGATTGCCGTAAAGAATATCTTGAAGTATCTAAGACATACTAAGGATAAGTTCTTGGTGTACGGTGGAAGTGATGTGCTTAAAGTCAGTGGATTCACGGACGCAAGTTTCCAGACAGACACTGATGATTTCCGGTCACAGTCCGGTTATATCTTTTGTCTGAATGGCGGTGCAGTAAGTTGGAGAAGCTCCAAGCAGGACACCGTTGCTGATTCCACCACAGAAGCTGAATATATCGCCGCCTCAGAAGCAGCGAAGGAAGCTGTTTGGATACGAAAGTTCATTATGGAACTAGGTGTGATACCAGATGCGGCTGAGCCTCTGGCACTGTTTTGTGACAACAATGGTGCTATAGCTCAGGCAAAGGAACCAAGATCACACCAGAAATCCAAGCATGTTCAAAGAAGATATCACTTGATACGTGACATCATAAATAGAAAGGAAGTCAAGATCAGCCGAGTTCCGACAGATGATAACGTCGCTGATCCGTTGACAAAGCCACTCCCAAGGCCTAAGCTCGAGTTCCTGACTGAAGCTGTAGGCATTAGAAACATTGAAATGTAATCTAAATTTGAGTGGGAGTTTTGTGAGCTTTATTTTAGTTATTTGATATGTTCTTGTAAAACATTATTTATGTTTTAATGAAATTATTATTTCAAGATTATTTTAACTGTGATGAAATAATCGTTCCAAAATGATATGAACCATTTTATAGG
This sequence comes from Orychophragmus violaceus, assembly GCA_030180135.1. NCBI lineage: Eukaryota > Viridiplantae > Streptophyta > Magnoliopsida > Brassicales > Brassicaceae > Orychophragmus > Orychophragmus violaceus. The sequence goes on from CM058231.1 coordinate 82,891,026, forward strand.
TCATCGAAGTAAATGATTTGATCTTGAGTCATCGAAGTCATTTAGCTTGATCATGAGATCCTATATTTGATAAATGTTTTATATCATCATGTCCCTAGTCGAAGGTTGTTGAAACTGGAACACCAACAACCGTGTGAGACTGGATTGGTACGTGACTTATGACAAAGTCTCAGTGTGTCATAGATGCACGGCATCAAAGTCAGTACATAGGTGTATGTTGGGAACATACGACCGGACAAGACCCGACTATAAGAACTCTTCAGGATATTTATATCTGTGTCATAAGAGATTCTTACTACGACTATAGAGTATAGTCCTTAGACCTGAGTTCACATGCATGTGACTGCACATGGACTGATGTACTTTGATCATTGTCTAACGCTATCGTTCTGTGATAGCTATAAGGACCTTGTTTGGGTGCATTATGAAATGAGTAGTTTACAGTGATGGAACAAGATGGGATTTGTCCCTCCAATATAAATGGAGTGAATATCTCTAGGCCAATCGGAGATTTGAATACTGGAAAACGCATGGCCATGCTCAAACGGACTTTCCCGAGTCGTTTGTATTGTCAGTATCAAATCAGAGTCCGATGAACAAGATTAGGCTTTATAAGGATGACACTAATCTTTCCTTATGACTAATCGAGATATTGAGACGAAAGGGATTATGAATACAGAGATTCCAGTTCAAGTGGGAGATTGTTGGAATTGTGTCCAGCAATCTCTGTACTGTCTCTATAAAGTAAGAGTATGTCAGTGATCAGACATAAGTCATACAATACTGGGGGTCATGATGGCTTGCTAGAGTCCGCTCATGATCTATAAGTCTCGGACTTATTGCTTTTATTGTATGATCCCATATGGGTCACACGCTTAAGCTAGCAGGAAATAAAGTAGGAACGGCTTAGCAGAAGTACGACAAAAGTGCTAGGCATTTGTCGTACTAAGAGAGAAAGATTAATGGGTCTGATTAAATGGGATTTAATCAGATTGGGCCCAAAAGCCCAAAAGGAAAAGAGAAGGCTTTTAATGACTAAAAGCCAACTCTCTTCTTTCCAACCCTAATCCCAGCCGCGGCTACTCCTCTCTCTCTGCGCCCATCTCCTCGTGGTCTAGCAGCCAGTTTCCGGTGATTGCGTGTGTGAGCCTTTGGAGGATTCATCCCTTGGTGTATCTCCCTGATCTCTGACCTGTTCATCAATTCCGCTGCAAACAAACAGGTAAAAGGTGAGATCATAATGTTTCTAAATAAGAACACCTAGATCTAATGCATGTTTAGGTTGATATCAATATGAGAATTGAATCAGGATCAACCGAACATTCCTACACAACCAACGACTCTTCACTGGTTCTTAAGCTGTTTAAGACCATCATATTCCCTAGATTTGGAGTATCTCGGATTGTGATTAGTGATGGAGGATCTCATTTCATTAATAAGGTCTTCGAGAAGCTGCTACAGAAGCATGGAGTTCATCACCGAGTTGCTACTCCTTATCATCCTCAGACCAGTGGGCAGGTAGAGGTCTCCAACCAACAGATCAAGAGATATTGGAGAAGACAATAGGCAAACCAAGGAAGGATTGGGCAGCAAAGCTTGATGATGCGCTATGGGCTTACCGGACGGCATTCAAGACACCACTTGGGATTACTCCGTTCCATCTGATGTATGAAAAAGCATGTCATCTTCCAGTAGAGCTTGAGCACAAGGCAACATGGGCTGTGAAGCAACTGAACTTTGATCTTAAGTCTGTTGCAGAAAGGAGGTTGGTGCAGCTTAATGAGTTGGATGAGATTAGGCATTTTGCTTATGAGAACTCAAAGCTGTACAAGGAGAGGACTAAAACTTATCATGACAAGAAGATTGTCTCTAGACAATTTGAGCCTAAAGATCAGGTACTTTTGTATAACTCTCGTTTGCAATCGTTTCCAGGTAAGATGAGATCAAGGTGGTCTTGTCCTTTCACGATCAAGGAGGTACGTCCTTATGGAGTGGTCGTTCTAATCAGCCAGGAAGGTAAGGAGTTCACTGTAAATGGAGAGAGGGTGAAGCATTATTGGGCTAACGCCGAGATTCCGAGAGGTCAGATTCTGCCTCTTGATGATGCACCCTCTTCCTAATGACCTTAACCAAGCGCTGAGTGGCAGGCAACCCACTGTTAGGTTTTTACATTTTCATTTTGGTGTTTTTATTAGGATTTTACGTTCTTGTTTTTGTTTTTGGTGAGTTTTGTCTGCAGATCTGACGGAATCGCAATGCAACGATCGACGCAGTTTGTGTGTCGATTGTCACACCACGAAAATCGCATTGTAGCGATCGACACGGTCATGTGTGTCGATCGACACAAGTCGCAAATCGCCCTGCAACGATCGACGCATTTATGCGCATCGATCGATGCAGGTGGAGACAGGTAAACAAAACATTACTCATCCCTTAACATTTTCTTTCTTTTACCGATCCTAAGCTTGACACTACTGGGGACAGTGTGTTTCAAGTGTGGGGGAGGTGGTACTGACATTTATCTTTTTCTTTTCTTAGAGTCAGTTTGTTTTTCGTTTCAGTTTTATTGAGTCAAACATGTTAAGTAGGAGACAATGAATATTTGAAAAGCCAACAACACTTGCAGGAACTTAAGTGACCATTGGGATGAACTCGCAGATCAATCTATGACTATTAGAAAAACCCAACGCAGATCAGCCTACTTGGAACACCCATATCACTTCAGGTATCAGAGGATCCTTTACTGACTTCACCTCTAATCTTGACTTAATTTTCTCACCTAAGGGCTTGGAATACCTTGAGTCGGATTCCTCTGTACTTCTGACACAGCTTGTAAACCTGTCCAAGTATGGTTCCCTTCTCCCCTTCCCTAAAGTAAAAAAAAAAAGAGATATAAACTGAGGATGATCTAGGAGTTCCGAAGTGGTCGCGGGAGTGGTATCTACCACTATTACCTCCTGTGCATCCATGGAATGTGTCCAAAGTACACCCCAAAATGGGAAGAACACTGATTAAAAAAAAATGATACCCAATGGGGAAAAATGAGTAGTTAAGGAAGGGAAAAGAGAAGAAAGAAACCAGAAAAAGATAGTATGGTGGTCTTGAACTAACAGAGTAAGAGTCCATGTGCCCTTTGATCGATAATCCTTAGGTGAGACCGCACTTAATTGCTTACAGAAGTCAGTAGGGTGAATTTGAATGCTTGGATGTGATTGTGGAGTTTACTCAGGACAGTTGCTAAGTGTGGGGGAAGTACATGTTGGTCTTGATGTCTGCAGGTGAATCTTTCATGTGGCTTACTAAGGGGAATCTGAGTGTTGTGGTTTTAAGATGAAAGGAGTTTCTGAAGTTTTCAAACTTCTTCACCACATTTTAGTTTTCTGTTTTGCTTGAGGGCAAGCAAAGGCTAAGTGTGAGGGAGTTGATATATCATGGTTTTTACCTGTTTTAGACCATGATATAAGTATGTTTTAGAGTCTTTTATCGTTTCTTTAGAGTCTTTACATGTGTTTATTAGGTACATGCACGTTTGGAGCGGAATTGGAAATTATGGTGCATTCTGGAGCATTTTAGAGCATTTGGCCGAGAGAGCTGATTTCACTATCTCTGGACGACACATGCATCGATCGACACAGCCCTGCGCCAGCACATTAATGAAGATTTGCAGTTTTGCCCTAGAAGTTCCAGTATTTGCAAAGAAGCCCCAAGACGTTATTATGCTTTATAATTAGGTTTTTAGTGTTTTATTTTAGATACACTATCATACTTTTTGGCTGAGAGATTTTAGAGCTTTTGGGGCTGATCTGAACCTGTATTGCTTCCTGCTTTTGGAGAAGATTTCGAACCCCTTTGATTCTTTACTCTCTTTTAATGCAATTTACTTATTCATTGATTATGTTTTCATTGATCATGTCTGACTAGTTTCATAGTTAGGTTTAGGGATTCTCGTTATGGATTTCATGACTTGTTAGATTAATATAATCAGTTAAGGATTCATATCATATTTGTTCTTCAACCTGAATTGTGTTTAATACTAGTTTCTAACCTGATCACTTAGAATCTAGACTCTAGGTTTATAAATTAACACGAAAGTGTAATTTAGAATCTGATCTATTTAGGTTGAGCAATTTAATTATCTGCAAAGAAATTTGGTTTAATTGAATTGTGAACCTGCACTTAAGGCTAGTTTAATCTGTTAGGAATTGCAAAGAAATTTGTGTTTCTGCTAATTAGACTTAGAGAATTCTCGCAACGAAAGTTGGTTAGTTCTATATATGTGTTTGAGTTCTAGAACTGAGCTTAATTTGATCCTGGCTAATATTTAATCTGCTTGTCTGATTTCCTGAGAACTCCCTAGATTAGCGCTTTTAGTTGATTGCTTACAAAACCGTTCTTGCTACTGATTTACTTTCTGTTTAGTTACTTATTTCCTGATCTCACCTAGCTTAACTTTACCATTCTATAATCTATCGTAGGATTCTTGAGTCTCTGTGGATTCGACCCCTATATACTACTAGTCACGTCTGTGCACTTGCAGTGTAGCTCTAGGGATTAAACTATGAGCATATCATTCGGTTCAATAATCTGGTCTTGAGAATGAGAAGATGATGCTCCCTGTGATGAAGTAACAGAACAACCTCCACTGCCATTGTTTACAAAACCACTATACTCGTCGAACAGCCGCTCCAATATGTCCAAGATAGACTCAGAAAGAAGCTTATACTCGATGCTTTCTTTACCGTAGAGCTTCTCAAAACATAACTTTCCGAAATTAAACTTTCTCCTTGGGTCAAAAGCGCTTGCAACTATTATAATCTTGTTCATCTCATAGTTGTCTCTATCATTCCCAACCCAAAAAGGATTCCAATATTTCCTCAATTTACCCATCATTGTCAAAGCTTTCATCCTTAACTCTTCATCAGGCCCTGGAATGTTGCTTATTGCATTGATATTGCGATTGATAGTGACGATCTCATTGTAGATTTTATGAGAAGCTGAAGTGTTTGAAGCTGAGAGTATCAAAGTTGAGTTGTAGAAGATAATGAGAAACTGAACTAGCCTCTCAATCGCTTCCCAGTCAGATGCAATTGGTGGTCCAAGCCGTTTTCCTTCTACAGTACCCAAAAAGTAGTCGTTGTAGGGTTTATCTTCAGCCTCCATCTTATCAAATGCTGCTCTGAACTTCAACGCTTGCTCCATCATGATATACGTAGAATTCCATCTGGTTGGAACATCTAGATGTAGACTACCTCTTGTCATATTTCATGTCTCCACACGAAACTCAAAAGATTGTGTTCTGATGGATGAAGACCTTACATAAGTGATCGCATTTCTAACAGCAGCCACATTGTTATCTATCTCCATCAAGCCTTCCTTCACAATCAAGTTTATAATGTGTGTTGCACACTTAACATATAAAAATTCTCCTTTCAAGACCAAATGTTCATCACCATGCACATTGAAAATGTCCTTAAATAGTTTCAAAGGGTTTGTATTAGTTGTGGCATTGTCCACCGTGATGCTGAAAACCTTTTTAATATCCGACTATGCTAAACACTTAAAAAGTACATTAGTTATTGTCTGCTTTTTGTGATCGCCAACGTTTTTGAAACCTATTATCATCTTCCTCATCTTCCAGCTAGCATCTATGAAATGTGCTGTGATCACCATGTAACTAGCACTAGTGTGAGGACACACCCAAACGTCGGTAATCAGTGAAAGCTTGTGCTTGTTCTGTCCTAGAATATTCTTCATAGCCGTTTTCCTTCTAACATACAACTCAACAATCTCTCTAGTACATGTTATGCGTGAATGGGGCTGATACAACTTCACTTTCGAACATAAGTGTCTCGATCCTAGACTTTTAGAAAACGCTAATGGCAACTCAGCCAAAATAATCATCTCATTTTGTAGCTTCCCTAAACACCTTCTCTGAAACCTTGCCAATTGAGAGATCACCATCCTCCCGAGTTAAGACCGTCTGGTTTTTAAACTTATTAGCCGTCTGCCAAATGAGATAAGCCTTGCAACCTTCCAAATGCTTCCTCAGGTTCGAGGTACCCGACTTGGTTGGACACGAGATTTTCTTCCCACAGTAAAGACAATTGCATTTGTCATAATTATCTTTCTGTCGTGCATAGTGCTCCCAAACCCAAGACCTAGACTTCTTCCTTGATCCTCATCTGATTCACTAACTTCTTCTTCATTCTGATGCTCTTTGTTATGTGTAGGTGAGTCACGAGGCCATCTATACTTGAACAGAAGATTCAGAAAACACATCACAAAATCATCATGATCGGAAATAAATAAGACAACAAACATAGCACCAAAGACAATCACGATCAACAAGTTTAAACTGCTAAAATAACTACATCATTCTATTCAGAGAAAATCAAAGACAACAAGTTTTATATTATAAATCAAAGACAAGATTATGTTCAGAGACATTCAAACACTACAATTTACCAACTGAATTCAAAAAATCGAAATAAATTCACTACATGTATTATTATCTTGTCGATGCTAGAAATCAGTAAAAATTGAAAAAAAAAAATAGATTTTACATCACACCGAAAAGATTACAAGTTATAGGAAGTAAAAGAACATCACAGATTCAAAGACGATTTCATTACACCAGTCATCGATTTTAAGAAACAAAAAGGAAGGATGAGAAAACGTACCTCGGAATGATTTCGCGAGGAGGCTGAGTCGGCTGATTTCGAATCCAGTGTTCTAAAATGAAGATTGGATTTGATTATTTGAAGATCTAATTAACCTAGATATCGGGAAAGGATATGGAAAGCGAAGAGTCCACAGTCGCCTCCTCAAATATTGAATCTACAAAACCTAAAAACATTAACTATTTCGGGCATATACATAAAATGAAATTTCTTGGAGTAAAACGATTTTGGTTTTCCGGTTACCCGATCGGTTTCCGGGTCAGAACCGGAACCGATGCTTTACCCACAAGTCTGAGATAATTTATCCAATGGATTATTAAGGGATAACCGGAACCGATCCGAACCGGTCCATTTCGGTTTGGTTCCGGTTCGGGTAAACGGTTCCGGGTAAAATGCACAAGCCTACCCACCCTTCCAAAACCTATATTTTCTATATCTTTTTAAAGAATTATTTATGCATTTCTGAAGTTTTGTTTCCTCTATTAATTCAGTTTTGATTCCATGGAATCTAATCCAAGACCCAATTGATTAGTGTTTTGTTTTTCTCAGTGGGACTTTCACGCAATTAACATATCTCATTTAATTGTTACAAATATATATATATATAATATATATATATATATATATATATATCATTTAACTTATCTTCGTGCCGGAGGAAATCATACAAAGAGATATCAATATTCCCTCGCTCCACACCTTAAATTTACGTGGCTCCCAGTAGCTAGCTTCCACGATAGATTTATAACCCTGTAAAGCCTCATTTTCTTTGTTTTCATGTTTTTTAATATTACTTGTTTCCTTTGTTTGGAATTGCACTCGGCACCATACGCAGTTAACCCAAACCTAACTACTAATCTGAAATTCAAAAAACGGGTTGCTTTACCATCGGAATGTATTGTGTTCTCACGAGTGGACAAAGCTGTTAATCAAACTAGTCAGCCCACTCCCAAAGTTGAGAATTCTTTCAAATTTCTCTTCATGGTGATTGTCATTTGAGGTATGTGTGGGATACTGGTCAAGCTAAGAGTTCCATTGGTCTGGGACAGATACGAAGGTTCAATGAAAAGAGCCAAGGAATCACTGTATTTGTTCAAGAGGTTCCATAAGCTGAGGAACACATTCTGTTGCAGTCAAAACGGGAAGATGTATAAGTGGTCAAAAAAGGATGTATAAGGTGTTAGGATATCGTCACATCCCACTGATTATTCCCTCAATATTGTCTTTCCTTAACTGTCAAGTCTCTTGCTGTATATATAAACTCTTGATGTAATCACTAATGTTAATAAGAGAAAACCCTTCTATATGGTATCAGAGCGGGTTGTAGCTTAAACCTAGCCGTCACTCTTCCTGTTCTTGTCAAACTCGTTTCTCTTTTCCCTTCAAAAATCATCACCATGTCTAACGACACAGCTTTCGTCGTCGCAAACCCTGCTGATCCGACAACCATTCTTCTCTCGGTGAACATGGTTGGAATCACCAAACTCACCTCGGTCAACTATCTCTCTTGGTGCCTTCAGGTCCGCCTCTTCCTTGGAGGTCATGGTCTCTCGCCATTCATAGACCCAGAAGCTGTTGCCCCATCACCGACCACGTTGGTTGACAACGTCATTACTCCTAACCCGAAGTACACCTCGTGGATCCGTCAAGATCAACTGATCTTCGCTGCTCTCCTTGGATCGATTTCTACCCCACTTCAGCCTCTGGTCACATCGGCTACAACAACACTGGGTGCTTGGAATCTCCTTGCAAAAACCTACGCCACACCAACACGCGGTCATGTCAAACAATTAAAGGACCAGTTGAAGCATGCGACCAAAGGAACTAAAACAATCGATGAGTACATGCAGTTCATGAAGTCTAAGTCGGACTCGCTTGCTCTCTTGGGCAAACCTCAAGATCCTGAAGATCTGATTGAATACATAATTGATGGTCTCCCTGAAGACTATCGTGCGGTGTGTGACGCCATTCAAAATCGCGAAACTCCAGTCTCGTTCGAAGAGTTTCATGAGAAACTCCTAAACCGTGAAGCTGGCCTTGTCTGCAAAAACACCAATGCAGAAACACTGCCTGTCTCGGCTAATGTGGTCAACTCTCGTAATCGCAACAATTGGCGATCTTCTCCTGCTGCTCGCTCTCAACCTGAGGCTCGCAATGATCAACGCCTCTCGGAACATCGCTACACTGAGCCGCGCTACACTGAGCACCGTGTGTCTGATCAACCACGCCGTGGCTACCAAGGCAAGTGTCAAGCCTGTGGAAAGCTTGGTCACAGCGCACAACGCTGCTACCAATACCGTCTGGTTCAACAGGTTGGCTCTGGCTCTTCTCCACACGCTAACATAGCCACCCGTACCTCGGACACACCGTCGTGGCTTCTCGATAGTGGTGCCTCACACCACATCACGTCGGATCTTGCTACACTATCTCTCCATGATCCATACTCTGGTTCAGATGACGTTGTTATAGGCGACGGCTCGGGTATCCCTATTGCCAATACTGGCTCTTCTCTACTCACTTTGCCTACTCGTAACTTACATCTATCGAATGTTCTTCATGTTCCATCTATTGCAAAGAACCTGATATCTGTGTATAAGTTATGTCATGATAATAACGTCTCTGTCACATTTGATCCATTGGCTTTTCAGGTGAGGGATCTAAGCTCGGGGGCGCAGCTCATAAAGGGCAAAGTTAGCAACGGGATGTACGCGTGGCCGAATGTTCCCTCTTGTTTCTCTTCGTTTTGTGCTTTTTCCGCTGTCAAAACTTCGTTCCATGATTGGCATTCCCGTTTGGGTCATCCTCATGTTGAGCTTTTGAATAAAACCATTGCAAAATTTGATTTACCATTATCGAATAAAGCTTCTTCTTCTTTATTTTGCAAATCGTGTTCGATCAACAAGAGTCATAAAACTTCTTTTGGCCAAAACACAATTCGATCTTCAAAACCACTTGATATTCTCTACTCTGATGTTTGGACATCACCTTCATATTCCTTTGATGGCTACAAGTATTATGTTATCTTCGTTGATCACTTTACTCGATATACATGGTTTTATCCTCTAAAGAAAAAGTCTCATGTCTTTTCCACGTTTGTCAAGTTTAAAGCTCTTGTCGAAAACAAGTTCCAAAGCCGCATTGTTACTCTCTACTCAGACAATGGTGGAGAGTTCATTGCAATGGCTGATTTCCTCTCTACAAATGGGATTTCTCACTTTACAACTCCACCTCATACACCCGAACTCAATGGTATCTCTGAGCGAAAGCACAGGCATATTGTTGAAACGGGTCTTTCGTTGCTCTCTCATGCATCACTTCCTACTGATTTTTGGTCATTCTCATTTGCAACAGCGGTTTACCTCATTAATCGCTTACCTTCTTCCTCCATTGATTTTCAAAGCCCTTTTCAAAAACTTTTTGGAGAAGAACCGAACTATAAAAAGCTACGAGTCTTTGGCTGTCTTTGCTTTCCATGGCTTCGTCCATATTCTCCAAATAAGCTCTCAAACCGATCCGCTCCGTGCATTTTCCTTGGATACTCCTTGACACAAAGTGGGTACTTCTGTTTTGATCCTCACCGATCTCGTCTCTTTGTCTCACGACATGTCGAGTTCTACGAGAACATCTTTCCATCTACCTCCAAATCTTCATCCTCGTTACCAGCTCCTACTGTCGAGGACACTTACACAGTTCCTTCCACAGTAGTCTCTCTCTCACGGCCACCATTACATCCTGCTACGGACACTGCCCCTGATACAGATCTCTCACCTCTGTCAGCTGAGCCTGTTGCTGTATCGCCGGTTATGGACACTACCACCTCAGCACCAACGACCTCGCCAGCACCACAACAAGCTGAACTCGTTCCTGAAACAGCACCACAACAAGCTAAAATCGTTGCTGAGTCATCAATATCAGCGTCTGCAGCTCCTGTACCTGTAACTCCAGCGCCTGCAGCTCATGTACCTGCAGCTCCAGCACCTCCCGCTCCACCAAACAGGCATTCTATGCGCACAAGACTGCAAAATAATATCAGAAAGCCAATCAAGAAGCTCACCTTTAGTGCTGTCACCAAACCAAGTCTTGAGATTGAACCAAATACCTATCGCCAAGCCTTGAAAGACACAAACTGGCGGGCTGCAATGACTGAAGAAATTGACGCTCTACTGCGGAATGAGACCTGGCATCTCACTCCTCCCAATCCGACACAGAATATCGTTGGCTGTCGCTGGGTCTTTCGCTTGAAACACTTACCGTCTGGACAATTACACCGACACAAAGCGAGACTTGTAGCGAAAGGTTTTCACCAACGACCAGGTATTGATTACTTTGAAACCTTTAGTCCAGTAATCAAACCTGCTTCTATTCGGATTGTCATCAGCCTTGCCACCAGCCGCAATTGGACACTACGGCAGCTTGACGTTAACAACGCGTTCTTACAAGGCAAACTTGATGAAGATGTTTACATGGAACAGCCTCCAGGTTTCATTGATGACGACAAACCGGACTATGTTTGCAAACTCAACAAAGCGATATATGGCTTAAAGCAAGCTCCTCGTGCGTGGTACAATGCTTTAAAGAACTTCCTGATCAAAGCAGGCTTTGCGAATTCACTCGCTGATACATCGCTATTTGTCCTTCTCCGAGACGATCTGGTCTTATTCCTCCTCGTTTATGTCGACGACATCATCATCACCGGGAACTCCAGCAAGCATATCAAGGAGCTCATCGACCTGCTCAGCTCACAATTCTCACTCAAAGACTTAGGCTCTCTAAGCTACTTCCTTGGTGTAGAAGTGCATCGGACATCCTCTGGTATTCTTCTCACTCAAACCAAGTATGTTAATGATTTGTTGCGTCGCACAAATATGCTTGATACAAAACCAGTAGCGACACCTCTCCCGGAGAAACCACCTCTCACCAAAGATTCCGGCAGCGTTCTGTCTGACCCCACAGAGTTCCGAATGGTGGTTGGGTGCTTACAATACCTCTCGTTTACCAGGCCCGACATAGCTTACTCTGTCAATAAGCTATCACAATACATGCACGCTCCAACCTCAGATCATTGGACTGCAGCGAAACGGGTCATGCGCTATCTAGCGGGTTCACGAACTCGTGGTCTATTCTTCTCATCTGCTAACCCATTGCGTCTTCACGCTTATTCTGACGCAGATTGGGCAGGAGACAAAGATGACTACTCGTCAACAGGTGCTTCACTGGTTTATCTAGGCAAGCATCTCATCTCCTGGACATCAAAGAAGCAACCAACGATAGCAAGATCATCCACCGAGGCTGAATATAAGTCTGTTGCAAACACTGCCTCCGATGTCCAATGGATTCGATCACTGCTTGGAGAGCTAGGAATTCCCATACCAAACATACCGGTAATCTACTGCGACAATGTTGGAGCTACGTATCTTTCAGCCAATCCGGTTTTTCACTCTCGTATGAAACACGTCGCTGTTGATTACCACTTCATCCGCTCACTAGTTCAAACGGGACAACTAAGAGTATCTCATGTTCACTCCATGGACCAACTTGCTGACTGCCTAACGAAGCCACTCTCTCGCGCCAGCTTCACACGACTCTTATCCAAGATTGGACTCGGGACTCGTCCATCTTGAGGGGGCGTGTTAGGATATCGTCACATCCCACTGATTACTCCCTCAATATTGTCTTTCCTTAACTGTCAAGTCTCTTGCTGTATATATAAACTCTTGATGTAATCACTAATGTTAATAAGAGAAAACCCTTCTATATAAGGGCGCTGGGAGTTTGTGTGGGGGAAAAACGATTCAGCAGATTATCTCTAACCAGTCATGTGTGAAACCCGGGTGGAATGTTGGGTTTTGTGGATAAGGAAGAACAGCTACCTCAGTTTATTTCGATGTTAGCAAATTTCAGCTCTGAAATACGAGTCTTGTAGGAGGATTGGGACAAAGCAATGAGTTTAGTTGCAGTACAATACCAAGAGAACAAAATCGGTGTTAGAAATATAAACTTGATTTGGATCAAGGTTAGTTATTGGATCTATGATCTAAATAACATTTGGGCTTAATCCAAAATCTTGATCCAAGTTTTAGAAATTTCTCTAGAAAATATCTAATCACTCCACCTCCTTAAAATGTTCTAGAGAGATTTAGAGAATAAATATATATGTATTTTGTAATATTAATTTCTAGATATTGTCATAGAATTCTCTTTTAGGATTAAAATATTCTAGATATTTTGTATTTTGAAGACTATAAATACCTCCATTCACTCTCATTTCTAATTAAGTCTCTAAGTTGTTCTCTAAGCATAAATAAAAACTTTTTTTTTCAAAAATTCCATTTTGTCTTCTAAGTTCTTAAACACTTTCTCCACACTTATAAATTTTCATTCCAACAAAGTGGTATCAGAACTAGAAGATTCTTCTAAAGATGACAAGTAATGGTGTTCCCTTCCAAGTCTCGATGCTCACAAAGAGCAACTATGACAATTGGAGTCTAAGTGATGGCTATCCTAGGAGCACATGATGTATGGGAGATAGTCGAGAAAGTCTTCACTGAACCGGAGAATGATGCCAGTCTATCTCAAAATCAAAAGGATAGTTTGTGAGACTCAAGGAAGAGAGACAAGAAGGCTCTCTGTCTAATCTATCAAGGATTAGATGAAGACACGTTCGAGAAGGTCGTAGGAGCAAAGTCGGCCAAAGAAGCATGGGTGAAGCTTCAAACTTCTTACAAGGGAGCGGAGCAAGTTAAGGAGGTACGTCTTCAAACTCTAAGAGGAGAATTTGAAGCATTCCAAATGAAGGTAGGTGAACTCATCTCTGATTACTTCTCAAGAGTTCTAACGGTTACTAATAACCTAAAAAGAAATGGTGAGAAGTTAGATGAGGTGAGAATCATGAAGAAAGTTCTTAAATCATTGGATTCAAAATTCGAGCATATTGGCACTGTCATTGAAGAGACAAAAGACTTGGATACTATGACAATGGAGCAACTTCTTGGATCATTACAAGCTTATGAAGAAAAGAAGAAGAAGAAGGAAGACATCACGCAGCAAGTACTCAAGATGCGGATTCAAACCAAAGAAGAAAGTGGTCAAAGCTATCCAAGATGGGGTGGTGGCCAAGCCCGAGGAAGAGGTCGTGGACGTGGTTGGAGATCATATGAAGACCATACCAACCAAAGAGGAGAAAGCTCATCAAGAGGCCGTGGGAGAGGAAGTCCAAAATCAAGGTACGATAAGTCAAGTATTAAGTGCTATAATTGTGGAAAGTTTGGACATTATGCTTTCGAGTGTAAGGCTCCAAATAACAATAGAGTTGAAGAAAAGTCCAATTATGCTGAATAAATGAGAAAAGAAGAGGATATGTTATTGATGGCCAATAAGAAGGATGAACCAAATGAGGTTCACAAATGGTACCTTGTCAGCGGTGCAAGCAATCACATGTGCGGTAAAAGAAGCTTGTTCGTGGAGCTTGATGAATCGGTGAAAGGAGATGTCGCTTTAGGAGATGAATCAAAGATGGAAGTGAAAGGCAAAGGTAACATTCTCATCCGACTGAAGAATAGAGATTATCAATTCATTTCGAATGTTTACTATATTCCAAGCATGAAGACCAACATCTTGAGCCTAGGACAACTCTTAGAAAAAGGTTATGATATCCAATTAAAAGATAATAGCCTTTCTATAAGAGATCACGAAAACAATCTCATCACCAAGGTGTCGATGGCGAGGAATATAATGTTTGTCCTAAAAACATTCAAAATGACATCGCACAATGTCTCAAGATGTGTTACAAGGAGGAGTCGTGGCTTTGGCATCTTCGGTTCGGGCATCTCAATTTTGGAGGTTTAGAGCTACTTTCCAAGAAAGAAATGGTGAGAGGATTGTCTTGCATCAATCATCCAAATCAAGTGTATGAAGGATGTCTACTTGGAAAACAATTCAAAATGAGTTTTACAAAGGAGTCGGATACAAGAGCGCGGAAGCCTTTAGAACTCATATATACAGATGTATGTGGCCCGATCAAGCCAAGTTCACTCTGTAAGAGTAACTACTTCCTTCTCTTTATTGATGATTTCTCAAGAAAGACATGGATTTACTTTTTGAAATAAAAATCAGAGGTGTTTGAAAATTTCAAAAAAGTTCAAAGCCCATGTTGAGAAGGAAAGTGGCCTTGTGATCAAAGCCATGAGATCCGATCATGGAGGAGAGTTCACGTCCAAGGAATTTCAGAAGTATTGTGAAGATAATGGCATTCGAAGACAATTGACGGTGCCGAGATCCCCTCAACAAAATGGAGTAGCCGAAAGGAAGAATATGACGATCCTTGAGATGGCAAGAAGCATGCTCAAGAGTAAGAAGCTACCAAAGGAGTTATGGGCAAAAGCAGTTGCGTGTGCGGTTTTTCTATCAAATTGATCTCCAACAAGAAGTGTTTTGGGAAAGACACCACAAGAAGCTTGGAGTGGAAGAAAACCTAGTGTTTCCCATCTAAGAGTTTTTGGAAGCCTTGCTCATGCTCATGTATCAGATGAGAAGCGAAGTAAGATAAAAGCGAAAAGTACATCTTCATTGGGTATGATGCTAATTTTAAAGGCTACAAGCTATATAATCCTGAAACAAAGAAGACAATCATTAGTCAGAATGTCATCTTTGATGAAGAGGCAGAATGGGACTAGAGATCGAATAATGAAGACTATAACTTCTTTCCGCATGTTGAAGAAGATCACTTGGAGGAACCAAGATAGGAGCCAATTACCCCGCCAACCTCACCAACAACAAGTTCTCAAGGAGATGAAATCTCAAGCAAAAGGACTCCACGTTTTAGAAGTCTACAAGAGCTTTATGAGGTAACTGAAAATCAAGAGAATCTTACTTTATTTTGCCTATTTGCGGATTCCGAGCCCATGGATTTTCAAGAAGCTATGGAGAAGAAGACATGGAGAAATGCAATGGATGAAGAGATTAAGTTTATAGAGAAGAATGAAACATGGGAGTTAGCATCACTTCCAAAAGGGCATAAGGCAATCGGTGTAAAGTGGGTGTATAAAGCGAAGAAGAACTCTAAAGAAGAAGTTGAAAGATACAAGGCAAGATTGGTGGCAAAAGGATATAGCCAAAGATCCGGAACCGAATATGATGAGGTATTTGCTCTTGTTGCTCGTCTAGAAACTGTTAGACTAATCATCTCATTGGCAGCCCAAAAAAGTTGGAGGATACACCAGATGGATGTCAAATCAGCGTTCTTAAATGGAGACCTTGAAGAAGAAGTTTACATTGAGCAACCACAAGGCTACATAGTCAAGGGAGAAGAAGACAAAGTCTTGAGGTTGAAGAAGGGTCTTTATGGGTTAAAACAAGCACCAATAGCATAGAACACACGGATTGATAAGTACTTCGAGGAGAAAAACTTCATCAAGTGTCCATATGAGCACGCACTCTATATCAAAACTCAAGAAAATGATATATTGATTGTGTGCTTGTATGTAGATGACTTGATATTCACAGGCAACAATCCAAGTATGTTCGAAGATTTCAAGATGGAGATGACAAAGGAGTTCGAGATGACTGATATTGGATTGTGTCTTACTACCTCGAAATTGAAGTGAAGCAATAAGATAAAGGAATCTTCATTACTCAAGAAGGTTATGCTAAAGAAGTGCTCAAGAAATTCAA
Source organism: Orychophragmus violaceus (assembly GCA_030180135.1). NCBI lineage: Eukaryota > Viridiplantae > Streptophyta > Magnoliopsida > Brassicales > Brassicaceae > Orychophragmus > Orychophragmus violaceus. The sequence goes on from CM058231.1 coordinate 82,907,375, forward strand.
GATGGATGACTCTAATCCAGTGAGCACACCAATGGAATGTGGTTCCAAGCTGTCAAAGCATGAGGAAGAAGAGAGTGTAGATCCAACACTCTTTAAAAGCTTGGTCGGAAGTCTACACTATCTAACTTGCACAAGACCTGACATCCTACATGCAGTCGAAGTTGTGAGCAGATATATGGAGCATCCAACAACAACTCATTTCAAGGACGCCAAGAGGATCCTTCGCTATATCAAAGGTACCATAAACTTTGGCTTGTGTTACTCTGTTTCTGATGATTACAAGCTTGTTGGATATAGAGATAGCGACTGGAGTGGAGACATAGATGATCAAAAGAGCACAAGTGGATTTGTGTTCTTCATTGGAGAAACCGCCTTCACATGGATGTAAAAGAAGCAACCGATTGTCACTATTTCTACTTGTGAATCGGAGTACGTAGCAGCCACTTCATGTGTTTGCCATGCTATTTGGTTACGGAACTTGCTAAATGAGTTAAGTCTACCACAAGAGGAGCCAACAAAGATATTTGTGGACAACAAGTCAGCAATAGCATTGGCGAAGAATCCAGTCTTCCATGATCGAAGTAAGCACATCGACACTCGTTATCATTACATAAGAGAATGTGTTAGCAATATGGATGTGCAGTTGGAGTATGTGAAGACAAATGACCAAGTAGCTGATATTTTCACCAAGCCACTCAAGCGAGAAGACTTTATCAAGATGAGGAGTTTGCTTGGAGTAACAAATCAAGTTTAAGAGGAGGTGTTGAAATATAAACTTGATTTGTATCAAGGTTAGTTATTGGATCTATGATCTAAATAACATTTGGGCTTAACACAAAATCTTGATCCAAGTTCTAGAAATTTCTCTTGAAAATATTTAATCACTCACCTCCTTAAAATGTTCTAGACAGATTTAGAGAATAAATATCTATGTATTTGTAATATAAAATTCTAGATATTATCATAGAATTCTCTAGATTTAGGATTAAAATATTCTAGATATTTTGTATTTTGAAGGTTATAAATACCTTTATTCACTCTCATTTTTAATTAAGTCTCTAAGTTGTTCTCTAAGCATAAATAAAAATTTTCTTCTTTCAAAAATTCTCTTTTTTCTTCTAAGTTCTTAAACACTTTCTCCACACTTATAAATTTTCATTCCAACAATCAGTACACTCATCATGGGACAAAATGACGATCCAGAGCTGAGAAATTAAGGTACGGATTTACCTCTTCTAGTCGCAACCGGGTGTGGAAACCTGGTACCATTGCTTTGGATATATTGATCTAGAACATGGTCTTGTGTGTAAGATAATTCCTAGATGTGAGAAGACATATAGGTTGTAAACGCTTCCCTGATGTTTTTATGATTTGATCCAGTGGGCATGGGAGTGATATTGACATGCCCATGGTGCGTTAGATTTTGCCATTTATTTTTCCTCTTCGACATTGGAATATCTACGAATATAGCCGAGGAATGTATAATCTCTAATTGTTTGTCGGCCAGAGAACGAGCATAAAGCTTTGTATTCAACACACACTTTCAAGATTTTGTTCAAGGAAAGACGTTTGTACCTCTCTTCTTGAATCTCATATCATCAGTGAGAGAATTTTTGGGAAAACACGAACGCGACAGCGGTGCAGCGGAATATAGTTTCCCACATTTGTGTGAGTCTATGAGAAAAATATGTTCGATAATAAAAAAAAAGTTCAAAAATGCAATGAAACGAGACCGGAAATTACGTGGAAAACCTCCTCGATGTGAGAAGGAAAAACCATAGGGCTGTAGTCCACTCCAAATTCACTATATCAAATAGATTAAGTTACAACAACGTCCTCTCTGTTCCATAGAACAACTACATAGAGTAAGGCCAAACAAGAGCAATCTCAAAGACAAGAACTTCAACAAGAAAGCGATACAAGAACTTCGAAACATGCAGTACCAAACGACACTACGTTCACTAAGATTCCGGTCACTATTTCCAATCTCCACCATAGAAATCTTTGATAAACGAGTCAAGAACACCTCAGCCAAATTTCAGATCAAGCTCAATCAGAGAAGATTGCACCGTTGGATTTTCCAAACACTGAAGACTGGTCTCAGCTCGTTTCAAAACAGAACAGCTCTACTAAAACTCTGATATACAATAAACCAACCGTTGAAATGCAAAACCTTCCATTGAATCTGAAGATCACTAAGTCATGAGTTTCCCTAAAAGTTTCAGCAACATCAGGACTCGTTTGATAGTCCGATCATCAGCTTGACCAAAATAAGCGAAACTGTTTTTCTCCCCTTTCTTCTTCTTCTTCTCTCCTTTCTTTGCTTTTTTCTTTTTATTTTTCTTGTACGTGAATAATGAACCAAAAACATTATTAGAGGATAATAAAGCATATATTTACATGAGTTAAAGTATTATAAGGACCCATGATGTTTTCCTTCACTAGGAAGGATTGCCGACAGCCATACCGTCTATCTCTCGGCAAACTTAAAGGTTCCATCTCGGAAATGACTTAGTCATCATATCAGCTCCATTATCATCCGTATGAACTTTCACAAGTTCCACTTCCTTAGAAGCAACCACATCACGTATATAATGATATCTCTTGTTAATGTGTTTCGAACGCGAATGAAATGTCAAGTTCTTCCCGAAATAAATTGTGCTTTGACTATCACAAATCGGAACATACTTTTCTGGCTTGAAATCAATATCATCAAGAAAATTCTTCATACACAACAACTCTTTACAAGCTTCCGTTGCGGCGATAAACAGATTCAGTGGTAGAAAGTGCAACACATTTTTTCAACCTTGATTGCCATGCCACAGCTCCCCTGCAAATGTTACCAAGTAACCCGAAGTAGACTTACTGGAATCAACATCCCCAGCCATATCAGCATTTGCGTAACTAACAAGCAATGGCTTATCACCTCCAAAGGTAAGCTTCAAGCAAGAAGCCCCTCGTAGATATATCAAAATCAGTTCACATCATTCCAATGTTCTCTTCCTGGTTTCGAAAGAAAACAACTAACTTTCCAACTGCATGATCTATATCTGGTCGTGTACAAACCATATCATACATCAAGCTGCCAACTGCAGAATCATATGGAACCCTCGCCATATCTTCCCTCTCTGTATCTGTATTCGGACTTGTTGACCGGTTAATCTAAAGTGTGTAGTAAGAGGAGTGCTTACACCTTTATACTTGTCCAGGTGAAACCTTTGAAGTACTTTCTCAATATATTTCTCTTGAGACAAGTGGATCAGCTTCTCACCTCTGTCTTGTACAATTCTTATACCAAGAATCTATTTCGCTGGATCCAAATCTTTCATGGAAAATGACTTGTTAAGCTGCTTCTTCAACTCTTGAATTCTGCTCAAGTGTCTGCCCACAATCAACATGTCGTCAACATACTGATAGTATCATATTTTATAGGTTTATGTTATCATAATTTGCACAGTTTTTATGCATTTTGCATTCATACTTAAGCATATAATTAAGAAATCATGCATTTAGGATTTAGTGTCTTTAGGATTAGAGTTTGCATTATTTGTCCTTTCTTAAATCATTTTAGGTGATGTTGGAGATTTTGGAGGAGTTCTTGATGAATGAAGAGAATCTTGGATTATGAAGAGTGTTTGGGATCAAGAAAATATAGTTTTAAGGAAGAAGAGCCAGTACCAACCCACAATACTGACCAAACCGGGTCCATATCCATGAGCTAAATTTGGGCAGAGAGAAATACCTACTCACAATACCGACCAAACCGGGTCCATATCCATGAGCCAAATTCGGCCAGAGATAAATACTTACCCACAATACTGACCAAACCGGGTCCATATCAGATACTTTTATTTACCATTTTTCCATCTCGACCCTTTCTTGTATAAATACTCATTTTGGGGGATTAAAAACCTAAGCTACCGTAGCCTTAGTTTTGTTTTAGGATTTCAATCTTGTAATCTTTGTTTTGAAGTTTAATTTAAGTACTTCTTTTATCTTTTTAATTTCTTTTCTTAATCTCTCTTTAATCTTGTAATCTCATACTATCTCTATGGGTTTTGTGGGAACAATGAAGATTAGAGAGTAGGGTTTTTGGGTCTTTTGGATGAGGTTGATATGTGGTTTATGTGATGATTAATGAAGCTTAGGACTTGATTATGAATGATCCTTCTCTAATTAGTTGATCTTTATGCTAGGTTGCAAGGAAATGTTGAATCTAGATGTTAGGCTTTTTCATGCCCGAAAGGTATTCGATGAAATTCTTGATTGAAATTTTTAGAGGATTTTCACATCTTAGCCTAAGAATTTAGTTTTTCTAAGGTGATTATTGGTAATGGGAACTTGATATGATTGCTTGTTTATCTCTTAATCACAAATGAGATTTTGTTCCAGATTAGGGATTAGACAAAGGGATTAGTGCCAAGAATTGGATTAGTCTAATGATTAGTATTCTTAGCCTAAGGATTAGCTTTGCTAAAAGGTATTTGATGGATATTCATGCATGCTTGTCTTGTAATTTGCAAATTGGAATTGAATGATTGCATGATTAGCATAAGAGTTATGAACATGAGAGTGAGATTAGCTTAATTAATGATCATTAACCTTGTTTAGCATTTTTTGATTGATTGAAGCATCACTGATTGTCTCTAGATCACCTAGTCTCCATAGCCTGATCCTTGGATCTCCTTTTATCTTATTTTTCATCTTGTTTAGTGTCTTGTTTTTTTTCTTTCTTGCTTTATTTCCTTTCTAGATTGTTTAGGTTGTTAGATAAACCCCTTTTATTTGATTTTCTTAGATTGAGAAGTTTCTTGTATTCTTAATTGGTTTTTCTTCTTGCCTCCCTTGATTGATACTTCTAATGCTACATCGACATGTGTAGAGGTTTGAGGAATTGATAGTACTTTAGAACCGAAAAAACCTTGCTATCAATTTGGCGCCGTTGCTGGGTAGGTGTAGCAATAGCCATTAGGATTTAGATTCTACTTTAGACTAAGTTTTATTTTGTTTTAGTTTGTGTAGTTAATAACTTTCTTTCAAGTGTTTTTTCTTTTTTGAAAGGTGCAAATCACAAGGAAGAGAGCATGGCTTCAAAGATAGCTTCAATGTTGACGGCTATGTTGGAAGCTCAAGAAAGAGAGATGGCTTGGGACCCTACAAGTCATCATGGTTTCGAAAGCACATCCACTTATCAAGGTGATCTTCTAAATTAGTAATCTTCTCATGAGTACCAATATGGATATGGTGATGGATACCAATCTTGGAGCATGGAGCATGAGCATGAAGAAACTTACTCCTCTCAATCATGTGATGAAGAGCTTCTCAACTTGTCAAGGATGGCAATGGAAGGACAAGAGAGGTATAATGAGAGCTTAAGGATGATCAACACTGATTTTTTTCATTTGCCTCATGATGCAAGCATTGTTGAGCCAACACATGAGAAGAATGCTCAAATCCAAAATGAGTTCTTGAAAGAAGCTAAAGAGACTATCAAGGAATTTGAAATGCTTCTTGGTTGCATTGTTGGTGAAGACCTTGTGATAAGATATGAAGATGAGGATGAGGAAGATACAATCATGTGTAATTCAACCAATGGAAAGAATGAATGAGTATAAGAAGTTGTGAAAGTTGAGGAAGAGCCTTATGAAGATGGGTCAGTTGTTGAGTGCAAGGTTATCAAGGAAGGGAACACACAAGATGAGCTCTCAATCATGGAATAAGTGCCAAGGCAATCAAATCCCATGCAAAAGCCAATTGGAGAAATCCTATGGAGAAACAAGATGGTCCCAATGAATAATCCTTCAAGGAGGATGAAAAAGATGGAACTCCAATGGCTCAACCCTTTTACAACTACCTTGATATAGTCTCCACCATATCACCAAGCTTTCATGATCCAAGGAAGATCCCTTTCGAGGAGATAAGGATGAAAGAGTTTAGGGGGTGGTTCTATGATGAGTATGATCCCGGTGATACAATATCATGCCACATCCCTAACCAATAAGAGTGAAGGGATAGTCAAGCTTAGTGACTTTAAACAAGCTCAATTGGGAGGAATTCTCATGTCTATCTTTTTGGGGAGCTTTGGGGTCAATCCAATGAAGAAGGGAAAAGAGTTTTAGGATTGAGCAAAGGGACTTCAGTGCCAAATCCAAGGATGATGAAGCCTATGCAATTTTCTAAGTTTGGAGAAAGTCTCATGCCACATTCGAAGATGCCTCCACCTACCATTCCTCCACTCCATTACACTCTCCAATTAACACTCCAACTTTTGTCTTTTGATTTTGCATTTTTGATTTAGTCTTTTGTCTCTTTCTCTTGATTCTTCCACATAAGGGACTGTGTGATTTAAGTTTTGGGGAGGAGACTAGTTGCTAATATTGTGTTTTTTTATCTTATTTTCTCTTATGCATCCATTGAGTCTCTTGCATTCATCTAAAACATATAAAATATAATTAAAAAAAACAAATTTTTTGAAAATGTTCACAAAAAGAAGCATGCATAAGCATCTTTAGGATTGAGTCTAGTATATCTTAGGATTGTATTTCATTTTGCATAAAGTGTTTTGATGAAACTTCTATTTGAGTGTCAACTCATGAGCTTGAATTAATGCCCTCTTTAGAAGTTGTAAATGCATTTGAGTGAATTTGAAGTAAGGATGCACCATGTTTAGATCTCACTAGCTTGAAAGTTAGATCTCATTGTTGATACATGTCAGCCCTTATAACACAACTCTAATGAATTTGGACTATACCTGGTCGTGATCGAGTCTTTGAAGTATATGAGAGAGACTAGTCTTACGCTGTCAACATGAAGGACAAGACATGTAAGTGTAGGCGATGGGATCTGATAACTATGATTTTGAATCCATTTGAGGTATCAATTCCTCAATGCCTATCGTGTAGTGTGAGGTATCGAACCACTTTTGGGATTGGATATGACCAAAAGGAATTCATTAAACCTTAAAGTCAAGTAAACCAGTTCAAGATGATATCCTAATGTTCTAAAGCAATTAAGATCAAGTAAATAAGCAATATATACTTAACTAATGATCAAAAGAAAGCTAAACAAGGAAAATAATTAAGCAAGAGACAAACAATAATAAGAAGCAAGGCCATGGGCTAAGGTCAATGGATAGGATGATTTGGAACAACCAAGAATGCTAAACACACATCAAAGAAGCTAATCTCTAAGCAAGAACACAAATCAATAGACTAATCCAACTTTTTGGCACTAATCTCTTTGTCTAATCCCTAATCAAGAACAAATTCCCATTTGTGATTAAGATATAAACGAGAATTCATTAAAAGTTCTCATTGCTAATAATCACCTTAGACATCTAATTTCTTAGGCTAAGATGTGAAAATCCTGTCAAAGCTAAAACATGCATTTCATCGAACACATGGTGAGAAAGAAAACCATAACATCATAATCAACATGATCAAGGCTAATTAAGCATTAAGAACTCTAAGATAGAAGAGACTATAGATAGATAAGCCCTAAGAATTTATCAATCATCCAAAATCACACAGATCCTACCTAACCCATAAACATTGAATGAAACTACTCACTAATCATGCTATATTCAACAAAATCCATAAGAATAGTGTTAAACAAGATGATTAGCAAAAGATTAAAAGAGGAAGAGAAGAAATCAAACACAAATAATTCTTAGATTAATAAAAGATTGAAACTTCTTCTTAAACATTCAAAGAGAGGTTTTTGGAACAAAGAAAGCTTAGAAAATGGTGAACAGTGACGAACCGAGGGACAAACCGGGTGTTGACCCGATTCAGCTGTAGAAAATGAGTACGCCAGCGGTTACGTTTAACCCGCAACGAAACCGCAACCAAACCGGGCAGAAACTTCTCGTTAGCTTGCGGTTGCGTCTGAACCGCAACGCAAACCGCTGAGGAGCTTGCGGTCTGGTTCTCAACCGCTAGCCAAACCGCAGCCTACGCGGCGCATAACTGGTGTTGGCTCGCGGTTGACGCAGCAGGTTGGAGGTTGGTGTGGGTCGTCCGCGGGGGGATGGGGGAGTCACGATCTCGTCGAGCCATCGGAAAGGGGGGGGGGAATACTCATCGTTCGTTGACTTCAGCACACCGTTTTTGACTTGTTTCAAGATTTGACCGCATATAAAGACCAATGGATGAGTTTGTTGACTCTCCTTCCTCATTTTTCCCCTGCTCTCTCCAAAGTCATAAAAGCCTAAGAAATTTTCAAGCATCTGAAAAAGACCAAGACACACTCCAAAATATACTAAAACCATGCAAACTCTAGTCCTAAAAACTCTATCTTTTAAATGCATTATTTCATATCTAAATGCATAAAAGTGAATGCAATTTACAAGAAAACCGAATAGATTGTAAAGCTAAAAGCTTATAAATTATGCACCTATCAATTCTTCCAAACTTATTTTTTGCTTGTCCGCAAGCAAACAATTAAAGTTAAGGTGTGATAAAGGTTTGAAAGTAAGAGTCCAAAGCTTTCAAAAGCAATTGTTAAGCATAAGTGGAAATAAAGTCAAGACAAGCAATTAAGAGCTACAATCAAGTTTACTCTATTTCAAAAGAGTTAGCCATTCTCATCAACACATGCATCAAGTTCAAGTTCCAATCTACACATGAATTTCTATCCTCATTCCCTTTAACATTCATTAAACAATGGTGGATCATGATTATGCAAATCAAATGAACACATTTGGCTAAGGGGTTAAGGTCTTGAGATAAAAATGAACTCAAATGGAGTGTGGGTTTCAAAAACAAAGGATCTCTCAAGAAAGGTATGAACTATAGCAAAATGCTAAGAGTAAGAAACAACTCATGCATACAAGGATAGATTCTCATTCTACCCAAATCCATATAATGATCTTAATTCTTCTTCTAAACCCAAGATTCCTTTCCTAAGCTACTCTTTCCTTAAGGCATTTTTGTCTTCTTATCCCAACTTTGATCACTTCTTTCTTTTTTAAGTACTTAGAGGATTTCTTTTCTTTACTTAGCTATTTCTTTTCTTTTCACTAGTCTTTTTTTTTAATGCTTGAGCCAACTTTGGTTTCTTTTCTTTCTTTAAAACTTGAGACTTATCTTTCATAAACTTGAGAGCTATCAACTTTTCTTTTTCTTTTCCAATACCCTCTTTCTTTTCTCAATCTTTTCCTCATTCCCTTTTTCCTTTCTTCCCAATTCCCCCAAACTTCTTTCCTATCCTATTCATAGCCAATTGATGTAAGGCTAGCTCTACAATGAAGACATATCCTTGTCGTTCCAAACTCAACACTTTTTGCCTAGTTGATTCAATAAAAAGGCCTCTCATCTCTCACTAGAGTGTTTAGGCTTGAAGGAAAGCTTGGTTCAAGGTGGAGAAATCTACTTGGACTAACAAAAGAGTGGTAGAAAGGGAGAATATAGTCCAAGTATGTATCAAGTATCTATGAGTTCACCTTTCATTGCACAACATGATAATTCAAGTCAAGATTAAGTTCTAATAGATAGGGAATGATTCAAATTACAACATGTTTCAATCAAGAAGCGAACAATGATGCATAAGATCCAAGAAGGGTTCTTCCTTAATTTAAAGTTCACAAGATACATCCAATAATCACATGCTCAAACAAAAAAAATTTCTTTTATAAGGAACACAAGCTTTAGCTCTCAAACATTAATGAATGCAATCCTAAATGATTTCTAGACTCAATCTTAAACATGCCAATGCAACTATATGCTTTCTTTTTGTGAATTTTTTCAAAAAAATTCAAATTTTTATGGTTTTCTATGCCTTAGATGCATGAAATGAGACTCAAGATGCAAGAAAAGAAGATAAGAGCACAAAACACATCATTTGTAACTAGTCTCCTCCCCCAAACTTAAATTACACAGTCCCTTGTGTGAAAAAAGCAAGGAAAAGAAACCAAAGAGAAAGGTAAAAATGCAAAATGAAACAAAGAGGTGAAAAAGATATTGGAGTGAGTTACTTGGAGCTTTAAGTGGAGTGAAATGGGGTGGAGATATGGGAGGTGGAGGCTAGAGAGTTCCTCCAAACTTGGATGAGTGCACTCATCCAATGCCAAGACCTATATAGCCTAAAACCTGAAGAGACCTAATAGAGTGATCAACATTGACTAGGAAACATAAAACATAAAGCAATATTTACAAGAGATAGACATGGGACTTCATCCCAAGTGAGCTTTTTTAAGTCACTAAGCTTGACTACCTTTTCTTTTAGTGAGGGGGTGGAGGAGTCTTGACCTTTTGAGTGATTGTCAAGACTTTGCTGAGATGCTCTTGGATTTTGTTTGGATCATCTTGGAGCCCAGGAGTATGTATGGCTCTTGCACTTGAGAATGGCTTAGACCTCCCCTTGCATTTCACATTGTACTCTATTTTCCCATCCTTAAGCTTCAAATGGTGGAGAGTGAGAGTGCTAGGAGCTTGAGTATGAGTAGAGGTTGTAGGTGCTTTTCCCTTCTTCTTCTTTCTCTTAAGAGGAGCTTCCTTTGCTCCACTCACCCCATCTAATGGAACACTTCCCAAGTGTTCACTCATCAGCTTTTTACTACTCTCTCCAACCAAAGCATCTTTCACAACTTGGTCAACCTTTGGAGAGTACAACTTCTCAAACTTTTCAACTTGTAACTCCTCAATCCTCAAATCTCCCAAAATGATGGATCCACACTACTCAAGTTTGGAAAGACTAGGAAATGTCCTTTCCTCCTCAAGATCAAGGTCACTTGTGATGGTTCCACAAGTATTGATGGAGGATGACTTCATGGGATAGAACACCTTATCATTCACCTTTGTGAGTACTACACTCTTCTTGTTGAAATCCATTAATGCAACGGTAGTGTTGAGAAAATCCGTGCCCAATAGTAGAGGAAGCTTCTTTCCCTTCTTCATCTTCATAACCACAAAACCAGTTGGGATTATACAATTCCCAATCATCACCGGGTAGTCTTTAAGCTCCCCATATGGTACTTTTGTTGAAGAATCCCCAAAGGTGAGAGTAGATTTGTAACTCTCAATGCTCTTGATCCCCAATTCTTCAACCATCTCAAGGGATATGACACGCACATTTGAGCTTGTATCACACAAGGCATCCTCAATCCTCAAGTGACCAAGAGAGTAAGATAATGAGAACTGTCCCAGTGCTATTAGCTTGGGAAGTGAAGTATGAGCTATCTTGGTCGTGGGTGGCTCTTCCTCCACCATGTCTTCATGTATGACTGGCTCACAATGACCAAGAAGAAACTCCTCAATGATGGCCTCTTCCTTCTCAATTGGATAACCATAGACAAGGGCTTCAAATTCAGCTACAACATTTTCATAACATTTGAATGGATGGTGTTGGAATGGTTGGTAGAATTAACCTTCCCTTTTTGCGTCTCCATGTTGGTGACCCTAGATGTCAAGTTCTGTAACAAACTCTTCAAGTCCCTTACGTCCACTGCCCCTGAAGCTTTCCCTTGTAGAAGTTGCTCCACCATACCCTTGAGTTCAGAATCCATACTAGAAGAAGTAACAGCTTGTTGATGTTGTTGCCCAAAAACGGGTGGAGGATATTGTTGCTTGGGAACATAGCCTTGTTGTCCCTGAAATTGAGGCTTAGAGACAAACCCTTAGTGGTTGGTGTAAGGGACATAATGCTTTTGTTGAGTATCTTGAGTGAAGCCTTGTTGCACTTGACTTTGTTGTTGATTGGCTTGAGGGTAGACTTGATCTTGAGGATTAGCTACATTGGGGATTCTATAGGAAAAGTTGGGGTGATTCCTATAGTTTTGATTGAACCCTTTAGTGAAACCTCCTTGGCCAGCTATAAAATTCATCTCTTCTTGTGTCATATCATCCTCTTCACTAACTAGATAGGGCTGAGTCTCATCATGGTTTCCTACAAAGTGGACTTGCTTTTGGTTAGAGGTGATCAACTTGTCTAGCTTCTCATGTAAGGACTTGATTTCCTTCTCATACTTCTCTTCCATTGATGATGATCCTCTATTGGTTCTGTCATAGTCCTCATTGTAGTTTCCATCACTTGTGGCAAGGTTCTCAATTAGGTCTATGGCTTCATCAACACCTTTTCCTAGGAAGTGACCATTACTAGATGAATCAAGAATAGCTCTCATTTTGGGGAGCACACCTCTGTAGAGATTACTTAGAAGTGTCTCCTTTGAGAAGCCATGATGAGGACACTGATTTGTATACCTCTTGAACCGCTCCCAAGCCTCAGAAAAAACTCATTGTTTCTTTGGACAAAACCGGACAACTCATTGCGCAATCTTGCAGTCCGTGTGGCGGAGAAGAATTTCTTAAGAAAGGCTTTCTTTAGCTGAGCCCAAGTGGTAATGGGGCCCGGAGGTATGTTGTTCTCCCACTCTTGAGCTCTATCCGCCAAGGAGAAAAAGAATAGACGCATCTTCAAACCGTCGTCAGTGACACCATTAAGTCTAGTAGTAGCACAAATCTTGTCAAATGTGTCTAGATGCTGCAAAGGATCCTCGGAAGGTAGCCCGTGGAACTGGTTGTTCTGCACCATATTGATCAGAATAGCCCGTATTTCGAAATTGTTGCTGTTAACCGGAGGTGGGATAATGTCCTGTCGGTTTGCATTCGTATCAGGAGCATCCCCATCTCCAATAGCTCTTGCTGGCCTCTCGGGATGAACCGGTCTCATGTTTCCCTGTTCATCTCTAGCATCCTTGCCTTGAAGATGCATCTGCTCTTGTTGGCCATGTTGGCCACCCTGTTGATCCTGATGATCCATAACCGGCTGCTCAAAAGTCTCCAATTGAGGCTGAACTACAGTTTCTTGTTCCAACCCAAGTCGTTCCAAGTGTACAGCTCGCTCTAATGCTCTTCGTTCCTTTGCTAACCGTCGTTCGTGTGCTTTGATGTCTTCTACCCGTGCAACTCAATTCGTAGGGCCTCGGCTGCATAGGTTCATGCACCTATCATCAAAGCAAAATGAAGAAGCAAGATTAGTAACCAAAAACTTGAACTAAAGAGGAATAGAAATCTAATTGATCAATCCTTAATCCCAAAATGGCAACGGCGCCAAATTGATAACTAGGATTTTGAATCCTTTTGAGGTATCAATTCCTCAATGCCTATCGTGTAGCATGAGATATCGAACCACTTTTGGGATTGGATATGACAAAAATGAATTCACTAAACCTTAAAAGTCAAGTAAACCAGTTCAAGATGATATCCTAATGTTCTAAAGCAATTAAGATCAAGTAAATAAGCAATATATATTTAATTAATGATCAAAAGAAAGCTAAACAAGGAAAATGATTAAGCAAGAGACAAACAATAATAAGAAGCAAGGCCATGGGCTAAGGTCAATGGATAGGATGATTTGGAACAACCAAGAATGCTAAACACACATCAAAAAAGCTAATCTCTAAGCAAGAACACAAATCAATAGACTAATCCAACTTTTTGGCACTAATCCCTTTGTCTAATCCCTAATCAAGAACAAATTCCCATTTGTGATTAAGAGATAAACCATAACATCATAATCAAAATGATCAAGGCTAATTAAGCATTAAGAACACTAAGATAGAAGAGATTATAGATAGATAAACCCTAAGCATTCATCAATCATCCCAAATCATGCTATGTTCAACAAAATCATGCTATGTTCAACAAAATACATAAGAATAGAGTTAAACATGGTGATAATCAAAAGATTAAAAGAGGAAGAGAAAAAATCAAACACAAATAATTCTTAGATTAATCAAAGATTGAAACTTTTTTCCTAAACATTCAAAAAATGGTTTTTGGAACAAAGAAAGCTTAGGAAAAAAGGTTTTTAGCCTTATATGGTGAATTGTGACGAACCGAGTCAACCCGGGACAAACAGGGTGTTGACCCGGTTCAATTGTAGAAAATGAGTTTGCCAGCGGTTACGTTTAACCCGCAACGAGAACCGCAACCAAATCGGGCAGAAACTTCTCGTTAGCTTGCGGTTGCGTCTGAACCGCAACGCAAACCGCTGAGGAGCTTGCGGTCTGGTTCTCAACCGCTAGCCAAACCGCAGCCTACGCGGCGCATAACTGGTGTTGGCTCGCGGTTGACGCAGCAGGTTGGAGGTTGGTGTGGGTCGTCCGGGGGGGGGGGGGGGGAATCGCTGCACGGACTGAATCGAACTCACATTGCATGATGAGAGCTGAGTCATCGAAGTCAACACACCGTTTTTGACTTGTTCCAAGATTTGACCGCATATAAAAGACCAGTGGATGAGTTTGTTGACTCTCCTTTCCTCATTTTTCCCCAGCTCTCTCCAAAGTCATAAAAGCCTAAGAAATTTCCAAGCTTCTAAAAAAGACCAAGACACACTCCAAAATATACTAAAACCATGCAAACTCTAGTCCTAAAAACTATAACTTTTAAATGCATTATTTAATATATAAACGCATAAAAGTGAATGCAATGTACTAGAAAACCGAATAGATTGTAAAACTAAAAACTTATAAATTCATTGATTATGTCATCATATTCTATGTCTAAGTAGTTTCATAGTTTGGTTTAGGGTTTCTCACATAGGATTTCATGACTTGTTAGATATAATTAATTCAGTTAAGGATTCACATCAATAGATGTTCTTCAAACTAAATTGAGTTTAATGCTAGTTCTAACCTGATCACTTAGAATCTAGATCCTATGTTGTTAAATACGACACGACAGTGTGGTTTAGAATCTGAACTATTTAGGTTGAGCAATTAAATTACTCGCAAAGGAATTTGGTTTAGTTTAATTGTGAACATATCGAACTTGGAATTAATGCTGGTTTAATCTGTTAGTAATTGCAAAGGAATTTGGATTGCTGCACTTAGACTTAGAGAATTCTCGCAACGACAGTTGGTTAATTCTATATCTGTGTTTTGAGTTCTAGAACTGAGCTTAATTAGATCCTAACTGAATGATTTATCTGCTTGTCTGATTTCCTGAGAACGCCCTAGACTTAGTGCTTTAAGTTAACTGTTTTCACACCCAATCTTGCTACTGATTTACTTTCTTGCTTGCTTTTTAGTTATTCAATATAATTTGCTTTCTCCTAGTTTCAATCTGTTTAGTTCTAATTCTATCGTTGCCTAGAGTCCTCGTGGATTCGATCCCTAAGTGTGACATTGATATACTATGCACTTGCAGTTAGTATAGGGTAAAACTTACAACCTAACAAGTTTTTGGCGCCGTTGCCTGATAGGGTCGAGTTTTAATCCTATATTTAACTGCAAGTGCACAGCAATATCAATGTAGTATATAGGGTATCGAATCCACAGGGACTCTGGTATTCAATAGCTCAAGAACAGGAATTAAACTAGGAAGAAAGCAATGTGATTGAATTAAAAGCAATGCTAGAAAGTAAACAGAAAGCAGAGATTGTTGGTTGTGAAAGCAAGTTATTAAAAGCGCTAAGTCTAGGGCGTTCTCAGGAAATCAGACAAGCAGACAGTTTATTCAGCAAGGATCTAATTAAGCACAGTTCTAGAACTCAAAACACAGATATAGAATTAACCAAATTCCTTTGCGATAATTCTCTAAGTCTAAGTGCAGCAAACCAAATTTTCGTTTGCGAGAACTAACAGATTAAACTAGCATTAATTCCAAGTTTGATATGTTCACAATTATCCTAAACCAAACTTTCGTTTGCGAGAAGTTTAATTGCTCAACCTAATTAGTTCAGATTCCTAAACCACACTTTCGTGTCGTATTTAGCAACCTAAGATCTAGATTCTAATTGATCAGGTTAGAACTAGCTTTAAGCACAATTAGATTGAAGAACAGATATAGTTATGAATCCTTTACTGAATTAAACAGGTCTAGCAAGTCATGAAATCCTATGTGAGAAACCCTAAACTTAACAAGAAATCTACTCAGACATAGATAATGAAAACATAATCATATGAAGAATAAATTGCATAAAAGATAAAGAATTAAAGGGGTTCGAAATCTTCTCCAAATACAGATGAAGTAAAGGGTTCAGATCAGCCCCAAAAGCTCTAAAAATCCTCTGCTCTTAATAATGAATGTGTCTCTAATTAAAACACCAAAAACTTAATTATATAGGTCTAATCTCGGCCAGGGGCTTCTTTGTAAATATCAGGAACTTCTGGATCAAAGTGCAATATCTTGACTCTTCATAAACCGCCGAGTTTGGCCCATCTCGCTGGTGCAACGATCGGTGCTAGTGTGCAACGATCGACGCATTACTCTGTTTCGGACAGTGAACTCTATCTCTCGGCCAAACACTCCAAAAATCTCCAAAATACTCTAATATCTTCAATTCAGCTCCAAACCTGATTATACCTGTAAAAGACTCTAAAAGAACACAAAAGACACTAAAACACACTTATATCATGGTCTAAAACTAGTAAAAACCATGATATATCAACTCCCCCCACACTTAGCCTTTGCTTGCCCTCAAGCAAAACAGAGAACTAAAGCTTGGTGAAGAGGTTTGAAAACTCTTCAAAAACTCATTTCATCCTAGAAGCTACAATACTCAGATTCCTCTTAGTAAACCTCTGAAAGAATCAATCACAGGATATCAAGACCAAGATGTACTTTCCCCACACTTAGCAACTGTCCTAGGTAAACTCCACAATCACATTCAAGCATTCAAATTCTCCCTACTGACTTCTGCAACTATTTAAGTGCGGTCTCACCTAAGGAGTATCGATCAAAGGCACATGGATTCTTACCTTATCAGCTCTAGACCACCATATTATCTTTCTCTAGTCCCTTTCTTCTCTTTTCCCTTCCTTAACAACTGATTTTTCCCACATTGGGTATCATTTTATTTTTTTTATCAGTGTTCTTCCCGTTATGGGGTGTACTTTGGACACATTCCATGGATCGCACAGGAGATAATAGGGGTCTCTACCACTCCCGTGACCACTTCGGAGTTACCAACTCATCCTCAGTTTATTATCTTTTTTTTTACTTTATAGAAGGGGAGAAGGGAACTAAATAGGATAGGTTGACAGGCTGTGTCAGAACTAACAGGGAATCCGACACAAAGTATACCAAGCCCTTAGGTGAGAAATCTAAGTCAGTATTTAAGTTGAAGCTAGTAAAAGGATCCTCTGATACCTGAAGTGATATGGGTGTTCCCAGTAGGTTGATCTGTGTCTGGGTTTTCTAATAGTCAGAGATAGATCCTGCAACTTCATCCCAATGGTTACTTAAGTTCCTGCAAGTCTTGTAAATCTTCTCAGAAAATCATAGTTTCTTACTTAAACAATTTTGATTCAATAAAACAAAAAAATTTTGAAAAATGGACTGACTCTTAAGAAAACAGAAAGATAAACGTCAGTAGCACCTCCCCCACACTTAAGACACACTGTCCCCAGTAGTGTCAAGCGAAGGATCGGTAAAAGGAAATAAAATAAAAGATGAGATTATGTATGTCGGGTTTACCTCTGTCGCTCAGGCATCGATCGTTGCACTAAGTGCATCGACCGTTGCTAGGCGATTTTCGTGTATAGTCGATCGTTGCTCAGGACCGCAACGATCGCTGCAATGCGATTCCGATCGTGTTGTGATGATCGACACAGAAGTGCGTCGATCGACGTACTGCAAATCTGTCCGAGACCTGCAATCATAAACTCACCAAAAACAAAAACAAACGTAAAATCCTAACAAAAACACCAAAAATTAAGTAGAAAAACACCAGTACCTAATGGTGGGTTGCCTCCCACCCAGCGCTTGTTTAAGGTCAATAGCTTGACCGGACGGATAAGATTTTTCAGGTAGAGGGTGCATCATCCAGAGGCAGAATCTGACCTCTTGGAATCTCGGCTTTAGCCCAATAATGTTTTACCTTCTGTCCATTTACAGTGAATTAATTACCTTCCTTGCCGACTAGAGTGATAGCTCCATATGGACGCACTTCTTTGATCGTGTAGGGACCGGACCATCTTGATTTCAGCTTACCTGGAAACAAATGCAAACGAGAATTGTATAGAAGTACCTGATCATTAGGCTCAAACCGTCTAGAAACAATCTTCTTGTCATGATAAGCCTTAGTCCTCTCCTTGTACAGCTTTGAGTTCTCATAGGCAAAATGTCTAATCTCATCCAACTCATTAAGCTGTATTAATCTCCTTTCCGCAGCTGATTTAAGGTCAAAGTTCATTTGCTTTACAGCCCACGCTGCTTTGTGCTCAAGTTCCACTGGCAGATGACATGCTTTTCCATACAGCAAATGAAATGGAGTAGTCCCTAATGGCGTCTTAAATGCAGTCATGTAGGCCCATAAAGCATCATCAAGCTTAGCTGCCCAATCTTTTCTTGTCTTCCCAACTGTCTTCTCTAAGATTTCCTTGATCTGTCTGTTAGAAACCTCGACTTGTCCACTAGTCTGAGGGTGATAAGGAGTAGCCACTCGGTGATGAACTCCATGCTTTCTCAGGAGCTTCTCGAAGACCTTATTAATAAAGTGAGATCCTCCATCACTAATCACTATCCGAGGTACTCCAAATCTAGGGAATATGATGGACTTAAATAGCTTAATGACTACTGAAGAATCAATGGTTGGACTAGCTATTGCTTCTACCCACTTAGACACATAATCCACAGCAACCAGGATGAATTTATTCCCATAAGATGAGGGAAAATGACCCATAAAGTCTATGCCCCAGCAATCAAAAACGTCAACCTCAAGAATGAAATTCTGAGGCATCTCATGCTTCCTACTGATTTTCCCTCTCCTCTGACAGGCATCACAATGAGAAATAAAGGAGTGAGTATCAGCAAACAATGTAGGCCACCAGAAACCTGCTTGCAAAACCTTAGACACAGTCTTAAAAGTAGCAAAATGTCCTGCATAATCTGATCCATGGCAGTGGAATAGGATATATGGAACCTGTGATTCAGCAACACATCTTCTGTAAAGGCCATCTTAACAGTGCTTATAGAGGTAAGGTTCATCCCAGTAGTATCGCCTAAGCTCTCTGAAGAACCTCTTCTTCTCATACCCTTTCAGATCATCTGGTTCAGTCTCTGCAGCCAGGTAGTTGGCTATATCTGCATACCATGGTCTATCAGTTGTTGTGACAACATCAATCTCAAACTCGTAGCCTCCAATCTGAATTGTAAAAGTCTTTGGATCTGTATCCGCACTGCAACGATCGTCGCAGAGGAGCGCATCGATCGTCGCAGAGGAGCGCATCGATCGTCGCTGTCCCGATAGGTGCATCGATCGACGCTGAGATTGCATCAATCGACGCAATGCGATTAATCCGACAGTTTTGCAGGTTTCTGTCCAAATCTGTTTGAAACATTGTACCAACCATATTGACGTTCTCTTCAGGCAAATAGTCATTAATTGGCACGTCTTCCTCAACCAGCATCCTTGAAAGATGGTCAGCAACTCCATTTTCAACCCCTTTCTTATCTCTCACTTCAATGTCAAACTCTTGAAGCAACAGAATCCATCTCAACAATCTTGGCTTAGCATCCTTCTTCTGCATCAGATACTTCAGGGCTGAATGATCAGTGTGTACAATCACCTTTGAGCCAACAAGATAAGGGCAAAATTTCTCAAATGCAAAGACAACTGCCAACAACTCCTTCTCCGTAGTGGCATAGTTTCTTTGTGCATCATCCAGTGTCCTACTGGCATAATAGATAGCATGAAGCTTTCTATCCTTTTTCTGCCCAAGAACAGCTCCCACAGCATAATCACTTTCATCACACATAACCTCAAAGGGCAGATCCCAATCCGGTGGCTTAACTATGGGAGCACTCACTAATGCCTGCTTGATCTGTTCAAATGCAGTCTGACAATCTGCAGTGAACTCAAATTTGGTATCCTTACACAGCAAAGCAGTTAGTGGCCTAGCGATCTTGCTGAAATCTTTGATGAACCGTCTATAAAAGCCAGCATGTCCAAGAAAGCTTCTAATAGACTTAACAGAATCAGGCGCCTGAAGGTTGGTCATTACCTCAATCTTAGCGCGGTCCACTTCTATTCTTGCTTCAGACACCTTTTGTCCAAGTACAATGCCATCTCTGACCATGAAATGACACTTCTCCCAATTAAGAACTAAGTGCTTCTCTTCACATCTTGTCAGAACCTTGCACAGATTATCTAAGCATTTATTATAGGATGATCCATATACCGAGAAATCATCCATGAATACTTCCATAAAGTCCTCAATCATGTCTGTGAATATGGACATCATGCATCTCTGGAAAGTGGCTGGTGCATTGCAGAGTCCAAAAGGCATCCTACGGTAAGCAAATGTGCCATATGGACAAGTGAAAGTGGTCTTTCCCTGATCCTCTGGATGGATAGGAATCTGAAAGAAACCTGAGTATCCATCGAGGAAGCAATAGTAAGGATGATTGGCTAACCTCTCAAGCATCTGATCAATAAAAGGCAAGGGAAAATGATCCTTCCTGGTAGCAGCATTCAGCTTCCTGTAATCTATACACATCCTGTGTCCTGTTACAGTCCTAGTAGGGATCAGCTCGTTCTTCTCATTCTTCACAACTGTAACTCCACCCTTCTTAGGTACTACATGGACTGGACTCACCCAATCACTGTCAGAGATAGGATAGATAATCCCAGCATCAAGGAGTTTCATGATCTCCTTTTTAACCACTTCCTGCAGATTAGGATTAAGTCTTCTCTGATGCTCGATAGATGTCTTGGATTCATCATCAAGATGTATCCGATGCATGCACAGCTCCGGTGAGATACCTGAAATATCAGCAAGATAATAGCCAAGAGCCTTGCGATGCTTGCGCAGCTTGCTTAGCAATAAAGTGAGCTCTGCGTTGTTCAAGCTAGCATTAACAATCACTGGATAAGTCGAATTGGGTCCAAGAAATGCGTACCTTAGTCCGGATGGAAGTTGTTTCAGCTCTATTTTTGGAGCTTTTTCCTCTGCCCAGTCTCTGTCGACTTGCAACGATCGATGCTTAGGTAGTGTCGATCGTTGCAAAGTCGCGTCAGACACTTCTACCTGCATTGCAACCTCAACAGAATCCATCAATCTCGTATAGCACATTGCTGGCTCGTCCTGCAGGTACTCCAACTCCAATATAGAGCTCAGTATAGCCCTTTCTAGTGGGTCTTCAGCATGTGATTGGTAAAAGTACTCGGCAGCCAAATCACCCAATGTGTCCACATAGAAGGTCTGCCCGTCGATGGTTGGTCTCTTTACCAGCTTGTTCATATCAAAACTCATCTTCAGATCACCCACATTCAGAACTATTTTACCTCCCTGACAGTCAATCATTGCACCAGCTGCAGCTAGGAAAGACCTGCCTAGAATCAATGGATATTTTGGCTCCTGTCCATATTGTAGAACCACAAAATCAGTAGGGATCACACATTTGCCAACCATTATAGGCACATCCTCTAATACTCCTTCTGGAATCCTGATTGATCTATCTGCCAGAACCAGTGATATCCTAGTGGGTATAAAGTCTGTCATCCCGAGCCTTTTAGCAACTGAGAGGGCATAAGATTTACACTGGAACCAAGATCACATAGAGACCTTTCGAACCTCTCTTTGTAGATAGCACAATCTAACACGAAGCTTCCTGGATCCTTTAACTTCTCGGGAATTCTGCCTTGAACCACTGCACTGCACACCTCATTGAGCATCATTATACTCTCCTCATCAGACCATTTTCCAGCAATCATATCCTTAAGGCATCTTCTCATCATAGGAGAAGTTTCAATGGAGTCCAACAAAGGCACTTCAACTTTCACCTTTTTTATGAACTCTTTCCACTTTGCATATACCCTATCATTCTTAGCCTTTTTGGGATTCTTGGGATAAGGTACCTTAGGCTTGTATACCCTCTCGGTCGACTGCTTTGGTTTCTCTGGTTTTGAACCCTCTGCAGCCACCTTGCGTCGATCGTTACTCCTATCGCATCGATCGATGCTAGGCGACTGTGTTACGACTTCCGGTTCCCTGATTTCACTCTGCATCGATCGTTGCTTAGTTGCATCGATCGACGCATTGCGAATATCGCGGATCTCATCTTCCAGCTCTTCAATTTCCACGAGTTCTTCAACACTTAACTGCTTTTTCTGGCCAGATGACAGCTCCTTACCACTTCTCAGCGTCACTGCATTGCATTGGTACTTGGGATTAGCATCAGTCCGTCCTGGGAGATATCCATCTTCCCTTTGAGCATGTCCAGCAGTTCTTGCAACTCTAGCATCAAGCTCCTTCATGTGTGTGCTCAGATATTCAAACTTCCCATTCAGTTCCCTGTAGATTGTTTCCATCTTCTCGTTGACATCTGCTGCATTCTTAGTCTGACTCTCCATCATCTGCTTCAGCATCGTCTCCACTCTACTCTCAGATCCATAGGTTCTCTGAGTACCTTGTCCAAAGGTCTTCTGAAAACCACTAGTCTGTCCTCCATTGAAAAATTTGTTTCCCTGTTGATTACCAAATCTATTACCTTGGAATCCAGACCCTCCTATGTAATTCACATCTTCCTCCTGAGTGTCCTCCTCAGTCTGAATTACCTCAACATCTTGGGCAAAGTGGACAGCTTTCTTACCTGCTAGGAGATTGCAAACTGTGTCCAGCCTAGATCTAATATTAGCTATGTCAGAATTTTCTACACTTCCACCAGATTTCTTCCTCCTCTCATCCATAGTCTTGCAACTGTTGCTGCCTATTAGATTCTCAATCAACTGCTTAGCTTGTGTAGGAGTCCTGGTGTTGAAGTTAGCATTACTAGAGTTATCCAGTGCAGACTGATATGGAAGATCTATGCCTCTGAAGAAAATACCAATCAGCTGAACTTCAGTAAATCCATGGTGTGGGCAGTCACGCTGATACTGCTTAAATCTTATCCAGGCAGTCTTTAAAGGCTCCACAGCTCCTTGGGAAAAAGTGAGTATGTCCTATCTGGACTGGTCTGAGCGCGCATCATCATAGAAGTGACGCAAGAACTCACTCTTCAGGGCTGCCCAAGTAGTATACTGAGCAGGTGCCAGCTGCTTCAACCATGCACTAGCGTCTCCAGCAAGACTGTGCGGAAAGAGCTTAAGGAAAAAATAATCCGGGCAGACTCCATCATACTTCATGCCAGTGACTATGTCCTCAAACTGATCAATGTGATCCATAGGTTGTTCCGTTGGGTAACCATGAAATGCATTCTGTCTCATCAGCGAGTAGTAGATGGTTTTGATCTCAAAATCATTCCTCTCAAAAGCAGGAAGCACTAGAGCTGACCGGTTTGCATGATACTCATCCGGTCTGTTGTAGTCATCTAAAGTTCTCTCATGGACAACCATCTGTCTAGCTTGGTTCTGTCGTGGTGGCTCAGCTTCCTCATCATCAGGGATCACTTGTCCATTAGCATCAATCATCTGCCCAGCAGCATTGTAAGGATTGTTTTCCGGATCCCTCAGGGTACCTTCAGCATCTGGTATCAGAATCAAACGCTCACGTACCATCCTTTCTCTTCTTTCTCTTCTGTTAGTCCTTTCTAAACGTCCAAGTTCCTCAAGATCGAGATTAACTAAGTCCAAGTTCGGATTACTTCTAGTGTTCTGCGTCTGCATAAACTATCTGTAATCGTCCGGCAACGATCGATGCTATCAGTGCAACGATCGCTTTAATCTCAGAATCGCCTAGTGACGATCGATGCAAGGGTGCAACGATCGACGCAGTGCGAAATCGGTACCTGCGACAGAGAGAAAAACAGACAAAATCAGTAACTAAAAAAAATAAAACAAAAACGAAAAGAAAACAAAAAATCCTAGTAAAACCCTACGCTCGAAGCTATCGAAGACTCTAAGAGTCCCCGGCAACGGCGCCAAAAACTTGATAGGGTCAAGTTTTAATCCTATATTTAACTGCAAGTGCACAGCAATATCAATGTAGTATATAGGGTATCGAATCCACAGGGACTCTGGTATTCAATAGCTCAAGAACAGGAATTAAACTAGGAAGAAAGCAATGTGATTGAATTAAAAGCAATGCTAGAAAGTAAACAGAAAGCAGAGATTGTTGGTTGTGAAAGCAAGTTATTAAAAGCGCTAAGTCTAGGGCGTTCTCAGGAAATCAGACAAGCAGACAGTTTATTCAGCAAGGATCTAATTAAGCACAGTTCTAGAACTCAAAACACAGATATAGAATTAACCAAATTCCTTTGCGATAATTCTCTAAGTCTAAGTGCAACTAACAGATTAAACTAGCATTAATTCCAAGTTTGATATGTTCACAATTATCCTAAACCAAACTTTCGTTTGCGAGAAGTTTAATTGCTCAACCTAATTAGTTCAGATTCCTAAACCACACTTCTGTGTCGTATTTAGCAACCTAAGATCTAGATTCTAATTGATCAGGTTAGAACTAGCTTTAAGCACAATTAGATT
Organism: Orychophragmus violaceus; assembly: GCA_030180135.1. NCBI lineage: Eukaryota > Viridiplantae > Streptophyta > Magnoliopsida > Brassicales > Brassicaceae > Orychophragmus > Orychophragmus violaceus. The sequence continues at coordinate 82,931,738 of CM058231.1, forward strand.
GAAGAACAGATATAGTTATGAATCCTTAACTGAATTAAACAAGTCTAGCAAGTCATGAAATCCTATGTGAGAAACCCTAAACTTAACAAGGAATCTACTCAGACATAGATAATGAAAACATAATCATATGAAGAATAAATTGCATAAAAGATAAAGAAATAAAGGGGTTCGAAATCTTCTCCAAATACAGATGAAGTAAAGGGTTCAGATCAGCCCCAAAAGCTCTAAAAATCTCCTGCTCTTAATAATGAATGTGTCTCTAATTAAAACACCAAAAACTTAATTATATAGGTCTAATCTCGGCCAGGGGCTTCTTTGTAAATATCAGGAACTTCTGGATCAAAGTGCAATATCTTGACTCTTCATAAACCGCCGAGTTTGGCCCATCTCGCTGGTGCAACGATCGGTGCTAGTGTGCAACGATCGACGCATTACTCTGTTTCGGACAGTGAACTCTATCTCTCGGCCAAACACTCCAAAAATCTCCAAAATACTCCAATATCTTCAATTCAGCTACAAACTTGATTATACCTGTAAAAGACTCTAAAAGAACACAAAAAGACACTAAAACACACTTATATCATGGTCTAAAACTAGTAAAAACCATGATATATCATTGTCGGGGACTCTTTGAGTCTTCGATAGCTTCGAACTTAGGGTTTTTACTAGGATTTTTATTTTTATTTTTATTTTTGTTTACTGATTTTTTTATCTGTTTTCTCTCTGTCGCAGGTACGACATTCGCCTAGCATCGATCGTTACATATTCTGTGTCGATCGTTATGAGGCGATTCTGAGTTGAGTCGATCGTTGCATCTCTTGCATCGATCGTTGCACTGTGATTGCAGACGGTTTATGCAGACGCGTGAAACCAGAAGTAATCAGAACTTGATACTCGTCAATCTCAGACTTGACGAACTTGGACGACTAGAGAGGACTAACAGAAGAGAAAGAAGAGCAAGGATGGTTGTACAACGTGTGATTATAATGCCTGATGCTCAAGGTGTCCTGAGGGACCAACAAAACAATCCGTACAATGCTGATGGGCAACAGATTGATGCTGAAGGGAATGTTATCTCTGATCCTCCTGAGCAACCACAAAAGGAGCAGAACCGAGGTCAAGGACAGGCCCAAGGTAGACAGATGGTTGTCCATGAGAGGACTTTTGCTGACTATAACCGTCCGGGTGAGTTTCATGCTAACCGGTCAGCTCTTGTGCCTCCTGGTTTTGAGCGGAATAATTTTGAGATCAAGACCATCTACTATTCTCTGCTGAGGCAAAATGCCTTCCTTGGTTTCCCATCTGAGAAGCCAATGGATCACATAGATGAGTTTGAGGACATAGTCACCGGAATGAAGTATAATGGAGTGAACTATGACTATATGTTCCTCAAGCTTTTCCCCTACTCTCTCGCTGGAGATGCTGCTACCTGGCTAAAACAGCTTCCACCTGGGGAGTTTTTTACATGGGATGCTTTGAAGAGTGAGTTCATGCGACACTTCTATGATGATGCTCGCTCAGATCAATCAAGATAGGACATTCTCACCTTCACTCAAGGACCGACAGAACCTCTTAATACTGCATGGATGCGATTTAAGAAGTACCAGCGTGACTGCCCACATCATGGATTCATCGAGGTAACACTGATAGGCATCTTCTTTAGAGGCATAGATCTTCCATACCAGGCTTCGTTGGATAATTCCAGCAATGCAAACTTCAACACTAGGACTCCTGCTCAAGCTAAGCAGTTGATAGATAATTTAGTAAGCAGTAATAGCTACAAGACTACTGATGAGAGAAGGAAGAAGTCCGGTGGGAAGATGGAGAATCTGGAGATAGCTGATATTAGATCTAAGTTGGACACTGTTTGCAATCTTCTAGCTGGGAAGAAAGCTGTCCATTATGCTCAAGATGTTGAAGTGATCAATGCTGAAGAGGATGGTCAGGAAGAAGATGTGAACTACGTTGGAGGATCTGGTTTTCAAGGTAATAGGTATGGATATCAGAGGCCTTTTCTAAAGGGTAATTCTTATTAGAAGAGTGCTGCTAGTCCTCATGAGAGCAAGATGGAAGCAATGATGGAACAGCTGCTGAAGAGTCAAAATAAGAATGCTGAGAATTACGACAAGAAGCTGGAGCATATGTATGATGATCTGAATGGGAAGTTTCAATCCTTGAACACGCATATGAAAAAGCTTGATGCTCGGGTTACACAGATTGCTGGACAAGTTAAAAGGAAAGATGGATATCTTCCGGGACGAACTGATGCTAATCCTAAGTATCAGTGCAATGCAGTGACATTAAGGAGTGGTAAGAAGTTGTTTCCTGCCCATAAAAAGCAGTTGAGTGTCGAAGAAATCGTGGAAATTGAAGAACTAGAGGATGAGATCCGTGAACTTCGCAATGCATCGATCGACGCACCTCTGCAACGGTCGATGCAAGGCGAAAACAAAGATGACGAACCGAAGCTCGACACAGACGGTGAAACACAGTCGCCCAGCAACGATCGACACCACACTGGCAACGATCGACGCAAGGCGATTGCAAAGGTTTTTGACGCAGAAAAACCAAAACAGACGAATGAAAGAGTCTACAAGCCCATTGTGCCATATCCTAAGGTTCCTAAACCATCTAAACAGAAGCTAGAAGCTGCTAACTGCATGAAAGTGATGGATAAGAAGATGAATGAAACCCCACCAGCTGAAGCTTCGCGAGTTCATGCAAAGAAGATGATATCCACTGATTGTAATTTGAAAGAAGAAGTTCAGATTGGTGGAATTACAGTATCTGATAGTGGAGAGAAGAAGATGGCAGTTCCTCTTGAACCTGCTCTAACATCTTCAGAGCCTGCAACTGCTCATAAGCAGAAAGCTCCAAACATCAGATCTGCACCAAAGGTAAGGTATAAATCTTCTAAACTTAAACCTCCTGACCGCATTGCTTTGAATGCAGAAAAACGCAGCATCACACCCAAGCTTCGCTCCCGCCCTGCTTCTACTCCTTCGTTCCTTGGAAAACCTCATGATCTGAAAGCCTATACACCTCCTTGGATGAAGAGATATTCACAGAGACACTCAAAGTCTCTGTTGAAGCCACCTTGAATCAAATATCTCTTCCAATAGTCAAGCTAATAACTAAAAACAAGCGCTGAGTGGGAGGCAACCCACTGTTAGGTTTGCATAATTTATTTTTGGTGTTTTCATTAGCATTTTACATTTTTGTTTTTGGTTTTTGGTAAATTTTGTCTGCAGGTTTCGGCAGAATCGCAGTGTGTCGATCGACACAATCTTGTGTCGATCGTCACAACACAAAAGAAATCGCATTGCAGCGATCGTTGCGGTCCTGAGCAACGATCGACACATGACGAAATATCGCCTAGCAACGGTCGATGCATTTATGCAGCGATCGATGCATGTGCGACAGAGGTAAAAATCAGACAGAACTCAACACATCCATTAACATTTTTATTTCTTTTTACCAATCCTTCGATTGACACTACTGGGGACAGTGTGTCTTAAGTGTGGGGGAGGTGCTACTGACTTTATCTTTCTGTTTTCTTAAGAGTCAGTCCGTTTTTCAAAATTTGTTTTATCGAGTCAAAACAGTTTAAGTAAGAATCAATGATTTTTTGAGAAGATTAATAGCACTTGCAGGAACTTAAGTGACCATTGGGATGAAGTTGCAGATTATCTATGACTATTAGAAAACCCAGACACGGATCAGCCTACTGAGAACACCCACATCACTTCAGGTATCAGAGGATCCTTTTACTGACTTCACCTTAATACTGACTTAATTTTCTCACCTAAGAGCTTGGAATACCTTGAGTCGGATTCCTTTGTTAGTTCTGACACAGCCTGTAAACTTGTCCTATTTGGTTCCCTTCTCCCCTTCCATAAAGTAAAAAAAAAGATAATAAATTGAGGATGAGTTAGTAACTCCGAAGTGGTCTCTGGGAGTGGTAGCTACAACTATCATCTCATGTGCATCCATGGAATGTGTCCTAAGTACACCCCTTAATGGGAAGAGCACTGATAAAAAAAAAAAATGATACCCAATGGGGGTACCTCAATTTAGCTACAACTAAATTACTCGCAAAGGAATTTGGTTCATGGATTCTAAACTAAACCAAATTCCTTTGCGAGTAATTCAATTGCTCAACCTAAATAGTTCAGATTCTAAACCACACTGTCGTGTCGTATTTAGCAACCTAGGATCTAGATTCTAAGTGATCAGGTTAGAACTAGCATTAAACACAATTTAGTTTGAAGAAAATCTATTAATGTGAATCCTTAACTGAATTAATTATATCTAACAAGTCATGAAATCCTATGTGAGAAACCCTAAACCTAACTATGAAACTACTCAGACATAGAATATGAAGACATAATCAATGAATTAATAGACATCATAAAAGAGATTGGAATAATAAAAGGGGTTCGAAAACTTCTCCAAAACAAAGATGAAGTACAGGTTCAGATTAGCCCCAAAATCTCTCTCTAACTCTCAGCTCAAAGTATGAATGCTTTCTGAATAACAAAGTCTAAAACCTAATTATAATATCCTAATCACGTCTTGGGGCTTCTGTGTAAATATCTGGAACTTCTGGGCACTTCTGCAATATCTCATAACTTTTTTAACTCTCGCGAGTCTGGCCCATTCGCGCTGTGCATCAATCGATGCTGATGTGCAACGATCGACACAGATCTCAAATATGGACAGTGAGCTTCACCTCTCGGGTCAAATCTCCAATATGCACCAAATAGCTCCAAAATCTTCACTTCTGCTCCAAACATGCGTGTACCTAATAACACCTGTAAAGGACTCTATAAGAACACCAAAATACACTACAACAGATTTATATCATGGCATAAAACTGGTAAAAACCATGATATATCAACTTCCCCACACTTAGCCTTTGGTTGCCCTCAAGCAAAACAGAGAACTAAAACATGGTGAAGAGGTTTGAAAACTTTCAGAAACTCTTTTTGTCCTAGAAGCAACAACACTCAGATTCCCCTTAGTAATCCACTGAAAGAATCACCTGCAAGATATCAACACCAACATATACTTCCCCCACACTTAGCAACTGTCCTAAGTAAACTCTACAATCAGATTCACGCATTCAAATTCACCATACTGACTTCTGCAAGTATTTAAGTGCTGTCTCACCTAAGGAGTATCGATCAAAGGGCACATGGATTCTTATTTATCAGCTCTAGACCACCATACTATCTTTTCTGGTTCCTTTTCTTCTCTTTTCCCTTCCTTAGCATTCTGATTTTTCCCCATTGGGTATCATTTTATTTTTTTTATCAGTGCTCTTCCCGTTAAGAGATGTACTTTGGACACATTCCATGGATGCACAAGAGATGATAGTTGTAGCTACCACTCCCAGAGACCACTTCGGAGTTACTAACTCATCCTCAGTTTATTATCTCTTTTTTTTACTTTATGGAAGGGAACCAAATAGGACATGTTTACAGGCTGTGTCAGAACTAACAAAGGAATCCGACTCAAGGTATTTCAAGCCCTTAGGTGAGAAAATTAAGTCAGTATTAAGGTGAAGTCAGTAAAAGGATCCTCTGATACCTGAAGTGATGTGGGTGTTCTCAGTAGGCTGATCCGTGTCTGGGTTTTCTAATAGTCATAGATCATCTGCAACATCATCCCAATGGTCACTTAAGTTCCTGCAAGTGTTGTTAATCTTCTCAAAAAATCATTGATTCTTACTTAAACTGTTTTGACTCGATAAAACAAATTTTGAAAAACGGACTGACTCTTAAGAAAACAGAAAGATAAAGTCAGTAGCATGCCACAGTCCCCATGAAGCCAAGGAAGCCTCGCAAGGCAGGACCGACGAAAATGAGAAGACAGACCAAACAGATGTTTGTGAAGATATTTCACTTGTTGATGGAGCTCCTCCACCTACACAACCAACTCAGAACTCATGATACAGCTTTAAACTTGTTTTTTTGTGATTTGGGAGTTGGATGTTAGGTCTCCTTTTGTGATATGGTACTTTGCAGGTCTGAAATTGTTTTTGGTGATTTAGGAGGTGCATGTTAGGTCTCCTTTTGTTGACGATATTTTGCATATTTCATCTTGTTTTTTGGATATTATGACATCGGATTAATGTGTCGGATTATAACAATCCAGAGAAGGTTGTTCATTTAGTTTCTGTTGTGTGTGGTTCCTTGAAGTTTCATCTAGAAAAATACTCAAAATACTAAGTCTCATGTTTGGAAAATACAAACAAACTAGAAACCACACACCAAATCCTTGAAATTACTAAGACAAACTATAAAACGAACTCACTTATGCCCAAAAAAACCAGTAACTCGCAATCACAACAACTCCACAGCCGATCAATCGCTTCATGAAACGCACATCTCCTCCAATTTCCTTCACTTCTTTCTTGCAACCGAGAATCTCAATTTTCATAGCTTCAATTACCTTCTCATATCCATGAACCACCTTCTTGAGCTCTTCAATTTCTTTCTCAAAGCTGCTGACATCTAAAGTCCCTATCGTCTCCTTCAAGTCTTCAATTTCTTCTACCATTGACTCGTATGTCCATTTGAACAAATGGAACTTGTCGTTCTCTGAACCCCTCGGACAGCAATGAAATAGACGACTTGAGTTTTTAACAGTTCATGAGGTTTTAATCACTGAAGCTTCTCCACATCTACAGAAAAAGGGCATGCCTCTATCCTCCCCCCCCCCCCCATTACACGACCACCACGACTCAGACAAACACTTAAACCTGCAGATTTTCCCAAAATCAGGTATGTGGATTACAACCCGAAATCTGGAAAACGCAGTTGATGTGTATCAAATCGAAGAACAATATACGTACTTCCCCGGAAGATGTTTTCTTCGTCGATGATGTTGCCATTTGCTTATTTGCCCAAAGTCTCTAAACCCTAATTTCTCCTCTTTATGCTCCTATGTGATAGTGAAAAAGATGATAGTGATGGAATTCCTAGCAGTTCCTAATCCGATTAGGCAACCCTAAGTCTGAATTCCTAGCCTAGGATCTAAGGGTTTGTTATATTGAATCATGGATCTCGCGTTTACCTTGTTCTGGCAGCGGAATATGGTCAGATAAACGAGATCTCTAGAGCGCCTCAAACGATGCGCCTCTACTGCAGTCCACACACACACAAGCTGGAATCCGCCAGGATGCTAGTGCCGGGAATCGGATCTTCTGTGAGTTTCTGAGTTTAGAGAGGTGGCTACAATTTTTCTATCAAGAACTCTCTGCGACGGCTCGTGCCTAAGTCGTATGTGTTCAGCATATATTTATAGACCTCGACATAAACCGAAACATCAGTTTCGGTATTAGCCTTGTGTCGATCGACACACCCAATGGTGTCGATCGACACACCTCTTAAAACTCGATATCAATGTGTATCCAATACACATTGATTGGACCATATGCCAATGATCAATCCCATACAAAGTGTATCCAGCTTGCTTAGGTGTGTGACCCTGTAGGTTCACATAATACTAACAATGAGTTACAACTCATTTGTCATAAGCGGCTTCTAGAAAAGCATCATGACCACCTAGTATTGCCCGATATCGACAATACAACTATCATATAGAGTAAGTACAATATGATTTCAGGACATAATCCCAACAATCTCCCACTTGTACTGGAATCATCTATTCCCATAATCCCTTCATCGCTATATCTTGAAATGGCATAAGGCAAGAAACGGTGTCATCCTTATTATAGCCAACATCATGTTCATCAAACTCCTGATCTATACTGATAAAACAAACGACTGACAATCACCTCGTTTGAGCATGGCCATGCATTTTCTCTGTATCAAATCTTCGATGGGCCCTGAGATATTTATCTCCCGTTATATGGGAGGGACAAATCCCATCTTGTTTCATCCCTGTTTCTACACATACTTCATGATACGCCTGAGCAATGCCGTTATAGCCGACAGTTACGGAACCACGTTTGACGAGGTCAAAGCGCACCAATTCATATGCTAGAAAGCATGATGAACTCAGGTCTAAGGACTATACTCAATAGTCGTAATGAGAACCTCTCATGACACATATATAACTATCCTGTAGAGTTCTCATTAGCGGGTCATGTCCGATCATATGTTCACCAACATATATCTATGTGATTGACTGTGATAATCATATCATTGACTCCATGAAACTTAGTCCAACAGTCACCTCACATGCTAGTCTCGCGCGGTTATTGGTGTCCCACTTCAACAACCTCGACTAGGGACAATCATAATTTATGTCATCTTTTACTTATAGGGTTTCATGATCAAGTCCTCAACTTGATGACCTATAAGATGAACATAAAATACTTTGGGACCATTATTTAATCATCCAATAATTAAATAATACCGATGTCAGTTTTAACTTATACAAACATTGCCATAGCATGTCTATGTAAAGATTATAGCATAACTAAAATAACTCCCACTCGAATCAAGATCATCTCTTCAGATATCTAATACCTACAGCAACAGAATAAATCTCGTGCTTAGGTTGTGGGAGAGACTGCAGTGTTTTTGCTTGAAACAATTCCAACAAACCACACCGCCATTCAGATAAAAGCATTATTCTACGGTTCTCTGCTTGGAGCCCTTCCAACAGATAGTACCGTTATTCAGACAAAGAGACATGACCAAGTGGGAACCGGAATTCGTCTTTGTCCGTCTAACTACTCTCAACTGGTTCATCACTTCCTCAGTTCACCACGAACCTATTCTTAGTGTTCCTCAAACACTTGGGATATTTCTGGCAACTGTTCAACGTCTTTTACCGGAACATATTTGTATCTTCTCGTCATGCTTTGTGCGAAAGCTGCATCTAGACGAGCGCAAAATATGGCATTTATGATGGATTCTATTGCAGAAGCATAGGGAATCACACTCATACATACTAGCTCAGCCAGTGTTCAAAACACTTCATCTTGCTAAGGTTGATACTAGCTCAGCCAGTGTCCAAGACACTTCATCTTGCTAAGATTATTGCCATAAGACCTCTGGTGTGAAGCCATTCTTGGAATAATGCATATTGGAATTGTCCAATACCTTATCAACATAAGGATTCTGACACGATCCAATTAGCCTTCCCTATCCATCTCAATGGATCCTTATTCCAAGAACTCACGCGGCTTCTCCCATGTCTTTTGATGAAAATGACTTCCGACCCAAGTCTCATGAGACTTAAGCGACGGAACGTCGTTTATGAGAATGAGTATGTCATCTACATACTGAACAAGAAATGCAACTACGCTCCTCCCACTAGTCTACTTATAAACGCATGGTTTCATTTCGTTCCTGATCAAGTCAAAACTCTTGACCACTTTATCAGAATATTGATTCCACCTCCAAGATGTCTGCTTCAATCCAGAAACGGATCGGTGAAGCTAACATGCATACCTAGCCAATTTTCGGAGTTGGGGCTCACCATCGCTTCTTGAATTTTGCATGCTCGTCACTTTTTAATGATCAAAAGATCACGGCAATTTGTTACGAGAAATCACTCTCGGGTTAGTGACGGATCCATTCGGATCTGTGAACTTCAGGCTGTTGGGAATGTCCTGAAATCTACTGTACTATCTCTAGAAAGTATGATAAGTGTCGAGATCAGACATAAGTCATAAATACTGGGTGATCATGATGACTTGCTAGAGCCCGCTCTTGATCTATAAGTTTAGTACTTATTGCCAGTATTGTATGATCCCAAAGGGTCACACACCATAGCTAACGGAAAAGTTAAATGGAATTAATACGGTAAGATGCAAGGCATTTACTGTATTTGTACAGAGAATTGGGCCAGACAAAATACAGTTATTTTGTCTGATTTGGGTCTTGGGCCCAAAATCCCAATAGGCCATTAGTTTAATCACTTGGGCCCATATAAGGAAGAGCACAGGCGCCAGTAAGACCACTCTCCTGCGATTTTATTAGGTCTGGCCGTCCTCTCTCTCTTTGTTGTTCCAGCTTGGTCTAGCAGCCTGATCCAGTAGCTTGTAAGCGTGTGGATACCTAGGAGGAGCCGGTTTCTATCAGCTCTTGCAGATCTCGATATTCCTTTGATCAATCCGCTGCAATCACAAGGTAACCATCCTGATCTGTTTATGATTCATCTGCAAATCACCTAGATCCTAGTTGATTATGTTAGGTTGTAATCTGATAATTACACCAATGAACACACATAATCCTTCAGTGGTATCAGAGCCTAGGTCGTTAGGTTTTTGCTTTTTGGATCATACTAGGTTGTTTATTAGTTTGATGAATCGATTTTAATGAGTAAAATTGATTGAAACTTGGAAAACCTAGAAATAAGAAAAATCGATTTGAAAGCTTGGTGATTAAAGTCGATATCGTCTCTTTGTATGAATCGTAATGTTGTATTTGCTTCATAATCATTAACTTGAGAATCGCTTTTGACTTTGTTTGATAATAAAGAATCTATTTGTTAGAATCGTTAATGTCATGGTTGTTTAGTGAATTACGATTTGGAAAAGTCAAAAACGTTTTGTCTTTAATGTTTAGAATCGTTTGATAAATAATTGAATGTCATGATCAAGCAATGATTGAATTAATTTTCAAACAATTTGGAAAGGGTCAAAATCGTTTGTCTTTTAGTGAATTGCATCATACGATTTGTTTGATGTATTAAGGTCAAAGTGATTGTTTAAAGTGATACGAATTGAGTATCGTACGCTTTGCTTGTTGATTGTGGATAACCCCGCGCGTGTGATTGCTTTGTATGAATCGATTAATTATTTAATTAATGTATGGTTCAATCGGTTAACCCAAATCGCGGTTTGCTGGAAATTATTTAATACAATTGGTATTATTTAATTTCTGGTTAAACCGGATTTAAATTCAAAATTGAATTTTAACCTAAACCGAAGGCTGGTCTAAGTTTGATTTGGTTGGACCAAATAATTTAGAGCTGGTCTGGTTTAGTAAATAACCAGTTGGATTTAGTAGTTAATTTGGTCTCGGACCAGAATTAATGAACCGACTCGGTTATGTCAAATTATTGGGCCAATTGGAATTCTGTGGTCTTGGGCCAAGAATTGGGCCTATAATTTGTGACCCAACCGAAAACTTTAATAAAACATTAAATTAGAATGCTTCTAATATTAGAAGTTTCTAATTTTGGCATGTTAGGAAATTTCTAAAAATAGTATGTTTCCAATTTAGAAAGTTTCTAAAAATAATAGGTTTCCCTAAATAGAAAGTTTCCACATTTAGTAAGTTACCTGAAATGGAAAGTTTCCCAAAATAGTAATCTTCTATTTTTTGGGAGGAAATCTATTGAAACCTAAAATCCTCAAAAACAATATCAAGCTTGGATGTCTTGCCCAATCTTGTCAGCTACTTAACGCTTATTCAATTACAGATATGGCTTACAGTGTGAGGTGTCTGTTTTTGCGTAAGTAAAGTAGTATATAGTCACTAATTTCATTGGGAGTCCCAGACTTTAGTGATTATTTGGCTGTAAGAGATTGGTTTCCTTGACTGGGCCATCGGGAGTCCCGGGCCTTGAGACATCTGGTGTATATGGGCCTTGGGCCCAATTCACAACCGAGAGTTATTGGATATAACTAGCTCTGTGCATGCTTACCAAGTAAAGCTAATTCCGGGTGACGGCCAGTGGCCCACTTTGGTTTTAGTTGAACATGGGTCTCGGAATCATTGCATTCTTATGAGGTTAAACAAAGAAATTTTGAATGCAATGCGAGTTTTCTTATAAGTTATTAAGATTACTCTTTTATGAACTAAATAACTAAAACTCTTTTTATCTCTAAATTTCAGTTATGACTAGCACAAACAATCAAAACACTTTCTCGATCCGGTCTGTCCTTGAGATGGACAAACTGAACGGATCAAATTTCTTGACTTGGTCGCGGAACCTGAGGCTAGTCCTCAGGCAGGAGAGAAAGGACTATGTCCTTGAGAGAGCTCTCCCCGTGAGGATCGGGTCCAATGCCTCTCATGCAGTATATGATGCTTGGAATAAGCATTATAACGATGCGGTAGATGTGCGTGGTCTGATATTGGCTACCATGGACTCAGATTTGCTGAAGCAATATGAGAACATGGAGTCGCCAATAGAGATGATCAGCAGCCTGAAATTGAAATTTCAGGAGCAGGTAAGAGTGGAGAGATACCAGTTGGTTAAGTCTCTCACTAGCTGCAAGCTACCAAATGATCATTCAGTGAGTCCTCATGTCAGTAAAATTATGGGTTACATTGATAACCTGAGGAAACTGGATTATCCAGTTAGCCAAGAATTGGCAACTGAGATCATTCTGCAGTCACTACCGTCAAGCTATGATAAGTTCAAAAGGAACTATATCAAGAAAGGCTTAACGAAGACGCTGACTGAACTGCATGATATGCTCAAGACAGTTGAGCCAAACGTGAAGAGTACCCTGTATAATCTCATAATGGAGAAGGGTAGGTTTACTAAACCTAGTGCTGACAAGGGTGAAGACAAAGTTGTCCAGATTTTGAATCATGGCAAGCGTGTGTCTTCTGAGCCCGAGTCAGATACATCTTACGTTGGTAAGTGCTGCTACTGTAAAGAGACTGGGCATTGGAAGAGAGATTGCATTAAATTCATGGAAGATTATGAGGAGTTGAAGTTGATGTATGAGACTACTTCCTCAGGTATTCATGTTATTACTTCAAGTTCTACCTTATAGGTATTGGATACTGGTTGTGGCACTGATATTTATTATAATATGCAGAGCCTAAGCAACAGTAGAACGTTGAAGGAAGGACAAGTGGAACTGCATGTCTGGAAGGAGCTATGGATGCTGCCTCAGCCGTAGGGTTTTCACTTGTAGATGCCTTTGAGGCTTGGTTTTGTATTAAGTAATTGCTACAATGTACCTGCTTTAAGCAGAGTTGTCTTTCATTTTCTTGTAAGAATTTGAATGTTTTTCATTTTGATAAAAGACAAGTTTTGTTCTTTTGATCTCAATGAAATATTAATTGTAGCACCCTATTCAAGGAATGGGTTTTATATCTTAAACCAAAGAGTGCCTAAAAGTAACATAAATACCGAATTGGTTTAAATCTGATGAATTAAACCTGATTTTTCTTGGCGTAAATGTTTTGGTCACATAGAGTGAGTCGGATTCAAAAATCTCATAGTTATGGACTTTTGGGCTCATTTGATCGGATATCTTATGAGACTTGAATTCTGCTTACTGGACCAAAAGACAAAGGACCCATCTTAGCCGAGCTAGAGAAAGGCCCAAAGGCTTATTGGACCTTGAACATACTCATGTATGTGGCCCGATGAGCAGTAATGCCAGAGAATTTCCTGTACTTCATTATATTTACTGATTACTTCAGTGAGTATGACTGTGTTCATTTGATGAGACACGAGTCGGAATTCTTTGAAATGGTCGAAAGAGTTCCAGAATGAGGTATATAATCTGAGTGACAGAAGTATTGAGACTCTGGATTAGATCACGAGTGAGAATACTTAAGTCATTGATGGTGTGATCATCTGAATGAGTGTGAAGTCGTTTCACAGCTCATTTCTCCTGAAAACCTGGAGGTGTTTCTGTGAGAAAGAATCAGATCTTATTAGAAATGATTAAAGATGAGTCACACGAATCTTCCATGATATTCTTTAAGAATAACGCTCTAGAAATATCTAAGTTTACGCTGAAATAGTTCCACCAATATCAGTTGAAAGACACCACATAAATGTGGACTGGAAATGATCCAAATTCGTCTTTACTGAGTATTTGTAGTTGTGCTACTTCGCTGGTTGTCCTAGGGAAACCAAGGCTTGTTACTTTTACGTCCATTCCGAAAACGAAGTTAGGTTGTTCGGAATTCTGTTTTCTAAAAGGGAAGTTGCTTTCCAAGAAGAACAGTGGGAGTAAAAGTATAACTCGAAGAAATTCGAGAAATACAGGAGGCTGCTCAACCTGTTGAGGGAGAGCAGCGGATGGATTTACAGATTTCTGTAGAATCTACACCTGTAGAGCCTGAAGTTCGCAGATCTGAATGAATCCGTCACTAATCCGAGAGTGATTTCTCGTGATTAATTGCCATGATCTGATGATCATTGAAAGTGACGAACCTGCGAAATTCACAGAAGCGAAAGTGAGCCCGGACTCCGAAAAATTATACTGTATGTAAGTTAGCTTCATCGATCCATTCATGGATAGAAGCAAACATATCGGAGTTGGAATCTTCGTTCTGTTGAAGTAGTCAAGGTTTTGACTTGAACAGGAACGAGATGGAACTGTGTGTTTACTAATAGATAAGTGGGAGCGATGTTGCATTTCTCATAGTGTATGTCGATGACATACTGATTCTCGGAAATAACGTTCCAATGCTGAAGTCTGTTAAAGACTGGCTGGGAAGTTGTTTCTCCATGATTGACATGGGTAAAGCCACGTATGTTCTTGGATTTTGGATCTAAAGATAGAGATCCAAAAGAGCTGATAGGACAAAGTCAGGATTCTTATATGCGTCGGCAATTGGATCTATCATGTATGCCATGACACGTACTTATTTTGATGTTGCTTTAATGTTAAGCAAGACAAGTAAAGACCAGTCAAATCCAGCAAAGAATCACTGGATAGACGTAATGAATATCCTCAAGTATTTGGAAAATACTTAGGATAAGTTCTCGATTTACGGAGAAAGTGAGGTGCTACAAGTCGGTAGAGTCTGAAAGGCAAGTTTCCAACAGACAAAGATGATTTCCGGTCACAGTCCGGTTATATCTTGTGTCTGTCTGGCGGTGCAAGGCACTGTTGCTGACTCCATGACTTAAGCTGAACATTTCGCAGCTTGGGTAGCGGCGAAAGAGGTTGTTTGGAAAGAAGAGTTCATCACTGAACTTGATGTGATTCCCAGCATAGATGAGACTAGCTGCACATCAGAGGTCCAAACACCTTGAGGGTAGATATAACCTATTCTGTGAGATAAATGACAGAGGTGTTAAGTAGATCAGCAAGTTTCAACGAATGAGAACGTTGCTAATCTATTAACGAAGCCACTCCTTAGGCCTAAGCACGAGTCGCGGACTGTAGCTGTAGGATAAGTGAAATTAAGATGTAGTCTTAATTTCAGTGGGAGTTTGTAAAGGGCTTTATTTAGTTGTTTTGAAAGGTTCATGTAAACATAATATTTTATGTTTATGAAATTTATGATTTCTGGATTATTTTAACTGTGATATAAATAATCGTTCCAAAATGATTCATGTCATTATATATGGGCCATCGAAGTACATGAGTAGACTTGATCCTGAAACCCCATATTTAACGAAATGACATAAATCATAGTGTCCATAGTCGAAGGTTGTTGAAATTGGAACACCAACAACCACTTGAGACTAGATTGTGTTGAGACTTATGACCAAGTTTCGAGGGGTCATAGATGCGCGGCATCAAAGTCGACACATAGGTATATGTAGGGGAGCATATGACCGGACATGGCCCGCTGATGAGAACTCTACAAGATATTAATATCTGTGTCATAAGAGGTTCTCATATACGACTATAGAGTATAGTCCTTAGACCTGAGTTCGCATGCATGTGGCTGCACATGGAGTGATGCGCTTTGATCATTGTCTAACGCTGTTTCGTAACTGGGAGCTATAAGGACCTTGGTTGGGTGTATTATAAAGTGTGTAGTTCATAGTGATGGAACAAGATGGGATTTGTCCCTGCCGTTTAACGGAGGTAATATCTCTAGGCCAATCGGAGACTTGATAGCTGGTAAGAGAGTGGCCACTCCCAAACGGACTTGCCCAAGTCGTTTGCATTGTCAGTATCAAATCTGGTCCGATGAACATGGTCTGGCTATATAAGGATGACACGCATCTTGCCTTATGCCAGATCGAGATATTGAGACAAAAGGATTAGGGAATATAGAATTCCAGTACAAGTGGGAGATTGTTGGGAATGTCCTGAAATCTACTGTACTATCTCTAGAAAGTATGATAAGTGTCGAGATCAGACATAAGTCATAAATACTGGGTGATCATGATGACTTGCTAGAGCCCGCTCTTGATCTATAAGTTTAGTGCTTATTGCCAGTATTGTATGATCCCAAAGGGTCACACACCATAGCTAACGGGAAAGTTAAATGGAATTAATACGGTAAGATGCAAGGCATTTACTGTATTTGTACAGAGAATTGGGCCAGACAAAATACAGTTATTTTGTCTGATTTGGGTCTTGGGCCCAAAATCCCAATAGGCCATTAGTTTAATCACTTGGGCCCGTATAAGGAAGAGCACAGGCGCCAGTAAGACCACTCTCCTGCGATTTTATTAGGTCTGGCCGTCCTCTCTCTCTCTGTTGTTCCAGCTTGGTCTAGCAGCCTGATCCAGTAGCTTGTAAGCGTGTGGATACCTAGGAGGAGCCGGTTTCTATCAGCTCTTGCAGATCTCGATATTCCTTTGATCAATCCGCTGCAATCACAAGGTAACCATCCTGATCTGTTTATGATTCATCTGCAAATCACCTAGATCCTAGTTGATTATGTTAGGTTGTAATCTGATAATTACACCAATGAACACACATAATCCTTCACAGGCTCCACAGGTGTAGGTCCTACAGCACTTTGTAGATCTCACCGCTGCTCTCCCTTAACAGGTTGAGCAGCCTCATGTATTTATCGAATTTCTTCGATGTGTACTTTTACTCCCACTGTTCTTATTGGAAAGTATGATCTTTCTCAAAAGACACAGTTCCGGACAATAAAACTTTGTTCTCGGATTGGTTATAAAAGTAATAAGCCTCGGTTTCCTTAGGACAACCAGCGAGGTAGAGCTTATCAGATTTGGGTTCAAGCTTGTTAGCTATCATCCCCAAATGATCAGAAACAACATACTTGAAAAACTTCCAGTCCACATCCAATGTGGTGTCTTTCAATTGATTCTGATTGAAACCCTTTTCTGCGCAAACACAGACATTTTAGAGCGTATTCTTAAAGGATATTGGAAAATTCGTGTGACTCATCATCGATTGGAACATATCCATTAAGGCCAGATAACTTTTCTCAGAAACACCATCCAGGTTTTCAAAAGAATTGAGTCGTGAAACAACTTCACACTCATTCAGATGATCACTTATTTCTTGACTTAAGTATTCTCCTCAGCGATCCAATCGAGGATTTTCAATACTTCTGTCAAGTTTATTCTATGCTTCATTGTGGAACTCCTTTGACCATTTCAAAAGATTCCGATTTGTGTCTCATCAAACGAGCACAGTCATGCTTACTGAAGTCATCAATGAAGTCATGAAGTACAGAAGATTTCCTCTGGTACTAATGCTCACCGGGCCACATACATCAGTATGAGGAAGGTCCAATAAGCATCTGGCCCTTTTCTTTAGATCAGCTAAATAAGCCTTAGTCATTTGGCCCAGTAAGCAGAATTCATATCTCATATTGGTTCTATAATCAAATGAGCCCAAAAGCCCATAACTATGGAACTTCTGAATCTGCTTCACTTCTATGTGGCCAAAACGACTATGCCAAGGAAAGACTGGTTCGAGTCATCAGACTCAAACTTTTAGTATTTATGTTATATTCAAACTCACACTGGTTTAAGATATAAAACCCATTCTAAACGGGGTGCTACCATAGAATATTTCATTTAGATCAAAAGAGCAAAACTTGTCTTTTATCAGAATGAAAAGAATCCAAATTCTTACAAGAAAATGAAAGACATCTCTGCATAAAGCAGGTACATAGTAGCAATTACTTAAATCAAAAATCAAGCTTGAAAGGCTCCTACAAGTGGAGAATCTCTACGGCTCATGCAGCAGCCATTGCTCCATACTAGACACGCAGTTCCACTTGTCCTTTCTTTAACGTTCTATTGTTGCTTAGGTCCTGCATATTTCAAAAATATCAGTACCACAACTAGTATCCAATACATACGTAGAACTTGAAGTAATAACACAATACCTGAAGAAGAAGTCACATACATCTTCTCCATCTCTTGTGAATCTTCCAAGAATTTAATGCAATTTCTCTTCCAATGCCCAAACTCTTTACAGTAGCAGCATTTATCAACATCAGATGGGTCTGACTTGGGCTTAAAAGATGACACAGGCTTATCCTGATTCCAAATCTGAACGGCCTTGCCTCCACCCTTGTCTATACAATATTTCTCAAATCTTTTACCCTTTATGATGTTTTGCTCTGTTGTCTTGAGCATGCCATGCAGCTCAGTCAACGTCTTCGTCAAGACTTTCTTGATATAGCTCTTTATAAAATTATCATAGCTTGACGGCAGTGATTGCAAAATGATCTCAGTAGCCAACTCTAGGCTAACAGGACAATCCAGTTTCCCCAGGTTATCTATGTAACCCATAATTTTAGTGACATGAGGACTCACTGGAGCATCCTTTGGTAGCTTGCACCCAATGAGAGACTTAACCGTCTGGTATCTCTCAACTCGTGCATGTTCCTGAAACATCAGTTTCAGACTGGTGATCATCTCTATTGGCGACTCCACGTTCTCGTATTGACTCTTCAAGTCCGAGTTCATGGTAGCCAACATCAGACCACGCACATCTACCACATCAATATAATGCTTATTCCAAGCATCATATACTGCATGCGAGGCATTGGTCCCAAGCCTTTCGGGGAGAGCTTTCTCAAGGACATAGTCCTTACTCTCTTGCTTGAGAACTATTCTCAAATTCCGATACCAATCCAGGAAATTTGATCTATTTAACTTGTCCTTCTCAAGGACGGATCGCAATGAGAAAGTAGTCTTAGACATAAGCTGAAATCCAAGAAAAACAAAGATTTAGTTATGTATTCCATGAAATGAGAAATCTTATCTAATAAGAAAACTCGCATTATATTCAAACAATGTTTCTTCTATGAATATAATGATCCAAGATCCATACTTCACCAAAATTTGAGTGGACGACTCGCCATCACCCAAAATTTAGTTATCTAGGTAAGCAAATTATTGCTAATTGTACCCAGTACAACTCTTGGTCGCAGACAAGACAATCCATGTCTCATCTACTCTGACGTCTCTGGGCCCAGAACTTCTGATAGCCTAGTCAAGTAAACCAATCTCTTCAGTCTTGTGATCATCAACAGTTGCACTGCAAGTCTATCAATGATCACTTGCCTTACTCATGTAATTGTGGATACCAAGGACTCCAAGGCTATCCAACAATGAAATGAGTCTTGACAGTAGACAAGATTGGGCAAGACATTAAGGTCACTTGATATTTAGTTGAAGAAACAAAATTCTAAAGGTTAGCAAATCAATCTCTTAGGTCATGTAATTGTTGATGTCAAGCACTGCAAGTCCATCAACATAATTACATGCCTTACTCACGTAATTGTGGACACCAAGCTCTTGGCTAGACCATCACACAACGAAATGAGTCTTGACAGTTGACCATATTGAATCTAAGCTTTGATCTAATATACATCCAATGCGTATCAAAATGGATTTAGAACATTTAATCTTGATACATATCCAATATGCATCCAAAAAGGTGTTTTAATTGTTCTTTATCAACTAGGTTTAAGTCGAGTTTGGTTTTGCAAATTCAAGGTTCAATAACCAGAATTGTGAGCACTGTGTCGATCGACGCAGACCATGTCTGTCGATCGACACCACCAAACAAAACGAACTTCAATAACCGGTTAATCCAATTAACCCGGTTCATTGAGCCGGTCATGTCGATCGATACAACCTATGTGTGACGGTCGACATAGACCTAAACCGGAGACAGTTTTTGATAACCGGTCCAATCCAATTGAACCGACTTATCAGATCAAATTGATATTAACCGATCAAATCAGTTTATTCTAATTGAGATAATCAGTTCAATCCAATTGAACCAATTCATCCAATTTAAAACGATCTGACCGGACTTTATCAAGTATGATAAACGGTCCAATCCAATTGAACCGATTAACCAATCGCAAGATGTGTGTCGACCGACACTCTACTTGTGTCGATCGACACAGTAGGCATTCAGGTTTTCTTCGCGAAAAACCCTAGCCGCCGATTCTGACGAATTCATTATTCTGTGTCGACCGACACACCTTTTGTGTCGATCGACACCATGCGAAAACCAGAATCGTTCTTTGTCAAAATCGATCTAACCTGTTCTTATTCATTCAATCTTATGAGCGAATTTAAATCATCAAATTCTATTAAACAGACTGAATTCAATGGAAAACCCTAAGGCTCTGATACCACTGATGGAATTCCTAGCAGTTCCTAATCTGATTAGGCAACCCTAAGTCTGAATTCCTAGCCTAGGATCTAAGGGTTTGTTATATTGAATCATGGATCTCGCGTTTACCTTGTTCTGGCAGCGGAATATGGTCAGATAAACGAGATCTCTAGAGCGCCTCAAACGCTGCGCCTCTACTGCAGTCCACACGCACACAAGGTGGAATCCGCCGGGATGCTAGTGTCGGGAATCAGATCTTCTGTGAGTTTCTGAGTTTAGAGAGGTGGCTACAATTGTTCTATCAAGAACTCTCTGCGACGGCTCGTGCCTAGGTCGTATGTGTTCAGCCTATATTTATAGACCTCGACATAAACCGAAACATCAGTTTCAGTATTAGCCTTGTGTCGATCGACACACCTCTTAAAACTCGATATCAATGTGTATCCAATACACATTGATTGGACCATATGCCAATGATCAATCCCATACAAAGTATATCCAGCTTGCTTAGGTGTGTGACCCTGTAGGTTCACATAATACTAGCAATGAGTTACAACTCATTTGTCATAAGCGGCTTCTAGCAAAGCATCATGACCACCTAGTATTACATGAATTGTCCAGTCTCGACATTACAATTATCATATAGAGTAAGTACAATATAATTTCAGGACATAATCCCAACAGATAGGTATAAGACTTTTTTTTTTAGTTTAAGTGAAACGTGGTCGTCTAATAATCCCGTTAGAACGTCGAGTCTTTTTTTTTTTAACGCTGATACAGATTATGAGAACTATTACAAGGACAATTTAACAGATAATACTACCTCCGTTCTACGAGAATCCATCAATGGTCACGATCAACGGCTCCACCTGCTCCTGAAAACTTCCTTATAAGCTTACCTCCATTAATCTTGTAAAACTGCGCCTTCGGGGATTTGAACCCAGTACCTGCCGGTGTAAAGCATTAACCACTTGACCACTAGACCACGGTTGCTTCACTAGAACGTCGAGTCTAATGACGAATTAGCGGTGTTAATTAACGGGTCTTCGGTCAAAACATTTATTGGCCACAAATTTTTTGTTCGTGTATGAAAATTCAAATTTTTAAGAGTTTGAGTACTGATTGACACACAAAAATTATCCAGGTACTAAACGATACCAGTTCACAATGGGCGGACAGGAATTGGCCGTTTTCCCGATGCGCGAAAACCCTTCGTGAGTTACTCTAATTTACGAAAATTCAATGTACCCCAATAGTATTATTAGTTTCAAAATACACCCCACAATTTGTTTAAAATTTTCAAAATCATTGAACGTCTCTCTCCTTGGAGGCTTGGACAGAACCCCTTTCCAAAACCCTAATAAAATTTCCGATTTCGATTTTCTGGTATCCATGGCAGAGGAAGTGGGTCCAGCAGCAGCATCTTTCACCCCCTACGTTCACTCCCAAACCATAACTTCTCACGATCGCCCCGTATCCTCCGTGAAATTCTCCTTTGATGGCCGCCTCCTCGCTTCAGCATCCGCCGACAAGACAATCCGCACTTACGGTATCAACTTCGACAAAGATTCCATCGCCGAGCCCGTACGAGTGTTCACCGGCCACGAGATGGGTATTTCCGATGTTGCCTTCTCTTCAGACGCGAGGTTTATCGTCTCAGCTTGCGATGACAAAACCCTAAAGCTCTGGGACGTTGAGAGCGGTTCACTGATCAAGACGCTTCACGGACACACTAATTACGCATTCTGCGCTAACTTCAATCCACAATCAAACATGATTGTCTCTGGTTCCTTCGACGAAACTGTTCGGATCTGGGATGTGAAAACTGGGAAATGCTTGAAAGTTCTCCCAGCGCATTCCGATCCCGTCACCGCAGTGGATTTCAATCGCGACGGATCTCTCATTGTTTCGAGTAGCTACGATGGGTTGTGCCGCATATGGGATTCTGGAACTGGTCATTGTGTGAAATCTCTAATCGACGAAGATAATCCTCCTATTTCCTTCGTTAGATTCTCCCCCAACGGCAAGTTCGTCCTCGTTGGTACCCTCGATAACAGGCTGGTGAGTTCGTCTTCTCCTTACATTGCCTTCACATCGGATGCTTCGTAAAGCTCATTGTAATATTTTGCTGAATCCATATAAGATTGATGTTTGCTATGTGATTATCAGTTTTATTCTATAGTGATATCGAGCAAAGCATTAAGACTTGGGTATAACGTGTTAACTTAAACTCTAGATTTTGTGTTGACAGAAATTGATGTAGGAGAAGCCATC
Source organism: Orychophragmus violaceus (assembly GCA_030180135.1). Taxonomy (NCBI): domain Eukaryota; kingdom Viridiplantae; phylum Streptophyta; class Magnoliopsida; order Brassicales; family Brassicaceae; genus Orychophragmus; species Orychophragmus violaceus. Next base: position 82,954,230 of record CM058231.1, read on the forward strand.
CAAAACTAAGTTTGCAACATTGTTTTTGGTTTAAGGTTATTTCTATGTAGTAAAAGCTGATAGCTTTAGTATATTTGTGTTATTTATCAAGATTTTAAGTGTACTGAATGGCCGTGTGTAGCTTGGAAGATGCACCTTTTGGTGTTTGATTTGTTTGCATCAATAGGGTATTGGAGAAGATGTGAATTCTTATGAGTCATGATTCATTATCAATGTACTGATCTCTCCAGGATTCTCAAATTTGCAGAGGTTGTGGAACATTTCTTCTGCTAAAGTCATTAAAACATACACTGGCCACGCCAATTCTCAGTATTCCATTTCGTCTGCATTCTCCGTCACAAATGGAAAGCGAATAGTGAGTGGATCCGAGGACAATTGTGTATGCATGTGGGAGCTGAACTCCAGGAAATTGCTTCAGAAACTTGAGGGTCATACTGAGCCTGTCATGAGCGTGGCTTGCCACCCGACAGATAACTTGATCGCATCAGGCTCGCTCGACAAGTCTATAAGAATTTGGACACAGAAGAAAGAATGAAACAAGAATCTCTCTTCAAACCTTCCATGTAAGCATGACTTCCTCTTCATGTTGTAATCATCCATTTCTCACTTTCTTAGTTGAGCCTTGTAAGATTGTTTCTAGCCTCATTATGTCAAACCTATTTAGGTAGGTCTTAAGGCAAAGAAAATTTCTTTGAATCCTACAAGTGCAAATATGGAGAAACTTTTTGTTCATGGTTCAACCCGGTCTGACAGCCGGTCCGATCCAGGTTTAAAAAGACTGGTTTGTAGTACCCAATCAAACGCCCTCGTTTCATCAGTTGTTTATCTAGCCAGGCTTGGTCAGCCCAATCATATATTTAAGCAGGCTCGTTTACAAGTTATGGGCCACGATTGACCTTTGTTGCTCGCACGGGTCAGCTTCACCGACTATGGGAAAACTTTCTCGGTGGTCAGTTGTAGGCTCGATCCAAATTAGTAATAGGTCCATCACATATTTAATTAGTGGATACACACAATCGCATGAAATACATGTTGCATTTTGGAGTTACGTAAGTAGTTGGGGAATAGACTTTTTCGGTTTTTATTAATAATTAATCATTTCTTATCTCGATCTTTTATTTTCGTGTTTTTATGTAAACATGTTCGGTCAAAAACTAATCATTATCTTTGGTCAACTACAAAATAATTTATAAATAATATTAGTTGAATCAAAGTACGGAGAGAATCTTGGAATGAAAATGAAATTCTGTCATTCAACCCGTGTAAAATGTTGTTACAATGACAATATATATTTGAAATAGAACCGGTTTACAATCCAACTTTAACCGGTCTATTCAATCTCAACTTAACACTCTAACATTCCCTCTCAAGATGGCGATAGAATGGAGATTAGAGACATCTTGCCAATAAGAGAGCTAAAGAGTGCAGGAAACAGAGGTTTGGTAAAGACGTCGGCGATCTGATTTGTTGTTCCAATATGCATTAACTTGATCAGACCGCTTTCAACCCGTTCCCTAACTGCATGACAATCTAAGTCAAAATACTTAGTTCTTTCATGAAATACTGGATTGTTAGCAATCTGAATTGCTGCTTTAGAATCACAGTAAAATGCCACTGGTTTCTCTTGAGGAGCTTGCAACTTAGAGAGTAGTGTTCTTAACCAGACAACCTCCTTGACTGCATAGCCTATTGCTCGATATTCAGATTCTGCAGATGATAAGGATATTGTTGGCTGCTTCTTGGATTTCCAAGAGATCAAAGCTGAACCAAGAAACATACAATAACCAGAGGTAGATCTTCTTGTATCAGTACACGTTGCCCAGTCAGCGTCAGTGAATGACTTGAGAGTTAAATCTGATTTTGCAGAGTAGAACAATCCTCTACCAACTGAACCTTTAAGATAGTGCAAAACTTTATAAGCAGCTTGTAAATGAGACTTCTTTGGTGAAGATGAGAATTGACACAACCTGTTTACTGCATAAGTAATATCAGGTCGTGTTATAGTCAGATACATCATCTTCCCAATTAACCTACGATATTGCTCAGGATTCTCCAAAGCAGGTTCATCATTGTCTTGTCTCAGCTTAACACTCGGGTCCATTGGAATAGTTGACGGTTTACAAGCAAGTATACCAGTTTCTTCCAGCAACTTAAGAGTATATTTATGTTGACAGACAGAGATACCTTGATTTGATCTTGCAATCTCTAGACCAAGAAATTTTTTTAAAGGGCCTAAGTCCCGCAGCTTGAAAGTATCCTTTAGACTTGTTTTCAGCTTAAGTATTGCATCATCACTGTTGCTTGCGATGAGAATATCATCGACATAAACAAGGACTGCAACATAGATGCCTTTCACATTCCTCACAAACAGAGTATGATCTGATGCAGATTTCTGAAAACCAAGCTTCAACAAAGTAGAGCTGAATTTCAAGTATCATTGTCTTGATGCTTGCTTGAGTCTATAAAGAGATTTGTGAAGTTACAGACTGCATTGGAAGGCAAAGATTCCCCCTATTTTGATGTATATCCTGGAGGTAATCTCATATAGATTTCCTCATCTAAATCACCATTGAGGAAAGCATTGGATATGTCTAATTGGTTAAGACTCCATCTCTTTGCTGAAGCAACTGCAAGTAATGTCTTTAATGTGGTCATCTTAGCCACTGGAGAGAAAGTATCAAGGAAATCTATACCCTCTTGTTGGGTGTATCCTTTAGCCACTAAACGTGCTTTGTTTCTCTCTAGACTACCATCTGAATTGAGTTTAGCTTTGTAAACCCATTTGCATCCGATGGCTCTTTTGTCCTGCGGTAAGGAACAGATGGACCAAGTGTGAGTGCTTTCCAAAGCCATTAACTCTTCATTCATAGCTTGTAACCAGTCTTCAGACTTCTTTGCCTGTGCAAATGTACTTGGTTCAGTTTAAACAACACAAATGTAGGCTTTGTATTCAGGTGAAAGCTTTTCATATGACATATAAGCTGCCATAGGAAAAGGGATATCAGTGTTTATCATGTTACAATGATTATCCTTGAGATACGTTGGTGGCTTAGCTGCTCGCTTAGTAACAGATAACTCAACTTGATCTGTGATGTTTTTACAGACAGTCGGAGAAGAGTCATCTGAACCATCAGTTTCAACTGCAGTATTATCTCGCTGATGCATCAAATCAACATCTGGAGAGGAGTCTAATGATTTTCCAGTGAATGGAAATATGTCTTCATGGAAGACGACATTTCTGGAGATATGAACTTGATTGGTTTCTAGATCAAGGACCTTGTAGCCCTTGTAACCAGCTGGATAACCAAGAAATACAGAAGCTTTGGCTCGTGGCTAGAATTTAGTTCTGTTCTTTGAAGAGGTCGAGTTGTAACACAAGCAACCAAACACTCTTAAATCTTTATATGCTGGTTTCTTCAAAGTTAAGACTTCAATGGGAGATTTTTTTTGAAGAAGAGGAGTTGGTAACCGGTTGATCAGAAAAACCGCAGTGAGTACACAATCACCCCAAAATTCAAGAGGCATGTGAGATTGGAACATCAATGACCTTGCTACATTAAGGATGTGTTGATGCTTCCTTTCCACAACTGAATTCTGTTCTGGAGTTTCTGGATAGGAATGAAAGGGAACAATGCCTTTTGAATTGTACAACTCATCAAACTTCAATTCTGGAGCATTATCAGATCTTACTCCTTTCACTACTGCCTTCTATTGTGTCTCAATCATCTTCAAGTAGTCTGGAAACACTTTCAAAACCTCATGTTTTGTTCTGAGTAAGTAGATCCATGTTACTCTGGAGTGGTCATCTACTATTGTGAGGAAGTATCTATATCCTTCAACTGTAGGGACTGAAAAGGGTCCCCATATGTCGATATGAAGCAGTTCAAAAGCAATCTCACAAATGTTGTTCTTGGAAATAAAGGGATGGTGCTTTTGTTTTGTGATGATAGACTTTTTTGTAGGTACTAGATCAATTCCTCAAGTCTACTCCTATCATTCTAGTACTTAAGGTATCAATCCAGGGAGGCAAGAAGAACAACACATTAGGAATGCAAAATACTACTTAAGCTAAGCCAAATAGATAAAAGAAGGTTTAACTAACAATCCTAAACAAACAAGAAAACAATAAAGCAAATAAAGAACTAAACAAGATAAAAGAAGAGTCCTAGGATGAGGCTATGGAGACTAGGTGGTCTAGAGACAATCAATGATGCTTCAATCAATCAAACATTGCTAAACAAGACTAATGATCATAATTAAGCTAATCACATTCTCATGTTCATAACTCCTATGCTAATCAAGCAATCATTCAATTCTCATTTGCAAATTACAAGACAAGCATGCATTAATATCCATCAAATACCTTTTAGCAAAGCTAATCCTTAGGCTAAGAATACTAATCATTAGACTAATCCAATTTCTTGGCACTAATCCCTTTGTCTAATCCCTAATCAAGATCAAATTCTCATTTGTGATTAAGAGATAAACAAGCAATGCAAACAAGTTCTCATTACCAATAATCACCTTAGACAACTAATCTCTTAGGCTAAGAGTGAAAATTCTCTAAAAAGTTCATTCAAGCATTTCATCGAACACCTTTCGGGCTTGAAAAAGCCTAGCATCTAGATTCAACAATTCCTTGCAACCTAGCATAGAGATCAACTAATTAGAGAAGGATCATTCATAAATAAGTCCTAAGCATCACTAATCATCACATAAACCATCTAAATTAATCTCATCCACAAAACCCCAAAACTCTACTCCCTAATTATAAGAGAGATATGAGAAATCATAGATTAAGAGAGATAGAAAGAAGAGATTAACAAAAGATAACAAAATACTTAATTAAAACTCAAAATCAAAGGTTTACAAATCCTAAATCATAAACATAAGAAGAGAGAAAACTATGCTTAGGTAGCTTAGGGTTTTTAATCCCACAAAATGAGTATTTATAGTTAGGAGCCACGCAGTGGCATTTTCGTAAATAAAGCTGTCTGGAAATGGACTTCACAGGAATCTGTATCGACCTGTCAGGCCGATACGCTGCCCGATATGAATACTGTGTTAGGCCGATACGCTGGCCGATACGAACTCCCTGTTTTTAATCCGAGAGTCCGTATCGACCTGGCCACCCGATACGTAGGCCGATACGAGCTGTCTGATTTCTTGATCCTTGATCCGAGAATGCGTATCGGCCACCCCAACCGATATGGTGGCCGATATGGACTTCCTGCTGGGTATTTCTTCATCCTTTGAGCTCCAAACTCCACTCCCTAGCTCACCAACACTCCTTGCACCTCCAATCACCTACAAAGACACAAGGAACACTCCAAACACAACCTAAAATGCTAAATTCTAATCCTAAATGTTCCTAGACTCTAAATTTGACAAAGGACAAGAAGATAACAAGAATGGATGCTGAATGAGATCAAAACATGAGCTAAACACTATCCTAGATGCATGAAAACTCAAGTATATCAATTCTCCCAAACTTAAACCTTGATTGTCCACAAGCAAGCATCAACAACTCAAAGGCAAGTTAGGGAGAAAGGTTTGAAAATGAGAGATGAAATCTGAGAATGTCAACAAAAGAATTCAATTCAATGCCCTTCAAAGTAGTTGCAAATGCACAAACAATCTCTACTCCAAAAGAGTTAGCCATGCTCATCAAACATTTCACACTAATGATCAAACCATCAAAGCAATAACAAGCAACCAAAGCAACACAACTCTTTAACATTCAATTAGGTGTTTGGTGGACTCTCTACTTGGAAACATGAACCACAAACCAAAGGGCAAGGTGTCAAAGAGGCTTAGCATGGATTTTTGTGAGGTTTACAAGTGTTTAGTGGCTTATCTCAATAAAAAGGAACACAAGACTTTATGCAAAAGTAGGAAGAAAGAGAACAATTCATGCATACAAGCATCCACTTCCATGTTCTACCCTTTCTTTAGCTTAAATCCCAAAACCCAAAGCATAAAACCAATTCCAAACCCACTCTTGAATCTTTAAACTCACACCCCACTCTTTTCTTTTTCACTCTTTTTACAAATTAGGAAGTTTCTTTTTCAACACTTAGCTCTTTTCTTTTCTCTTTACTCTCCTCTTTTCTTTTCATTTTCTCTTCTCTTTGCTTTTATCTTCTTAGAGGACTCATTTGCATTAAGAACTTAGAGCTATTACTTCATTTATACTTCCTAAACTTTTCCTTTGAACACACATGCCTCATGGCTTTTTCTTTACTTTTCTTGCTCTCAAATCACTCTATTCTTTTCAACTCACTCAAGAAATGATCTCTCACCATCAAACCCATCAAATGAAAGCAAAAACTCATCCCAAGTCCTATCCTAGATATAGCCAATCAATGCAATTGGCGCATGGAAGTGAGTTCTTGTCGTTCTCCTATCAATTCAAAATTTTGCACAAGTTTGCATTATCAACAAGAGGCCTCACTCAAGAATCAACAAAGGGAAAAGAAAAATGGGCTAAGGTTCAAGGTGAAGGTACCATTAAGTGATGTAAATGGCCAATCAATGCTTGTAAGAATGTTAAAAGGAATAAGCAAGTATGATTGTTTTTAGAGTTACAATTGGTGAGCAATCTAAGTTCCAAGAGAGAGAGTAATTGAAAGTTCAAATTAAGTCCAAGTTCATTAGAGTTGTGTTACAGGGAGTGACATGTATCAACAATGAGGTCTAACTTTCAAGCTAGTGAGATCCAAATATAGTGCATCCTTAAATTCAAATTCACTCAAATGCATTTATAACTCCTAAAGACGGCATTAATTCAAGCTCATGAGTTGACACTCAAGTGGAAGTTTCATCAAAACACTTTACGCAAAATAAAATACAATCATAATATATACTAGACTCAATCCTAAAGATGTTAATGCATGCTTCTTTTTGTGAAAAGTTTTCAAAATTTTCAATTTTTTATGGTTTTCTATGCCTTAGATGCATGAATGAGACTCAAGATACAAGAAAAGAAGATACGAACACAAAACACATCATTAGAAACTAGTCTCGTCCCCCAAACTTAAATCACACAGTCCTTTGTGTGAAAGAAGCAAGGGAAAGAGACAAAAGACTAAATCAAAAATGCAAAATCAAAAAGATAAAAGTTGGAGTGTTACTTGGAGAGTAGGATGGAGAGGAGGAATGGGAGGTGGATGCATCTTTGATTTGGCATGAGACCTCCCCCAAACTTAGACCATTACATTGGCTTCTCATCCTTTGATTTAGCATTGAAGTCCCTTTGCTCAATCCCAAAACTCTTTCTCTTCTTCTTTGCATTTACCCCAAAGCTCCCCAAAAAGGATAGACATGAGATTTCCTCTCAAGTGAGCTTGTTTTAAGTCACTAAGCTTGACTATCCCTTCACTCTTTTTTTTTTGGTTATGGATGTGGCATGAGTTTGTATCACCGGGATCATACTCATCATAGAACCACCCCCTAAACTCATTCATCCTTATCTCCTCAAAAGGGATCTTCCTTGGATCATGAAAGCTTGGTGATATGGTGGATATTATATCAAGGTAGTTGTGAAAGGGTTGAGTCATTGGAGATCCATCTTCTTCATCCTCCTTAAAGGATTCTTCATTGAGACTATCTTGTTTCTCCATAGGATTTCTTCCAATTGGCTTTTTCATGGGATTTGGTTGCTTTGGCACTTCTTCCGTGATTGAGAGCTCATCTTGTGTGTTCTCTTTCTTGATAACTTTGCACTCAACAACCAATCCATCTTCATAAGGCTCTTCCTCAACTCTCACAACTTCTTCTACTCCTTCATATTTTCCATTGGTTGAATTACCCATGATTATCTCTTCATCATCCTCATCTTCATACCTTATCACAAGGTCTTCACCAATAGTGCAACCAAGAAGCATTTCAAATTCCTTGATAGTCTCTTCAACTTTTTTCAAGAACTTATCTTGGACTTGAGCATTCTCCTCATGTGTTGGCTCAACAATACTTGCATCTTGAGGCAAATTGGCAAAATCATTGTTGATCATTCTTAAGCTCTCATTGTACATCTCTTGTCCTTCCAATGCAAACCTTGCCAAGTTGAGAAGCTCTTCATCACATGATTGGGAAGAGTAAGCTTCTTTCAAGAATTCATCTTGGACTTGAGCATTATCCTCATGTGTTGGCTCAACATTCCTTGCATCGAGGCAATTGAGCAAAGACAATGTTGATATTCCTTATGCTCTCATTATACCTCTCTTGTCCTTCCACTGCCATCCTTGCCAAGTTGAGAAGCTCTCCATCACATGATTGGGGGGAGTAAGTTGCTTCATGCTCATGCTCCATGCTCCAATATTGGTATCCATCACCATATCCATATTGGTACTCATGAGAAGAGTACTCATTTGGAAGATCACCTTGATAATTGATGTTCTTTCAAGACCATGATGACTTGTAGGGTCTCAAGCCATCTCTCTTTCTTGAGCTTCTAGCATAGCCCTCAACATTGAAGCTATCTCTGAAGCCATGCTCTCTTCTTTGTGATTGTACCTTGCAAAAAGAACAAACACTTGAAAGAGAGTGAGTAACCACACAAGTAAAAACAAAATAAAAGCTTAGTCTAAAGTAGAATCTAAATCCTAATGGCAATTGCTACACCTCCCCGGCAACAGCGCCAAATTGATGATAGACTTTTTCGTAGGTACTAGATCAATTCCTCAAGTCTACTCCTATCATTCTAGTACTTAAGGTATCAATCCAGGGAGGCAAGAAGAACAACACATTAGGAATGCAAAATACTACTTAAGCTAAGCCAAATAGATAAAAGAAGGTTTAACTAACAATCCTAAACAAACAAGAAAGCAATAAAGCAAATAAAGAACTAAACAAGATAAAAGAAGGGTCCTAGGATGAGGCTATGGAGACTAGGTGGTCTAGAGACAATCAATGATGCTTCAATCAATCAAACATTGCTAAACAAGACTAATGATCATAATTAAGCTAATCACATTCTCATGTTCATAACTCCTATGCTAATCAAGCAATCATTCAATTCTCATTTGCAAATTACAAGACAAGCATGCATTAATATCCATCAAATACCTTTTAGCAAGGCTAATCCTTAGGCTAAGAACACTAATCATTAGACTAATCCAATCTCTTGGCACTAATCCCTTTATCTAATCCCTAATCAAGATCAAATTCTCATTTGTGATTAAGAGATAAACAAGCAATGCAAACAAGTTCTCATTACCAATAATCACCTTAGACAACTAATCTCTTAGGCTAAGAGTGAAAATTCTCTAAAAAGTTCATTCAAGCATTTCATCGAACACCTTTCGGGCTTGAAAAAGCCTAGCATCTAGATTCAACAATTCCTTGCAACCTAGCATAAAGATCAACTAATTAGAGAAGGATCATTCATAAATAAGTCCTAAGCATCACTAATCATCACATAAACCATCTAAATTAATCTCATCCACAAAACCCCAAAACTCTACTCCCTAATCATAAGAGAGATATGAGAAATCATAGATTAAGAGAGATAGAAAGAAGAGATTAACAAAAGATAACAAAATACTTAATTAAAACTCAAAATCAAAGGTTTACAAATCCTAAATCATAAACATAAGAAGAGAGAGGGTTTTTAATCCCACAAAATGAGTATTTATAGTTAGGAGCCACGCAGTGGCATTTTCGTAAATAAAGCTGTCTGGAAATGGTCTTCACAGGAATCTGTATCGACCTGTCATGCCGATACCCTGCCCGATACGAATACTGTATCGGCCTGTTAGGCCGATACGCTGGCCGATACGAACTCCCTGTTTTTAATCCGAGAGTCCGTATCGACCTGGCCACCCGATACGTAGGCCGATACGAGCTGTCTGATTTCTTGATCCTTGATCCGAGATTGCGTATCGGCCACCCCAACCGATATGGTGGCCGATATGGACTTCCTGCTGGGTATTTCTTCATCCTTTGAGCTCCAAACTCCACTCCCTAGCTCACCAACACTCCTTGCACCTCCAATCACCTACAAAGACACAAGAAACACTCCAAACACAACCTAAAATGCTAAATTCTAATCCTAAATGTTCCTAGACTCTAAATGAGACAAAGGACAAGAAGATAACAAGAATGGATGCTGAATGAGATCAAAACATGAGCTAAACACTATCCTAGATGCATGAAAACTCAAGTATATCATTTTGCAAGAGGACAAACAGCACAATGAAAGACTTTATTTCTTTGTTTTAGACTAAGTACATCTGTAATAACATCAGTCTTAGATACAGATGGTTGGCCTAGTCTATTGTGCCACAATGTGGAATCAAGAACAACATTTGAAACAAAAGAGAACTGCTGAGTAGAGTCTCGGACTGAAGCTGCATCCAAAACATAGAGGTTTGATATCTCCTCACCCTGACCAATCATCAGCCCCTTGATAGGATCATGTATCATGCAAGAACCTTGATCAAACATGACCCGATATCCCAACACCTGCAATCTGTACACCTAATCCAGTAGGTAGTGTAACCGAGCTATTCAAACCCTCAGATAATTCCATAAACATTCGTTTATCATGAGAAACATGATGTGTTGCTCCACTATCAATAATCCAAGTCTGATCATTCAACACTTTATTTGTAGCTGTCATAATTCCTACAAAACAAAGTGTTGAAGATGAGAAAGCCATACCTGGTAAGGCTGTGATTATACCTCCTGATGATGAAGTCGAAGGCGCATAGTCTTTTAGCTGAGAGTTGAAATATGCAATCACTCCCTGAATCTGATCCTTTGACAATTGATGAGTCATGTCAAAAATAGACTGATCAGTAGTAGATACATCTGTCTGAGACATCTGAGCAACAATAGGCTGAGTAGGAGTAGAGCGTTTCTCAGATTGAGGCTTAGTCTTATGTTTAAAACCAGGTGGATAGACATGGATTTTGTAGCACTTGTCCATTGTGTGACCTGTATAACCACAGTGAGAACAAATATGCTTACTTTGTTTGTGAGAATTGTAGCTTGACTGTGTGGCATTGACTGAGATCTGAGCTGGCTCAGTAACAGAAACATTGAATGCAGTAGCATTATTAACAGGATTGATGCTTCTCTGGTTATTGTCTTGGTCAAGCAGATTATACACACCGGCAAGATTTGGTACATTTTTCTTCATGATAATTTGACCTCTAGCATTCGCATAAGAGTCATTCAGTCCTGCCAGAAATTTGATAATCTTAGTGTGTTCTGGTCTCGTTGCCACAACTTTGCAACAGTTACAATTCTGACAAGTCTTAACACATTCTGCTCCTTCAAGGTCATCCCACAGTGTTTTCAGCTTCGTGAAATAAGTGGATAAATCCATAGAACCTTGATGAAGAGCCCATATCTGTTGTGTTAACTGGTATGATCTAGGAAGATTTGTAATGTGAAATCTCACCACCAAATCCTTCCATATCTCAGAAGCATCATTGTAGCGAAATATGCTACCATGAATATGCTTAGTGACTGAATTCAAGATCCAAGACTTCACCAGACTGTTACATCTTGACCAAATCCGAAAGTGTGGATGTGATTCAGGTGGTCTAGGAAGCGAGCCATCAACAAACGCTAGCTTATTCATAGCATCTAAGGCAAGACTAATAGCGATAATCCATGTGTTAAAATTTGTTCCATCTAGTATCTCAGTAGTGATCGAAGTACTTGGATTGTCACTACTAGTCAAGAAGTATGGAGAATACTAAATTCCGTCGAAGTTAAACCCTTCCAGAGTCGGAATTTGAGAATTGATGTCCGTATTGACAAAAGATTTCGTCAATTTGAACGGATTTTGCGGTAGCGATTGTCCGCCATTTTTCGTCGGAGACGAAGGATTTGCCATCGCCGATGTCGTTGCTTTGGTGGATTTCTTTCCCGAAGCATTTGTACGAACAATCCGACGCGAAGACTTTCGAATAGGAACCATTTCGAAGCTGATTGCGGTGGAGTAGCCAAATCGGAGCTTCAAAGATCGAGAAAGAAGATTGATCGAAGGAATTTCTGATGAATCGAGGTCAAAGAATTTGGAAACGAAGATCGGAAATGTCGAGATGTCACTCAACGCTCTGATACCATATTAGTTTAATCAAAGTACAAAGAGAATCTTGGAAAGAAAATGAAATTATGTTATTCAACCTGTGTAAAATGTTGTTACAACGACAATATATATTTGAAATAGAACCGGTTTACAATCCAACTTTAACCGGTCTATTCAATCTCAACTTAACACTCTAACAAATAATATTCAGATTAAGGTCGTAAATGGTAATTATGTTTTGCGAAACGGTTTTAGAGTACAGTGCGATTTGAAAAAAAAAATATATTATAAGATAAGTGTGATTTTTCATTTGCTTTGGAAAAATGTAAATCGTTTCAAAAAATGCCAATTACAAAAAAAAAATATAATTGATAATTTAAAAATTATTTTTAAAAAAACATTGAAAAACGCTTTTTAGACGTTACAATTCGGGGGATAATATGTTTCTTTTATATCAATTGGACAGATAAATAACTAAACCAACAAGATTAAACAATTCAATCCCACTTTGGAATTCCACAAGATATCCTCAGCATGAGAAGATTTATATTTTATGTATATTTTTTTTTAATCAACATATGTTATATATTTCTTATTCGCCTTTTTAATTATTAATTAAAAAATATTAAAAACTGGAAATTAGTGTTAGGGCAAAAGAGAAGCCAGCTGAAAGGAAAACACATAGAGCCTCCGTCATACATTGTCGTCTTCTTAGAGACACCGAAGCAAGCATTACACAGAAAAGATGGAGAGAACAACAATCTCCCCGAGCCTTAGTCAAAATTACCTACTTTGTCCTTCACGCGCCTTCACCACGCGCCTCCACTCACTCTCCACTACTCGGAACTTATCGCCACCATCTTCCTCCATCAAGGTCTTCTCTTTCCACTGTTTCATTCGATTTTTCTCAATTTTGTTGATCGTCTTCTGTTTCATCTGACCCGTTTTCTCCGATTTTTATACTCACAGCTTCAGCATTCTTCTTCAAGTTTCATCAATGGCCTTACTCGTTGCAGCGCCGTGCTGTCCAATTCGTCTTCAAGGTTTGTTGGAATCACAATCATATTAATATTTTTGTGTTTGTTTTGGTATTGGTGAGATTGGTTTTATTATTATATGTGGAATAGTACGGAATTAGCCGACATAGATTGGGACGACATCGGATTCGGGCTTAAGCCGACTGATTACATGTACGTCATGAAATGTAACCTTGATGGAGAATTCTCAAATGGTGAATTGCAACGTTTTGGGAACATTGAAGTTAGCCCATCTGCTGGTGTACTCAACTATGGACAGGTTTTGTTTCCTCCTACTTCAAGTTTTAAATTATGAATTTTTGTTCAAGGATAAGGTTACGGATTTTCGTTTAAATTGTGAATCTGCTGACTGATTTTGTTTCCTAGTTTCTCAAAGTCCTGTCCTTTACTGTTATGAGTTTTGTGAAACGAGCTTCATCTGTTAGTATTGAAAAAAAAATTTTTAGGTAAATATTTGAAAATATGGGCAAGTTTTTCAGATTCTTGACACCAAAAAGCCATGTCCTTTACTGTAATGAGTTCTATGAAGGAGCCGAGGAGCTTCATATATGCTAATCTCGCGACTGAAACACCATCTGCCAATGAGTTTAGCCTCTTATTTGCTAGGATGCAAAGCAATGTGTTGTGGGAGTGATTGGAACTTAGGATTCTTATTTGTCTGTAGGGGTTGTTCGAAGGGATGAAAGCTTACAGAAAGCAAGACGGTAAGAATATCCTCCTCTTTCGTCCTGAAGAGAATGCAACACGTATGAGAAGTGGTGCTGATAGGATGTGTATGCCTGCTCCAACCATTGACCAATTTGTCGAAGCTGTTAAAGCAACTGTATTAGCAAACAAACGTTGGGTAAATGAATGAGACAGTTTTGTTTTATTAAAAAATTTGTTGGCTGTTATGAGCTAATGTGTTTATGATCGATGTCTTGTTTTCAGGTACCACCTCCCGGTAAAGGCTCCTTATATATTAGACCGTTGCTAATGGGAACTGGAGCTGTTCTTGGTCTTGCGCCTGCACCAGAATATACTTTCCTTGTCTATGTTTCTCCTGTTGGAAACTACTTTAAGGTTTTTCAACGTTTCGATAAAAATCCAAATATTGTAGATTGTTTTCTGTTTCTTTGTTTCTCTTAATGATGATACGATCTCTGTAATGATGTCAGGAAGGTGTGTCACCAATCAATTTGATTGTGGAAAATGAATTTCACCGTGCAACACCTGGTGGTACCGGAGGTGTTAAAACCATTGGCAATTATGCTGCAGTAAGTAAATCTTAATTCTTGAATATATTGATGATCTTTGGACTGGCTTTTGTGCTTACTCTCACACATACAACCTATAACATAGGTACTAAAAGCACAGTCGATTGCAAAAGCTAAAGGATATTCAGATGTTTTGTACCTTGATTGCGTTTACAAAAGATATCTTGAGGAGGTGTCGTCTTGCAATATCTTCATTGTCAAGGTAAAAAGTCCAATCTTTCCTAATCCAATGATGCCATATATATTAGTCTATAAGATGAGATAAGACTCTTGTTGGACATTAGCAAGCATCACATGCTCTACTGGTTCTCTTATAAAGAAACCGTTTTTGACCAAAAAAATTGTTGCTTACTCTCTTTGCCAGGACAATGTGATCTCTACTCCTGAAATAAAAGGAACCATCTTACCTGGGATTACGAGGAAAAGTATAATCGACGTGGCTCGTACCCAAGGGCTTAAGGTAATCTTTTCCTTTCTTTAAATTCTCAACTATACTCACAACTAGCATGTATGATGCAGGTGGAGGAACGGAATGTGACGGTGGACGAATTACTAGAAGCGGACGAGGTTTTCTGTACCGGAACCGCCGTGGTTGTCTCTCCCGTTGGAAGCATTACGTACAAAGGCAAAAGGTAACAAAAACCAACCTATAAAGTGTGGTATAGCTTTCGGCTTTTATTGCAATGTCACAAGAGTTTTTTTGTTTCTTTCTCAACGCAGAGTATCTTATGGAGAAGGTAGCTTCGGACCTGTCTCGAAGCAACTCTACACCGTTCTGACAAGCTTGCAGATGGGTCTGAGCGAGGACAACATGAACTGGACTGTGAATCTGAGTTGAAATAAATCAGGCAAATTCATTTTTATCAAATATGGCTGTTTAGTTTTTGTTTTCATTCTCATCAAGTCTGTGATTCTATTTCGTGAAACTACAAATTGGGATATTTAAAAATCTTACAACTTAGCTACTTCAAGATCAGTAGATGTTGGTATCTTTTGTGTTTGTTTGAAGCCGAATATATAATAATAATTTCCGGTTTCTTTTTCTAGTGTATCACATTGTCAAAACCGACTGGACCGGGTCGAGTTAGGTCAACGTATCTGAAACCAAACGGGCTTTCAAAGCCTAGTTAATTGCATCCAGTATCTCTTTCCTAAAGAAATAGCAAAGATTTTTTTTTCAAAATCCTATTGCAAAATTGTTAAAAGTCGAAAATGTTCTTGTTGTCAAAAGTACTCTATTGATTAATGAAAGGTATCACTATAACTTTATATATATATATATATATTTTAAATTTCACACATGAACAATGTCCATAACATGTTGTTTTTTTTATGGATAGTGGAAATAACATATTTTTGTGTCCACGTATCACAATAATGTGAACTTTTGGATTAACAGTGTCTATAAAATGTTACTTTTTCGATGGACAGTTGAACCAAAATACTTTTTGTGTCCACGGATAACAATAATGTAAACTTTTTGGATAAATAATGTCCATAAAATGTTGTTTTTATGAACTTTTTTTGTGTCCACCGTTCTCTGAGATGCTTGTTGTCCGGATGATTGGAAATTGTTGATCTATTCTTGGCATACATTATGAGTGGTCGTGAGATAGTCAAAGCAAGTGTTTTTACCCAGAGTCAGCTCGTCGACCTGTGTCATCACGATCTTTATGAGGGAAGAGACGTCATGATCGTTAGGCTGAACGTCTGAAGTCTGATTTGTTAACTCATCGTCTTCATGTGTGTTTGTTGTCTTGGTATGATCGGCTGAGGTATCTACCGGTGGGAGTGGTGAGTTTAGGTCCAGCGCAGCGGTTGGCTTGATGACCAAGCTCGGAGACTACGAGCTCTGAGGGAGCGAGCTCGGAGTCTATTATGATGAATCGAGGTTGTCACTACTCAAGGATGATCTTGTCATTATTGACCTCGTCTAAAGTGAAGAGATGTTTCTTTTCCCCACATACGACACCAATTGTTCTGACGGGATTTCGACCAAGTCTGATAGAGTCAGAGATGGGGTCAAAAGGGTCCAAACAAACAAGAAAATGAGAATAAAGTGGGGTCGGAAACTCTCTGTTATTAATAATTTGACCGAGGCCGTACAATGAACAGGATGGACGAGCTCCCTAAAGATTGCTTGGGATCGTCGCTTTATAAGAGTAGCTTGGAAATTTATCAAATTACATGATATTGTTAAATGAACAGTGAATTGTTTATTTATAGTAAAACGGTAAAACTTTGGGTTGTTGGCTCCTTAGTAAGCTTCTGTTTTTGGGCCGAAATATTTTGATGAGGTGACATATTTTGATAAACTTACAGATGGGGTGCTAAACTGATAGAGCAAGATTTAATCCCTATTCTACTGCAAGTGCACAGTTATGCTATTGTAGTATTCAGGGGTATCGTATCCACAAGGACTCACGTTTCACACGATATACTATATGTTCTCAAGTTAAGCTAAACCAATTCAGTGAAAGCAATAAACTAAAGCAAGTAAACAAAGAAGTGTTTTCAAATGGAGAAAGGCGTCAGACTTAGGAAGTTCTCGTGAATTACACAATGCTAGACACTTAACTAACTGGATTCAGATTAAGCGCAAGTTCAAGAACTAGAAACACAATGCTAAACAATCCAACTCTCGCTGAGATTGTTTCTATATATAGCAACCTAGCGATCCAAATCTCTTTGTGATCCTAGAGTTCTAAACAAGCATTAAGAACATGTTTTTCAGTTCACAATCCTAAACCAAATCTCTTTGTATCTAGTCAAATTGCTCACACTAAGTTCATTCAGATTATAACTCACACTCTCGTGCTAAGTTAATTATCTCAGATCGAAATCCTAGGTGATCAGTCCAGAATTCAGTATTAAATACAACTTAGGCGATGAGCGAATAGATTTAGAATCCTAGTTAATCAGTTATCTAAACATGCATAAAACCCTATGAGAATTCCTAAATCTAACTAGGTTACTACTCAGACATATTATCAGAACAACAACACATCACTGAATAGAAAACCAAAAGACTGAATAGATAAGTAAAGGGGTTCGAAATCCTTCTCTCAAAGGTTACAAGTAGCAAGAACAGCCCCTTGGCACAAATCTCTCAATCTCCAAGCCAGAACAAAAGTAAGAACGAGATAAAATGATCATGAGTCTGGAAAACCTAATTAAACTCCTAAACATGTTTTGGGGCTAGATTAGAATTAGGGAAAACTTCTAGGTCTTTTTGCAATTCTTCAAAAGCCGTCTTCAACTTGGCGTATCAGACTCTGTCGCGCTCAGTGTCGACCGACACCAAGGTGGGTGTTGGTCGACATCCACTTGTGGGCGAGACACCAACTTCAGCTCTCTGCTCAAATCAAAAGAAACGTCATATAATCCTGCTCTTTGCTCCAAACGCAAGCCTACCTATAGAAGACTCAATAGACTCGAAAAACCAGGTTAAAGACTTAATATACACAACTATATCATGGTTGAAAACCTGGAAAAACCATGATATATCAACTCCCCCACACTTAGCTCTTGCTTGCCCTCAAGCAAGTGAAAGAACTAAAGTATAAGAAAGAGGTTTGAAAACTCAGAAAATCATTTCGTCTTAGGAACTTTCGCATTCACATTCACTTAGTAAACCACTGAAAACTTTCCTACAAATATCAAGACCACAATATACTTCCCCCACACTTAGAAACTGTCCCAAGTAAACTCCACAGTCAGATTAGGATATTCAAGTTCACCACACTAACCTCTATATAAAATTAGGTGCAGTCTCACAGAGGACACATGGACTCAACTCAGTCAGTACTTGACCACCAAATTGTCGGTTTCTGGTTCCTTTATTTTCCCTTTCTCCCTTAGAAACTGATTTTTTCCCACTGGTATCATTTTTTTTTTATCAGTGCTCTTCCCTTTTTATTCGGGGTGTAACTTTGGATCTTTCCATGGATACACATGAGGTAATAGAGGTCTCTACCACTCCCGTGACCACTTCGAAGCTACTAGCTTATCCTCGGTTTTAATCTCCTTTTTTCAAAGGAGGGGAAAATCGGGAACCATACTCAGACATGATCATAGGCTGTGTCAAACACATCAGAGGAATCCGATCCAGAGATCTCAAGCCTCTAAGTAAGAAAATAAAGTCAGGATTAGAGGTGAAGTTAGTGATGGATCCTCTCAGTACCTGGTTAGATATGGGTGTCCTTGTAAGTTGATCTGTTTGGGGTTTTCTAATAGTCATAGAGTTGCTGCAAGTCTTTCCAATGGTTACTTAGTACCTGTTCCAGCGAAAAATTTCCTCGAAAAATCATAGTTTCATACATATTTTGACTAAAAAAAAACAGTTTGAAAACAAGTGAAAACAAGGGACTGACTCTAAGAAAACAAAACACAATGTCAATAGCCACCTCCCCCACACTTAGACTGCACTGTCCCCAGTGCAATCGCAGCTTGGGATCGGAATAAATCAATCTGGAACCATAGAGCTATTGAGTTAAAAAGTTGAACCTGAACTTGACCGATGTTGACCGACACTAAGCTTAGTGTCGCCCGACATCGAGCTCGTATGATCATACACATGATGTTCAAATTGGCCGTGGTTAAGTTCATGAGTTAGCACTCAATTCATCACTTGTTAGCTGCGTTAAGTCACTCAAAATCACATCAAAAACAACAGTGGAGATGCATAAACTCAAATAGTCAAAGTTCCAAACAAACCGGACTGACAGACTGACTCAAAAGAAACATAAAAATGACTCAAGAAAAAGGAAAAGGAAGAATAAACGCAGAATCAGCAGCAAGTGTCTAGAAGATTGGAGAGTCTCCATCATCCATCTCCTCGGAGTCAGCAGCCTCCTTTATCTCCTCATCCTCTGAGCTCACATGCGCAGGAGCTTGCGCTGGTGCGCGACGTCATGGCAGCGGGTGGTGAACGCACTGGGAGCGCTGGCAGGACATACGGTGAACCTTCTTCCAATTGCCCTTGAGAACACATGCGGCCCACTTCTGAAACTTCCCTGGTGGCATGTATTCTGCTGGTCGGGAAACCCATAGGTTTCATCTGGATCATCAGCATGGACACCCTCATGCTTAGCAGCTGAGGCAGCAGCTCCAGAAGAAGCGCCTCTAAGTACAGCGGAGCGTCGCGTAATAGCCCTACAAAGCTCCACATTGGACTGAAAAGAGAGCGAGAGAGGCTCGTTGGTGATGCCTGTGAGCTTGAGCTTTGGAAGGGGAAATAGGCGCTCGACGCCAGATATGTCATGGAAACGCCACAAGAACTGCCTTCCATTGACGTCTCCCTTGATCCATTGCATACTCTTCAGATGTGTGAAGTCCATGGTAGGCCTCTTGGTGCAAATGGTCATCTGACTTTTGTCGAGCCCAAAGTGGTCGAAGATGGGAGTTAAAAGACTCCCGACCGTCTCCGTCTTGGTCGCTTTCCCAGTGAAAGGCTTTGTCGCCTTCAAGGTCTCCAAATGATGAGCAAAGATAGCTCTCATGTTGACGTCTGCTATCAAATGAGCGTCCTCAAACTCACTGACATCAATACTGTCGCCAATCCCAAGGTAGAGCAACAAAAGGTTAGCAATCCTCATCATCCCAGGCTCCATCTTACACAAGATAGTGTTGGCGAACACTCGGACAAGGTACCGTAGAACCGGATGTCGCACAGCGGACTGTCTGGTGGTCTGAGAATCATACAATCCTGTGCCAAAGTGTTGCTAGAAAAGCTGCACATCGGGCCAATGCTTAGGCAAACTGACTCGCTCTCTCGTCCTCTCGAACTCGTAAATGTCGCAAAGCTCCGGGATACTGATCATGTACCTCCTGCCCTTGGCCATGAACGTCAATGTCCCTTCAGAGGTCTTCCTCACCACATCATTGGAGTAGTAGACACAGATTGTGGCCATGAACTGTCTAACTAGCTCCGGGTGCAGATCATAATACTTGGTACAGATCGTACCCAAGACAATCTTCCGTATAACCTGCAAGACATCTAATCGTATCTTCAGATTGTTCATGGTCGTGATGCAAGGGAGCCGTGTGGGCTCGATCTTAACGCTACATCAAGCGTTGTAAATCAAGTTGTCATAATCATCCCAATGTTCTGAGATTTACCTGTGGGTGTATGTGCGCTTATTCACCTCTACCGCAGGCTCGTCTGCAAAGCAAGTGACACAAAACCTTCTCTCTTCCATTCTTGGCCAAGGTGCCTGGTTCTGAGCGTCGGCAGTCTCGTGGTGCTGCGATGATGGACCTGATCATTTTCCTTGGTTCAGAGAAGGCCTCATCTTCGCAGATCGATTAAATAGATGCTAGAAGCGAATAGAGCACGGAAAAACAAGTGGAATGGAGCTTTGAATCGTCAAAAACGGTGAAGAAATGAAGGAGATGGCGATTTGTGAAGGATTCTCGGCGAGAAGAGAAATGAAGAAGAAGAGTCGGGTCGCGAGATTTTAAGAGAACTTACCTCGATTTCATCGATGTCGAGCGACATCTAGCTTAGTGTCGGTCGACACTTACCTTTCTGTACAAAGTCGACTTCTGGAAATCGACCATGGTCGATTATCGTCCGTGCTCAAAACTTCTTCGAAATCGATGTCGACCGACATCAAGTGAATGTCGACCGACACTGATAGCATTGTGCTACGGATCCTACGAAACTTGACACAAAAACACCAGAAACAAAAGAAATCAAAGTGCAAGACCAAAAATCCTAGTATATACAACTTACCAGTGGGTTGCCTCCCAATCAGCGCTTGTTTTTAGTCATTAGCTTGACGTTGTTGGGAGATTAGACTCCTGGTGGTTTCAACAGAGGCTATGAGTGCCTCTGTGAAAGTCTCTTCATCCAAGGTGGAGAGTAAGCAGTGTCAGCGTGAGATCGTCCAAGGAACGAAGGGATGTGATGTTCTCCTGCATACATAGTAATGAAGTTAGTAGAACTGGGTTGTGAAGATGCATACCTCTGCTTTGGTGGAGCTCTGATGTTTGGATCTTTCTGATTAGAAGCAGTTGTAACCTCTGAAGATGTTAGAGCGGAATCTTAAGAGACCACCATTTTCTTCTCTCCAGGATCAGAAACTGAAACCTCTCTAGGCTGAGCTTCTTGCTCCAGCTCAATGTTAAAGGCTTGACCGTCAATTACAGACCTTCGCAGCTTATCCATCTTGAAGTGCAGAGGCTCATCTCCCAGGTGGAGATCAATCAGACTATGCCTCACGTCGATCCTTGCTCCAGCAGTAGCTAAAAATGGTCTTTCCAGTATCAGAGGATCATTCGGTTCACTATCGTACTTCAGCACCGCAAAGTTAGTTGGGACTAAGTAGTTCCCCACTCTAACAAGGACATCCTTAAGAACTCCTTCTGGAATCCTCCTTGACTGATCAGCTAGGACTAGAGAGATCCTAGTGGGTGCAATATCTGTCATCCCCAATCTCTCTGCCACAGAGTATGGCATGAGATTTCCAGCAGCTCCTAAATCACACAAGGAGCGCTTGAAGCCATCCTCGAAGTTGGAACAGTCCAGCACAAATACACCAGGACCTGGTAGCTTCTTGGGGACCTGATTAGCAACACGTCACTTACTTGTTTAGAAAGCACTACTACCCATTCTTTCAAATCCTCGTCCATGGGTACCATCTTCTCCAAGTATATATGTATACAAGGATGATAGGGCAAAACATCAGCTTATGGATCCTCTTTTAACTTCTTATCCATCAAATCCAGATGTCTGGCTTCATCAAGCTCTTGTTGAGACTTCACAAACACCTTAGGGAAAGGTATAGGATGCTTGTAGGCCTTCTCTTCAGCAACGCCACAAGATGTTGGTGAAGTTGGTCCCTCTTGCTCAGGATGTCGACCGACGTTGGATTGATGTCGGTCGACATTAGCCAATTCACCATCGACGTCGACTCCATAATCAGTCATGGTCGATTTCTGTTCGTCGTGAGAACTCGAAATCCCTGTTGAAGGTGGGTGTCGGCCGACTTCAAGAGCAGTGTCGGTCGACATTGGAGTTACAGCTTCAGATTTTCGACTATCTTCAACAATTTCAGCTGTCTTAATCTCAAATTCTTCACCTTGATCCAACCCATCCTCAATCTAAACTGACCAAGCGTTGATGTATGGGTGTCCATAACATTCTTTCCCTTGACTGAGCTTGAAATCTGGTTAACTTGTGTATCCAGTTGCTTCATATGTGTGCTCAAAGACTCAAACTTCCCATTCAGCTCAGTGTAGATAGCATCTAACTTCTTGTTGAAATCCACAACAGTCTTTGTCTGACCCATTAGCAACTGCTCCATCATAGCTTCCAGCTTACTCTCTTGAGCATTAGTAGTAGGAGGTGTCTGATATGAAGATGATCCATAGGTCCTTTGATAGGAGTTGTTCTGCTGAAAAGGCTTCTGGTAACCAACAATATGACAATATCCAGAAGAGTTTTGATTGCTTGTGAAAGCACTCTTCTGTCCACCAGTGAAGAACTTGTTGTTCTGCTGATTCCCAAACCTGTTTCCTTGAAATCCAGAACCACTAATGTAGTTCACATCTTCTTCTATGCAACATTCTTCAGGTCCAAACTCTTCAACATCTTGAGCAAAATAGACATGCTTCTTGATAGTCAACAAGCTGTGAACAGTATCCAACTTGTTCTTCATCTCAGCTATCTGCAAATGGTCAACTTTTCCACCAAACTCTTTCCTTCTCTGATCTGCAGTCTTGGTACTGTTGCTGCTCACCAAGTTCTCAATCAATACTCTAGCTTGTTCAGGAGTCTTTGTAGGATCGTTTAGTGTCTCCTGATTCAATTCTCAGATTGATTCATCCTACTAAACATGTAGATCTAGGTTCTCTTGATTAGAAACATAATAGATCTCACCTGTTACCTTGTTTTGCAGCGGAATGGGAGGTACGGGTCAGAGATCAGCAGAACCACCAAGAGATGGATCCTCCAAAGGCTCACACACGCACGCACAGGAAAGTGGCTGCTAGACCGAGCAAGGAGGGAGGCGCAGAGAGAGAGGAGGGAGGCGCAGAAGTGCTGAGAAAAAATAAGAGCTAGGGCAAGTTTTATTTATTAAAACCCTTGTCCAGTTCTTATGGGCCTTTGGGCCCAATTCTCAGTTCTGATTAAATCCCTTGGATTTAATCAGGCCCTTTAGTCTCTCTAAGTACAGTAAATGCCTAGCACTTTTACCGTACTTCTGCTAAACCGTTCCTTCGTATTTTCCCGTTAGCTTAGGCGTGTGACCCATATGGGATCATATAATAAAGGCAATAAGTCCAAGACTTATAGATCATGAGCGGACTCTAGCAAGCCATCATGACCCCCAGTATTATATGACTTATGTCTGATCATTGACATACTCTTACTTTCTAGAGACAGTACAGAGATTACTGGACATAATTCCAACAATCTCCCACTTGAACTGGAATCTCTGTATTCATAATCCTTTTGTCTCAATATCTCGATTAGTCATAAGGCAAGATTAGTGTCATCCTTATAAAGCCTAATCTTGTTCATCGGACTCTGATTTGATACTGACAATCCAAACGACTCGGGAAAGTCCGTTTGAGCATGGCCATGCATTTTCCAGTATTCAAATCTCCGATTGGCCTAGAGATATTCACTCCATTTATATTGGAGGGACAAATCCCGTCTTGTTCCATCACTGTGAACTACTCATTTCATAATACACCCAAACAAGGTCCTTATAACTATCGCTTAACGACAGCATTAGACAATGATCAAAGCGCATTAGTTCATGTGCAGTCACATGCATGCGAACTCAGGTCTAAGGACTATACTCTATAGTCGTAGTAAGAATCTCTTATGACACAAATATAAATATCCTGAAGAGTTCTTATAATCGGGTCTTGTCCGGTCGTATGTACCCTACATACACCTATGTACTGACTTTGATGCCGCGCATCTATGACACACTGAGACTTTGTCATAAGTCACATACCAATCTAGTCTCACACGGTTGTTGGTGTTCCAATTTCAACAACCTTCGACTAGGGACATAATGATATAAGCCATCTATCAAATATAGGGTCTCATGATCAAGCTAAATGACTTTGATAACTCAAGATCAAGTCACTTACTTCGATGACCTATAAAATGGTTCATATCACTTTGGAACGATTATTTCATCACAGTTAAAATAATCTTGAAATAATAATTTCATTAAACATAAAATGTTTTACCAGAACATATCAAATAACTAAATAAATCCCTCAAACTCCCACTCAAATTTAGATTACATTTCAATGTTTCTAATGCCTACAGCTTCAGTCAGGAACTCGAGCTTAGGTCTTGGGAGTGGCTTTGTCAATGGATCAGCGACGTTATCATCTGTCTGAACTCGGCTGATCTTGACTTCCTTTCTATTAATGATATCACGTATCAAGTGAAATCTTCTTAGAACATGCTTGGATTTCTGGTGTGATCTTGGTTCCTTTGCCTGAGCAATAGCACCATTGTTATCACAAAACAGTGCCAGAGGCTCAGCCGCATTTGGTATCACACCTAGTTCAATAATGAACTTTCGTATCCAAACAGCTTCCTTCGCTGCTTCTGAAGCGGCGATATATTCAGCTTCTGTAGTGGAATCAGCAACGGTGTCTTGCTTGGAGCTTCTCCAACTGATTGCACCGCCATTCAGACAAAAGATATAACCGGACTGTGACCGGAAATCATCTTGGTCTGTCTGGAAACTTGCGTCCGTGAATCCACTGACTTCAAGCACATCACTTCCACCGTACACCAAGAACTTATCCTTAGTATGTCTTAGATACTTCAGGATATTCTTGACGGCAATCCAATGGTTTTCACCTGGATTTGACTGGTATCTACTCGTCATGCTCAATGCATAAGCAACATCAGGACGAGTACAGATCATGGCATACATGACAGATCCTATTGCAGATGCATAAAGAATATTCTTCATGCGCTCAAGCTCAGCAGCCGTCGTAGGGCTCTGCTTCTTGCTTAGCGTTGTGCCATGTACCATTGGCGTGAAGCCCTTCTTGGAATCTTTCATGCTGAATCTTTGTAGGACTTTGTCAATGTATGAATCTTGACACAAGCCTATCAGCCTTCTAGATCTATCCCGGTAGATCCTGATTCCAAGAACGTATGCGGCTTCACCCATGTCTCTCATGGAAAAACAACTTCCAAGCCAGTCCTTTACTGACTTCAGCATTGGAACGTCGTTTCCGAGAAGTAGTATGTCATCGACATACAGAATAAGAAATACTATCTTGCTCCCACTAGTTTTCTTATACACGCATTGTTCTTCTTCGTTTCTGATGAAGTCAAATTGCTTGATCGCTTCATCAAAACGAAGATTCCAGCTCCTCGATGCTTGCTTCAATCCATAAATGGATTTATGAAGCTTGCATACTTTTCCAGCATTCTTTGGATCTATGTAACCGTCAGGTTGTGTCATATACACATCCTCTTCCAGAATACCATTCAGGAAGGCGGTTTTCACGTCCATCTGCCAAATTTCATAATCATGAAAAGCTGCAGTTGCTAGTAGAATCCGAATAGATTTCATCATAGCCACTGGGGAATAGGTTTCATCGTAATCCACACCGTGAACTTGTCTGAAACCTTTTGCCACCAACCTGGCTTTATAAATCTGGACTTTTCCATCCACGTCAATCTTCTTCTTGAAGATCCATTTGCACTCGATGGCTTTTACACCAGCGGGTAAGTCAACCAACGAAAACACTTGGTTGACCGACATGGAGTCCATTTCGGAATCAGTGGCCTTACGCCACTTAGAGGAATCTGGGCCCATCATGGCTTGATTGAAGTTCGATGGTTCATCACCATCAATGATCAGAAGATCATGACAGTCAGTCACGAGGAATCCTTGATATCTCTCGGGTTCGTGACGGATCCTCCCGGATCTTCGAACTTCAGGTACCACAGGTTCAGGCACTACAATTTCTTGTAGGTCCTCCTGCTGCTCTTCCTCTTCAGGTTGAGCAGTATCCTGTTCATCTTGAATTTCTTCAAGCAGTACCTTACTCCCACTGTCTTTCTTAGAGAGAAACTCCCTCTCAAGAAAGTTACAATCCCGGGCAACAAAGATCTTGTTCTCGGAACGTAGATAGAAGTAATAAGCCTTGGTTTCCTTCGGATAACCAATGAAGTAGCATTTATCAGACTTTGGTGTAAGCTTGTCTGAGATTAATCTCTTGACATAGGCTTCACAACCCCAAATTCTAAGATAAGACAGCACTGGAGCCACTCCAGTCCATAATTCATATGGTGTCTTTGCTACTGCTTTCGATGGCGCTCTATTTAGAGTGAACACTGCTGTTAGCAGAGCATATCCCCAAAGGGATATTGGAAGGTCTGTGTGACTCATCATAGACCGAACCATATCTAATAATGACCGATTTCTCCTCTCAGACACACCATTCCATTGAGGTGTTCCAGGAGGAGTGAGTTGGGACACGATCCCACACTCTCTTAGATGATCACTGAATTCTTGGCTTAAGTATTCTCCTCCTCGGTCGGACCGAAGAGCCTTAATGCTTTTGCCAAGTTGGTTCTGTACTTCATTTTGGAATTCTCTGAACTTCTCAAAAGATTCAGACTTATGTTTCATTAAATAAACATATCCATACCTACTGAAATCATCAGTGAAGGTAATGAAGTACTGATAGTTTCCTCTTGCATTTGTGGACATTGGGCCACACACATCAGTGTGTATCAAGCCCAATAAGTCACTGGCCCTCTCGTTAGGTTTATTAAAGGGGGCCCGTGTCATTTTGCCCATCATGCAGGATTCGCATTTCTCACATGACTCAAAGTCAAATGAGCCAAGAAGTCCATTCGAATGGAGCCTCTTGATGCGTTTCTCGCTGATGTGCCCTAAACGACAATGCCATAGAAACGTTCGGTTCTCCTCATTAGGTTTGAACCGTTTGGTATCAATGTTATAAATTGGCGCGGATTGATCAAGTATGTAAAGCCCATTCGTAAGAGGGGCACAACCATAGAACAAATTGTTGCGATTGAAGGAACATAATTTATTCTTAACTGAAAAATCATAACCTTCCAAATCCAACAAAGAAATTGAAATAATATTTCTGCTTATCGCAGGTACAAAATAACAATTATTGAGTTCTAAAACCAATCCCGAAGGTAAAGACAACAAGTATGTGCCTACAGCTAGTGCAGGAACTTTCGCTCCATTCCCAACTCGTAGCTCCACTTGTCCTTGCTTCAGCCTCCTACTGTTGCTGAGTGCCTGCATATTAGTACAAATATGAGCCCCACAACCAGTATCCATAACCCATGAGGTATTATCAGAAGTAGTTGTATTAACTTCTATAACAAAAATACCTGATGAAGAAGTCTCGAGAGTCTTCTTCTTCAATTCTTTAGACCTTCTTGGAATTTCTTACATTCTCTCCTCCAATGCCCTGGTTCTTTACAGAACCTGCAGATGTCAGTAGGCCCAGCCTTGGATTTGGGCTTGGGCTTTGGCGTGTCCTTGTCCGAGACTTGGACAGCCTTAGCCTTTCCCTTGTCCTTGGCAGAGGATTTCTTAAAGCCCTTGCCCTTTTGCACCATAAGCACATTGGGGTCCTTGGCGGTTTTCCTCAAGTTGGGCTCTGCAGTCTTGAGCATTCCGTGAAGCTCAGATAATGTCTTACTCAAGCCATGCATATTGAAGTTCAGGATGAACTGATCATAGCTTGCATGTAAGACTGCAGAACGATGTCGCAGGCAAGTTCCTGGCTGATAGGGCAGTCGAGTTTCTGAAGATGATCGAGATAACCCATCATCTTCAAGACATGAGGACTCACTGCCGCATTTGCAACCAACTTACAGTCTAAGAGGTTCTTAACTGTCTGAAACCTCTCAGTCCTTGCTTGCTCCTGAAAAAGCGATTTCAGGCTTGCCATTATCTCGATGGGTGACAACACACTCTCGAACTGCATTTGCAGCTCAGCAGTCATTGTCGCCAACATCAGGCAATAAACATCATTTTCATCTGACGAATGCTTTTCCCAAGCATTATGCAGAGTCCTGGCAGCATTGTTAGGAGGCCTCTCGGGGAGGGGATCACGAAGGACATAATCCTTCTTCTCCTGCTTGAGGACCAGCCTCAAGTTCCTTGACCACGTCAGGAAGTTCGTTCCAGTCAGCTTCTCCTTTTCGAGAACAGACCGGATTGAGAATGTGTTTTGAGTGCTTGTAGTAGTCATAACTGAAATATAAGATAAAAGGTTATTAGTTAATATGTTCAATATGATTAATCTCGTATTATTCTTAATATGATTAATCTCGCATTATATTCAATAACATCAGTTACCCTCAATAGAATATAATGATTCCAAGATCCACATATAACTAAGATCAAAGTGGGCCACTGGCCGTCACCCAACCTTAGCTTATATCGGTAAGCCCTATCTCGGCTAATTATATCCGTGATATAACTCTTGGTTGTGAATCTGGGCCCGAGGCCCAATCCACTCTGATGTCTCAAGGCCCGGGACTCCCGATGGCCTAGTCAAGAAAACCAGACTATACGGTCATGTAATCATTAATGTCTGGGACTCCCAATGACATTTATGAATCACAAACCGTCTTACTCACGCAAAAGTATACACCCTCACACTGTAAGGCCATGAGTACAATTGAATGGGCTTCGACAGCTGACATAGACTGGACAAGACATCCAACGCTTGATATTATTTGAGGTTTGTAGGTTTATTAAAATTTCATCCCAAAATAGAAGATTACTATTTTTGGAAACTTTCCTTTTTGGGAAACCTACTAATTTTGGAAACTTTCTAAAATTAGAAACTTTTAATTATAGAAATTTCCTAAAATCCAAAACATGCAAATCTAGAAACTTCTATTTTAAGAAACTTTCTAATTTCAAAATTTTGGAAACTTATTAATTTAAAAATCGATTTTATAATTTTATAAAATAAATTTTAAATTAATTCTGAAGAAAAGACTCAAATAATTGGCCCAATTGTTTTAACTTCTTGGCCCGAGACCCAAGAATTGGTTCATGTCCAAGACATAACCCAATTGCCCAATTAAATGACATAACCGGTCTGGTTCATTAAAATTGGTCTTAACCAAAATTAATTACTACGACGACCACAATTGTCAACCGGTTATTTACTAAACCGGATTTTCTCAATTTATTTGGTCCAACCAAATCAAATTAGAAAATCACTGGTTTAGGCACAAAATCCAATTTTTCGACTTTGGATTTCTTATCCCGGTTTAACCAGAACTTAATAAATTTATTAAGTCTGTTTATTAAACCAAGACGATTTAAGTTTTAATCAAATTAAACCGAACCATCAATCAGCCAAACCGAACCGACCATTAGGTCACGGTGAACCGAACCGAGATGCAGGCTTCACGCGATCGGGAATGATCGGGACAGCCGCATGCCGCGATCGGGACGAGTTCGTAAGCGTGATCGGGACGGGAGCGTGATCGTCGAGCTCGGGTCGTGTGGCTTCACGCGATCGCCGAGCGATCGGGACAGCCCGGGACGAGAGCGGGACGATGCTGGCTTAGCCGAGACGCGAGAGAGGCACGGCGTGATCGCATCGATCCAAGCCATCGATCCGCGATCGATGCAAGCGATTGGATCGGCCACGCATCTCGCTGCCCATCTCGCCGTGATCGACTCGACCACGCGACTCGATCCATCGATCGGTCCGTGCGTCTATTCGATCCGGACGTGCGGTTCGACCACACTCCGACGCAACCAATTCATATAGATTGGATCATGCGATTTCTTGTTTGTTTAGGTTTTAATTCTTTGTTTCTTAAGTGTTTTCTCTTATCAGTAGATTGATTCAAAAACACCTCTTTAAACAATCCTAAACATGATTCTAAACAAGAAAAACCACAGAACCAATAGCTCTGATACCACTGTTGGATTGTTTAGTGTCTCCTGATTCAATTCTCATATTGATTCATCCTACTAAACATGCAGATCTAGGTTCTCTTGATTAGAAACATAATAGATCTCACCTGTTACCTTGTTTTGCAGCGGAATGGGAGGTACGGGTCAGAGATCAGCAGAACCACCAAGAGATGGATCCTCCAAAGGCTCACACACGCACGCACAGGAAAGTGGCTGCTAGACCGAGCAAGGAGGGAGGCGCAGAGAGAGAGGAGGGAGGCGCAGAAGTGCTGAGAAAAAATAAGAGCTAGGGCAAGTTTTATTTATTAAAACCCTTGTCCAGTTCTTATGGGCCTTTGGGCCCAATTCTCAGTTCTGATTAAATCCCTTGGATTTAATCAGGCCCTTTAGTCTCTCTAAGTACAGTAAATGCCTAGCACTTTTACCGTACTTCTGCTAAACCGTTCCTTCGTATTTTCCCGTTAGCTTAGGCGTGTGACCCATATGGGATCATATAATAAAGGCAATAAGTCCAAGACTTATAGATCATGAGCGGACTCTAGCAAGCCATCATGACCCCCAGTATTATATGACTTATGTCTGATCATTGACATACTCTTACTTTCTAGAGACAGTATAGAGATTACTGGACATAATTCCAACAGTCTTTGTGTTGAAGTTACCATTGCTGGCAGAATCCAACGCAGACCGGTACCAGAGATCCACACCTCTGAAGAAAATGCCCAGCAGCTGAACTTCAGAGAATCCATGATGAGGACAGTCTCATTGGTACATCTTAAACCTCACCCAAGCAGACTTAAGTGGCTCTGTAGGTCCCTGAGTGAATGTCAGAAGGTCCTGTCTGAGCTGATCGAAGCGAGCATCATCATAAAAATGCCGCAAGAACTCTCTCTTCTCTACATCCCAAGTGGTTAACTTCCCAGGTGGAAGTTGCTTAAGACAAGCTGCAGTTTCTCCAGCAAGAGAATATGAGAAAAGCTTGAGGAACATGAAGTCATAACCCACTCCATTGTGCTTCATCCCAGTGACGAAGGATTCAAAATCCTTAATGTGGTCCATGGGTTGCTCATGCGGAAGACCATGGAAAGACTGCTGCCTCAGAAGTGCATAGTAGGCAGTCTTGAGCTCAAACTCATTCCTATCGAAGGGAGGAGGTACAATTGCTGATCTATTAGCATTAAACTCATCGGGTCGGTTGTAGTCAGCAAGAGTCCTCTCAGCAGCAGGAGGATTAGGTGGTTTTCCATTAGCTCCAGGATTAACCATCCGCCTCTCACCATGAGGTTGTTCAGGTACAGGGATCACATTCCCTTGGGAATCAATCCTTTGCCCCTGATCATTGTATGGGTTGTTCTGTTGGTCTCTCAGAACTCCTTCAGCATCTGGTCTCAAGATCAAACGATTGTTCATCATCCTTGAAGTTCTCTGACCCTTTCTGTTCGTTCTCTCAAGTTTAGCAAGCTCCTCAAGCCTGAGGTTCAGAAGTTCTTCGTTCGGGTTGCTACGGGTGTGTCGACTTGGCATACACTGATCTCAAGCTGAAATCCGTGTGGAGTGTCGGTCGACGCTGAGTGCTTCTGTCGATTCCTGCAGCAACAAAACAAGCCAAACCGAGAAAAATCGGTAACAAAAGAAATAAAAGTGACTTAGACTAAACTTTAAAACAAAATCTATCGGCGAACTCAGTTGAGTCCCCGGCAACGGCGCCAAAAATTTGATAGAGCAAGATTTAATCCCTATTCTACTGCAAGTGCACAGTTATGCTATTGTAGTATTCAGAGGTATCGTATCCACAAGGACTCACGTTTCACACGATAGACTATATGTTCTCAAGTTAAGCTAAACCAATTCAGTGAAAGCAATAAACTAAAGCAAGTAAACAAAGAAGTGTTTTCAAATGGAGAAAGGCGTCAGACTTAGGATGTTCTCGGGAATTACACAATGTTAGACACTTAACTAACCGGATTCAGATTAAGCGCAAGTTCAAGAACTAGAAACACAATGCTAAACAATCCAACTCTCGTTGAGATTGTTTCTATATCTAGCAACCTAGCGATCCAAATCTCTTTGTGATCCTA
Organism: Orychophragmus violaceus; assembly: GCA_030180135.1. Classification (NCBI taxonomy): domain Eukaryota; kingdom Viridiplantae; phylum Streptophyta; class Magnoliopsida; order Brassicales; family Brassicaceae; genus Orychophragmus; species Orychophragmus violaceus. The sequence continues at coordinate 82,986,582 of CM058231.1, forward strand.
GAGTTCTAAACAAGCATTAAGAACAGGTTCTTCAGCTCACAATTCTCCTAAACCAAATCTCTTTGTATCTAGTCAAATTGCTCATACTAAGTTCATTCAGATTATAACTCACACTCTCGTGCAAAGTTAATTATCTCAGATCTAAATCCTAGGTGATTAGTCCAGAATTCAGTATTAAGTACAACTTAGTCGATGAACGAATAGATTTGGAATCCTATTTAATCAGTTATCTAAACATGCATAAAACTCTATGAGAATTCCTAAATCTAACTAGGTTACTACTCAGACATATTATCAGAACAACAACACATCACTGAATAGAAAACCAAAAGACTGAATAGATAAGTAAATGTGTTTGAAATCCTTCTCTCAAAGGTTACAAGTAGCAAGAACAACCCCTTGGCACAAATCTCTCAATCTCCAAGCCAGAACAAAAGTAAGAACGAGATAAAATGATCATGAGTCTGGAAAACCTAATTAAACTCATAAACACGTTTTGGGGCTATATTAGAATTAGGGACTTCTGGGTCTTTTTGCAATTCTTCAAAAGTCGTCTTCAACTTGGCATATCAGACTCTGTCGCGCTCAGTGTCGACCGACACCAAGGTGGGTGTCAGTCGACATCCACTCGTGGGCGAGACACCAACTTCAGCTCTCTGCTCAAATCACCAGAAACGTCCTATAATCCCGCTCTTTGCTCCAAATGCAAGCCTACCTGTAAAAGACTCAATAGACTTGAAAAACCAGGTTAAAGACTCAATATACACAACTATATCATGGTTGAAAACCAAGAAAAACCATGATATATCTTAAACCAATATCCAACAATCATTTAGTGAGTCTAAAGGTGGAGAGAATGCACTTCAAGGGAAAGAGATCGATGGCGGAAGTTCAAGGAAATTCAAAGGCTATGAGTAAATTTGCTAAATACACTAGAACTTCATAACCTAATGATTCTATTGTTAAAACATATTGATGGTAGAAGAGTGTATTTAGAGAAAAAATCACTCATGGTTAGAAGTTTTCTTCGACAGAAGATTACAATTGTAAGTTTGAAAGGTTTTACATACACTCCTCGTCTAGTTTCAGTCAACTTAAAAGGGTCACTAGGCTCCATGAGATCACTAGGTACCCTCTAGAACCAAGGTTTTTCATCAAGATCAATTTCTTACAAACTCTGGTATGGAAATGTTGATACTCAGTGATCTGAACCTCGAAAGAGGAACTTGTTTCTGCAAAGTTTGTAAGAGGAAGAAGTTAAAGCGGGGAAAAAAGCAAAAGAAATTGAGGAAAAAGGCATTGTTCGATGCTTAGATGAAGGTGCTGAATGTTGGACAGAATTATCCTAAGGCACATTATCATCCTCAAAGTTTATACGAGTTGATTGGATTATGGATGGACTCTCAGGATTTCAACTATTATAGATGAATGAATTTTAGGGGAATAACAAGTGCTTAGGTCGGGTGTTAAGTTTCAATGTGCTTTAGAAGAGGTTAAAAACCTGTATTTTAAGCAGCAACAACTTCTTAATCCAGCCTCAGAAGAGCAAAGTATAAGGTGGCTCAAGTTTAAGTACCACATGAAGGCAACATCGGTTCACAAGGATCTTCATTTTAAATCCGCCAATCATGCTGACACAACCCGTCCCGGCGAACTGGAAATGGCGTTGTGCGGCACCGGTCTACCCAGACTGGTCTGACCAGACTGCCTTCCAACCGGTCCCGAGAATCCGGCGCGCTACCAATAACATCGATCGATCATCAATCCTGCATCCGGACCTGCGAGGAGAAAAAGGACGGGAAAGGAAGGAGGATTGAGTAATTGTTTCAAAACACAATTACCCAGTGAGGGCGGATTAAGGGAACCCGCGGTCTCGGCTTACGCCACACAACTACGAGAACGAAATCTAAGCTAATATCACCTTGCACGCAAACACCCGAGGGCTCACCACACAATTCTAACGTTCACTCGTGCTACCAGGCCCACAACCCTCACACTCTTAAACCCTACCTCAGCACAAATGCTCACACAATCGGCCCAAAGCCAAAATAATCGGCTCAAAGCCAACAATCGGCCCAAAGCCAAATTGGGGGGGCTCGCCAAAACCCCCTTACGACGATACAAAAGACGCGCAAAAATTCTGCTACACGCCCTACACACAACACCCTCGCGGGCCCTACCACACATCTAGTCCACCCATATCCATCACGCACAAACAACATTTTCGGTTTAAACGATATCCTACCAGTTCTACATTCTTTCAATCAATCACATCGAGCACTCTACAGCCCTAGACTATCTAGGAAAGACTGTATTAATGAATGACTCATTCCCATAATTGAAATAGAGCAAGGGAGATCACAACTGGTCTTCACCTTGTCCAAAGAAGGGCGAAACGTAAAATAGGAATTCCAATTTCCCAAACGGACTTCATAACTGAAAAGAGGACGGAAAACGATCAATTTAGGCTTTCTTTTCGCTCGAATCAGATTCGGTATGAGCAAGTTATGGATACTTAAAGATTGGTTGTCTAAAAGTCAACGGCCAAGTCAAAGTGAACCGGTCACCCAGACCCATACCCAAACCCAGACCAAACCGGGCCCAATCCATAACCAGCCCAATTAACCCCAACAGATCCTAACCAAACTAAATCGGAATGAAATCAATTTAAACCAGAGATTGAAGTGAACCAGGATAAACCAGGAATTAGAATTGAAATTGAAATTAGGAATCGAACCGGGCCGGTTAACCCAAACCGAACCAGTCAGCGCTCAAACCAGTCAACGCCCGACCGGGTCAACTAAAACCGGTCAACCTAGTTATCGATCGTCGGCACTCCGGTGGACGGCGGCGGCTCCAGCGACGGAGGCTCTCCGATGCGTGGCGGCGGCAAGTGGGCGACTCCTGCGATCCTCCTCCGGAGCAATGCCGTGAGTGGATCTCACGTGCGGCACTCCTCTAGCACGGCTGGTGTCTACGGCCTCGTCTCGTCACGCTGGTCATGGTGGTGGCCTCGGTTTTACGGGATTTAAAACGGTTTGAAAGTTATATAAAAAACATTTTGGGTTTTGTAAAACACTTTAGATATAGGGTTTTTTCCGGGGTTACCTGATGAAGAAGAGAGAGAAAACGATGGGAGACTTCGAGAAGGCACGAACGGCACGAGTACGTGTCAGAGCTTCGCCGGGAAAGTTTATAGTGGATTTTAGAGAGAGGAGGCTCTCTTTATATAGTGGGGGGGAATGAGGGAAAAGCCCTAGGTAAATAAGGAAATTGGGCTTTGGGCTTCTCCTTTCCTTTTCCTTTAAAAAATTCAATTGGGCCGGATCGTGCCTTTACAATCCCCCCCCTTGAAAAGAATTCATTCTGAATTCTGGGGCGTGCGGTTTTCCGAACATTCCAGAACTCAAGGGCACCATGTTTCTCTGGGTTCGAAGACTTGTACTAGTGGAATCCGAGCGGAATGGGACGAGATAGAAAAAGAATAAAGTATATTAAATAATGCTGTAGGGCAACATAGTTTTAATGAATAAATAATAAAAACCAGTTACGCGATAAACTGCGGAAAAGCCAAGAATGAAAACCAGAATGATGAAAGAATAACTACGCCCTACTCCCAAAACACCATGGTCCACTAACTCTAGCCACTCGGCGATCCTGGTCCCCAGAAATCGAAGTCCGCGTCTCCTGGCTCCTCCTCTGGGTCGGTCTCAGACTCAGAATCAGAACTTGATATAACAATCACTGGGGGTTCGGTCGCCTGCTGCTGCTGCATATCTCTTTCTGCCACGCTGCATACCGCTGCATTAACTCCTGCTCCCACTTAGCGTGCTGCTGCATCATGGCCTTATGATGTGCCACAGCCTCCTGTCGCTCCATAACCTGCTGCTGGTGGTCCAGCTCCCTCTGTCTGATCTCAACCAGCCGGGCATACCTAGCGACCATCACAACGAGGTAGAACGCCCCGTACCCATACCCCTGTGACACATCCTGTCGGGCAAGAGTCCTCCTAGAAGCAATGCTAACCAGTGCGCCGAAGGTCGAGGCGGCTGGTGGAGAGCGGCCCACATGAATCGCTCCAGGTACTCATCAACATCCATACCCACCAACTGGATCGTACGCTGGTCGTAAGCTGAAGACGCACGTGCTGGGGGTGGTGGTGCGTCATCCGTCGGGATCGACCTTGGACCAATTTCCGGGAATGGAGGAACATGCGAAGCTGGTGGATGTGCATACATCTTACCCACAAACGCTGCCTGCTCTGGATCGGCTCCCTCCTCTACTGGCTCCTTCCCTGTCCTCCTGCTCCACGGGGGACTCAACGGGGCTGCAGAGGTGTACGGAACATCCACTGGGATCTCCTCGGGTTGTTCCCTCTTCCGTGACGACTGCAGGTATATCGCTGCTGGCGTCGGTGAATACGCGGTCTGGCTGTAGGAACAAAGGCGGGCGGTACGGGTGTGGTTGCGGTCCTCGCGGCAGGTCGCCTTATCAGACCGACACGTGACATAACGCTCTTCCGGGTTGAGGTACGTAACGGGAAAGTACGGACAGGGCGGGGACCAGAATCAGAATTGGAATCGGAAGATATCCTGCATAAAACATGGAAGGGTGAGGTCACAACAAGAGACATATCAATGATATAGTTGGTGCTTGAAAAGCCTTTTGCAAAGTAACATCTTTTAAACTTTCGCAAACACTTTTGAAAATTATTGAAAACACAGTTTCTGGAAAACAATGAAAGCTGATCCCCTAGGACATATCCTGCGGACCTTAACCCAGGCTCTGATACCAAGATGACATAACCCGTCCCGGCGAACCATAAATGACATCGTGCGGTACCGGTCGACCCCGACTGCCTTCCAACCGGTCTCAGGAATCTTGCGCTTCCTTCGATTCAAATCCACCAATAACATCGATCGATCGTCAATCATGCATCCGGATCTACGAGGGGAAAAAGGACGGGAAAGGAAGGAGGCCTGAGTAATTGTTTCAAAACACAATTATCCAGTTAGGACGGATTCAAGGAACCCGCGATCTCGGCTTACGCCACACAACTACGATAACAAGTTCTAAGTTAATATCACCTTGCATGCAAAAGTCCGAGGGCTCACCACACAATTCTAACGATCACTCGTGCTACCAGGCCCACAACCCTCACACTCCTGAATTGTACCTCAGCATGAAGGCTCACACAACCGGCCCAAAGCAAAAATAACCGGCCCAAAGCCAAAATCGGGGGCTCTCCAAAACCCTCATCTGACAATACAAAGGAGGCGTACAAAATCCTTTGTGCGCCCTACACACAACATGTTGGGAATCCGATCCAATTTTAACAGTCAGAATTCTCGCGAGTTCCCGATAGCCTAGGATCTAGGGTCTAGTTAATTGAATCATGAATCAGATCTGTGTTTACCTGGAGATTTGGCAGTGGAAGATTATGGCAACACGAGATCTGCAGCGCCCCAATCGTTGCGCCTCTACTGTTCAGTCCACACGCACACAAGCTGGAATCCGCCGGGATGCTAGGACCGGTGCTCGGATCTCCCTGGGACTTTAGGTTCTCTGAGGTTTCTGTGTTTTCTCTCTGAGAAATCACTCTGGGCGGCGCACAGTAACTCACGCCTAGTCGAAATACATAAAACGAGTTTATATATTGACCTCGCGGTGAACCAAAACATCAGTCTCGGTTTCGCCCTTGTGTCGACCGACACACTTAGTGGTGTCGATCGACACACGCCCTGTATCGACCGACGCACCCAATGGTGTCGATCGATACACCTCTTAGAAACTCAACTCGATGTGTATCTAATACACATCGATCAGACCATATGCCAATGATCAATCCCATGCAGAGTATATCCAACTTGCTTAGGTGTGTGACCCTGTAGGTTCACACGATACCAGAAATGAGCTACAACTCATTTGTCATAAGTGGTTTCTAGCAAAACATTATGACTACCTAGTATCACATGAATTGTCCGATCTCGACAATACAACTATCATTAGAGTTCGTACAATGTGATTTCAGGACATAATCCCAACAATCTCCCACTTGTACTGGAATCACTTATTCCTATAATCCCTTCGTCTCTATATCTCGATATGGCATAAGGCAAGAGACTGTGTCATCCTTATTATAGCCAACATCATGTTCATCGAACTTCTGATCTATACTGATAAAAAAACGACTGACAATCACCTCGTTTGAGCACGGCCATGCATTTTCTCAGTATCAAATCTTCGATGGGCCCTGAGATATTTATCTCCCGTTTTCCAGGAGGGACAAATCCCATCTTGTTCCATCCCTGTTTCTACACATACTTCATGATACGCACAAGCAATGCCGTTATAGCCGCCAGTTACGGAACGACGTTTGACAAGGTCAACACGCACCAATTCATATGCTAGAAAGCATGATGAACTCAGGTCTAAGGACTATACTCTATAGTCGTAATGAGAACCTCCCATGACACTGATGTAACTATCCTGTGGAGTTCTCATTAAGCGGGTCATGTCCAATCATATGTTCACCAACATACATCTATGTGACTGACTGTGATAATCATATCATTGACTTCATGAAACTTAGTCCAACAGTCACCTCACATACTAGTCTGCGCAGTTGTTAGTGTCCCATTTTAACAACCTTGACTAGGGACAATCATAATTTATGTCACTATAAGATGACCATAAAGTACTTTGGGACCATTATTTAATTATCCAATAATTAAATAATACTGATGTCAGTTTTAACTTACACAAACACTGCCAAAGCATGTATATGTTAAGTTTACAACATAACTAAAATAACTCCCACTAGAATCAAGATCATCCTTTCAGATATCTTACACCTACAGCAACAGAATAAATTCCGTGCTTAGGTTGTGGGAGAGAGTGCGGTGCTATTGCTTGAAACAATTTCAACAAATTACACCGCCATTCAGATAAAAGCACTATTCTACGGTCTACTGCTTGGAGCCTTTCCAACAGTCAGCACCGCTATTCAGACAAAGAGACATAACCAGGTGGGAACCGGGAATCGTCTTTGTCCGTCTAACTACTTTCAACTGGTTTGTCACTTTATCAGTTCACCACGAACCTATCCTTAGTGTTTCTCAACACTTGGGATATTTCTGGTAACTGTTTAGTGACTATTACCGGAATATATTGGTGTATTCTCGTCATGCTTAAGCTGCATCTAGACGAGCGCAAAATATAGCATTTATGATGGATTCTATTGCAGCAGCATTAGAACTCACACTCATTAATATTAGTTCAGACAGTGTTCAGAAACACTTCTTCTTACTAATATTGTTACTAGCTCAGCTAGTGTCCAAGACACTTCATCTTGCTCAGATTATTGCCATAAGACCTTTGGTATGAAGCCATTCTTGGAATCAAGCGTATTAGATCTGTCCAATACCTTATCAACATAAGGATTTTGACACGATCCAATTAGCTACTCTGATCCATTCCAATGAATCCTTATTCCAAGAATTCACGCGGCTACTCCTATGTCTATCGTGTAAATTTGACTTCCGACCTAAATCTTGACAAGACTTTAGCGTCGGAACGTCGTTTGTGAGATTCAAGTATGTTAACAACACACTGTGTGAGAATTGTCATTACGCTCCCACTAGTCTTCTTGCAAACGCATGGTTTCATCTCTTTCTGATCAAGTCAAAACTATTGACCACATTATCAGAATGTTGATTCCAACTCCAAGATGTCTGCTTCAATCCAGAAATGGATCGGTGAAGCTAACATGCATACCTAGCCAATTTTCGGAGTTGGGCCTCACCATCGCTTCTTCGAATTTCGCATGTTCGTCACTTTTCAATGATCAGCAGATCACGACAATAGGTTACGAGATATCACTCTCGAGTTAGTGACGGATCCTTTCGGATCTGCGAATTTCAGGCTCCACAGGTGCAGATTCTACAGCACTTTGTAGGTCTCACCGCTGCTCTTCCTAATCAGGTCGAGCAGCTTACTGTGTTTATCGAATTTCTTCGATGTGTACTTTTACTCCCACTGTTCCTTTTGAAAGTATCACCTTTCTTAAAAGACACAGTTCTGGGCAACAAAAGCACTAAGCCTTGGTTTCCTCAGGACAACCAGCGAGGTAGAACTTATCAGATATAGATTCAAGTTCGTTTGTTGACTACTGTCTTACACAAACCTTGCAATCCCAATTAATCAGAAAAACAGATTTGGAAATCACCCAGTCCACATCCAATGTGGTGTTTTTCACTGATTCTGATAGAAACCTTTTAGCGTAAACATAGACATTTCAGAACGTATTCTTAAATGGTTATGGAAGATTCATGTGATTCATCATTAATTGAATCATATCTCATAAGATCTGATTCATTCTTTCAGATGATCACCCAATTCATGACTCTAGTATTTTCCTCCGCGATCCAATCGAGGATCTCAATACTTCTGTCAGATTGGTTCTACACTTCATCTTGGAACTCCCTTAAGGGATTCCAGCTTGTGTCTCATCAAATGAACACAGCAATACTTATTGATGCCATCAATAAGGTAATGAAGTACAGAAGATTTCCTCTGGCACTAATGCTCGTTTGGGCCGCATACATCAGTATGTTTAAGGCCCAATAAGCTTATGGCCCATTTCCTTTAGCTCTGCTAAAAGGGCCTTAGTCATTTTGGTCTAGTGAACGGAATTCATATCTCAAATGATTAACAATCAAATGAGTCCAAAACTATGGATTTACCGAATCTGCTTCACTTTTGTGGTTAAACGACTATACCAAAGAAAGGTCGAGTTCGAGTCATCAGACTTAAACCGTTTGGTATTTATGTTATATTTTAACTCATGTTGGTTTAAGATATAAAACCCATTCTAAACGGGGTGCTACCATTAAATATTTCATTAAGATCAAAAGAACAAAACTTGTCTTTTATCAAATGAAAAACATCCAAATTCTCAAAAAAGAAAATGAAAGACATTTTGCATATAGCAAGTACATGGTGGCAATTACTTAATTTCAAAAACCAAGTGGGAAAGGCTCCTACAAGTGGAGAATCTCTACGGCTCATGTAGCAACCATTGCTTCAACCAGACACGCAGTTCCACTTGTCCTTTCTTCAACGTTCTACTGTCGCTTAGGTCCTGCATATTTCAAAAATATCAGTACCACAACAAGTATCCAATACTTATGTAGAACTTGAATTAATAACACAATACCTGAAGAAGAAGTACCATACATCTTCTCCATCTCTTGTGAATCTTCCAAGAATTTAATGCAATCTCTCTTCCAATGCCCCGACTCATTACAGTAGAAGCACTTACTAACACCATATGGGCTTGACTTGGGCTTAAAAGATGACACATGCTTATCCTGATTCCAAATCTGGACGGCCTTGCCTTCACCCTTGTCTATAAAAGATTTCTCAAATCTTTTACCCTTTATGATGTCATACTCTGCTGTTTTGAGCATACCATGCAGTTCAGTCAACGTCTTCGTCAAGCCTTTCTTGATATAGTTCTTTATGAACTTATCATAGCTTGACGGCAGTGACTGCAGAATGATGTCAGTAGCCAACTCTAAGCTGACAGGACATTCCAGTTTCCCCAGGTTATCAACGTAACCCATCAGTTTAATGACATGAGGACTTACTGGAGCATCCTCTGGTAGTTTGCACTCAGTGAGAGACTTCACCATCTGGAATCTCTCAACTCGTGCCAAATCCTGAAACTTCAGTTTCAGGCTGGTGATCATCTCTATTGGCGACTCCATGTTCTCGTATTGACTCTTCAAGTCCGAGCTCATGGTAGCCAACATCAGACCACACACATCTACCACATCCATATAATGCTTATTCCAAGCATTATATGCTGCATGCGAGCGATTGGTCCCAAGCCTTTCTGGAAGAGCCTTTTCAAGGACATAGTCCTTGCTCTCCTGCTTGAGAATGAATCTCAGATTCCGATACCAATCCAGGAAGTTCGATCCATTTAACTTGTCCTTCTCAAGGACGGATCGCAACGAGAAAGTAGTCATAGACATAAGCTGAAATCCAAGAAGAACAGAGATTTAGTTATGTATATGATGAGAATTCTTATTTAATAAGAAAACTCGCATTATATTCAAATAATGTTTCCTCTATGAATATAATGATCCAAGATCCTCAGATTACTAAAATTTGAGTGGGCGACTCGCCGTTATTCAGACTTTAGTTATCTAGGTAAGCAAATCATTGCTAATTGTACCCAGTACAACTCTTGGTTGTGGATGAGACAAATATGTCTAATCCACTCTGATGTCTCCGGGCCCAGAACTTCTGACAGCTCAGTCAAGTAAACCAATCTCTTTAGTCTTGTGATCATTGACAGTTGCACTGCAAGTCTGTCAATGACCACCTGCCTTACCCATGTAGCAGTGGATACCAAGGACTCCAAGACTATCCAACAAACGACACGAGTTTTGACAGTAGACAAGATTGGGCAAGACATCAATGTTACTTGATATTTAGTTGAGGAAACTAAACCCAAAAGTTTAGCAAATCAATTTCTTAAGTCATGTAATTGTTGATGTTAATGCACTGCAAGTCCATCAATGTTATTACCTGCCTTACTCACGTAATTGTGGACACCAAGCTCTTGGCTAGACATCACACAACGAAATGAGTCTTGACAGTTGACCATATTGAAGCTAAGCTTTAATCAAGGTTTTGGTCGAGTTTGGTTTCTGCAAATTCAAGGTTCAATAACCAGAATTCCGAGCACTGTGTCGATCGACGCAGACTCTGTCTGTCGATCGACATAACCAAACAAAACCGGGTTTCAATAACCGGTTAATTCAATTAACCCGGTTCATCGAACCAGTTATGTCGATCGACGCAGCCCATGTGTGACGATCGACATAGACCTAAACCGCAGATAGTTCTTGATAACCGGTCCAATTCAATTGAACCGACTTATCTGATCAAACTGATCTTAACCAATCGGTTTATACTAATTGGGATGATCAGTTCAATCCAATTGAACCAATTCATCCAATTTAAACCGTTTAAACCAGTTTCAACTGATTGCGATAACCAGTCCAATTCAATTGAACCGACTTATCCAATCAAACTGATTTATCCCATCGGTTCATGCTAATTGAGATAATCAGTTCAATCCAATTGAACTAATTCATCCAATTTAAACCGATCTATTCGGACTTAACCAAGCATGATAACCGGTCCAATCCAATTGAACCGATTAACCATTCGCTTGGTGATAGGTTTCTAAGTTTTACCCTATTCTAAACTGCAAGTGAACATCAATGTCAAAGTAGTATATAGGGCTATCGAATCCACAGGGACACTTGGTCTCAATAGAAACAGAAACGTAGAGATTAATACTAGAAATAAGCAAATGGTGAAGTAAATAAATTGCGAAGCAAGAAAGTAAATAGTAGCAGAGATTAACGGTTGTGAAGCAATAAACTAAAAGCGTCAAGCCTAGGGTATTCTCAGGAAATCAGACAAGCAGACAGTTCATTCAGCAAGGATCTAATTAAGAACAGTTCTAGAACTCAAAACACAAATATAGAATTAACCAAATTCCTTTGCGATAATTCTCTAAGCCTAAGTGCAGCAAACCAAACTTTCGTTTGCGAGAACTAACAGATTAAACTAGCATTAATCCCAAGTTTGATATGTTCACAATTATCCTAAACCAAACTTCCGTTTGCGCAAAGTTTAATTGCCCAATTTAATTAGTTCAGATTCCTAAACCCCACTTCCGTGACGTATTTAGCAACCTAAGATCTAGATTCTAATTGATCAGGTTAGAACTAGCTTTAAGCACAATTAAATTGAAGAACAGATATAGTTATGAATCCTTAACTGAATTAGAACAAGTCTAGCAAGTCATGAAATCCTATGTGAGAAACCCTAAACTCAACTATGGATCTACTCAGACATGATTAATGAAAACATAATCAAAGAAATAATAGATTGCATATAAGAATTTAAATAGATAAAGGGGTTCGAAATCTTCTCCAAAATAAGTGAATACAGGAAATAGATCAGCCCCAAAAGCTCTAGAAATCTCTTAGCTATAAGTATCAAAGCGTAATGTAAAGCGTATCTAAAATAAACACCAAAAACTAGTATATATAGGCATAATCTCGGATGGGGCTTCTGTGTAAATACTGGAACTATTCTGGGCCTTTTTGCAAATCTTCATAACTTGTTAAACCGACGCGTACGGCCCATCTCGCTAGTGTGTCGACCGATGCACAATGTGTGTCGGTCGATGCATGATCAATAAATCGGACAGTGACTTAAGCTCTCGGCCAAAACGTCCCAAAAGTCCCAAAATGCTCCAAATATCTCCAATTAGCTCCGAACTTGATTAAACCTGTAAAAGACTCTAAACAAAGACAAAAGACACTAAAAACACAACTATATCATGGTCTAAACTGGGTAAAAACCATGATATATCAACTCCCCCACACTTAGCCTTTGCTTGCCCTCAAGCAAAACATAGAACTAAAACATGGTGAAGAGGTTTGAAAACTCTTCAGAAACTCATTTCATCCTAGAAGCTACAATACTCAGATTCCCCTTAGTAAACCACTGCAAGAATCAATCACAGGATATCAAGACCACAATGTACTTCCCCCACACTTAGCAACTGTCCTAGGTAAACTCCACAATCACATTCAAGCATTCAAATTCTCCCTACTGACTTCTGCAAGTATTTAAGTGCGGTCTCACCTAAGGATTATCGATCAAAGGGCACATGGATTCTTACCTTATTAGCTCTAGACCACCATACTATCTTTCTCTAGTCCCTTTCTTCTCTTTCCCTTCTTTAACAACTGATTTTTCCCCACTGGGTATCATTTTATTTTTTTTATCAGTGTTCTTCCCGTTATGGGGTGTACTTTGGACACATTCCATGGATCACATGAGAGATAATAGTGTTTGCTACTATTCCCATGACCACTTCGGAGTTACTAACTCATCCTCAGTTTATTATTATTTTTTTTTTACTTTACAGAAGGGGAGAAGGGAACTAAATAGGACAGGTTTACAGGCTGTGTCAGAACTAACAAGGGAATCCGACACAAAGTATACCAAGCCCTTAGGTGAGAAATCTAAGTCAGTATTAAGGTTGAAGTCAGTAAAAGGATCCTCTGATACCTGAAGTGATGTGGGTGTTCCCAGTAGGTTGATCTGTGATGGGGTTTTCTAATAGTCATAGATAGATCCTGCAACTTCATCCCAATGGTTACTTAAGTTCCTGCAAGTCTTGTAAATCTTCTCAGAAAATCATAGTTTTTTACTTAAACAAATTTGACTCAATAAAACAAAATTTTTTGAAAAACGGACTGACTCTTAAGAAAACAGAAAACGAAAGTCAGTAGCACCTCCCCCACACTTAAGACACACTGTCCCCAGTAGTGTCCAGCGAAGGATCGGTAAAAAGAAAATAAAAATTGAAAAGGTGAAATTATGTCTGTCGGGTTACCTCTGTCGCTCAGGCATCGACCGATGCACTAAGTGCATCGACCGTTACTTGGCGATTTTCGTGTATAGTCGATCGTTGCATCAGGACCGCAACGATCTCTGCAATGCGATTCCTTTCGTGTTGTGACGATAGACACAGAAGTGCGTCGATCGTTGCACTGCGATTTATCCGAGACCTGCAAACATAAACTCACCAGAAACAAAAACAAACGTAAAATCCGAACAAAAACACCAAAAATTAAGTAGAAAAACACCAGTACCTAATGGTGGGTTGCCTCCCACCCAGCGCTTGTTTAAGGTCAATAGCTTGACCGGACGGATGGGAATTTTCAAGTACCAGGAGGTCCTGACAGAGACTTTTTCTGTCTCTGTTCAAGTCTCCTCATCCAAGGTGGTGAGTAGGCTGTTGCGGAATGCTCATGGCCAAGAAAAGATGGAGTGAAATGTGCTCCAGGATCTATAATCATGGTATGATCAGGCTGCTCAAAATTTGCGTCCCTTATGGTGAATGTCTGCCCATCTATCAGTGGCTTTCGCAGCTTATCCATCTCATAGTGCAGTGGTTCATCTCCCAGATGGAGGTCTATCAAGCTGTTCCTAACATCAATCAATGCTCCTGCTGTAGCCAAAAAGGGTCTCCCAAGCAATAATGCTTCATCCGGATCACAGTCATATTTCAGCACAAGGAAGTCCGTTGGAACTAAGTAGTTTCCAACTCTCACCGGAATGTCCATAAGGAGTCCTTCAGGAACTCGTATGGACTGATCAGCTAGGACAAGAGAAGTCCTAGTAGGAGTAAAATCCAGCATACCCAGCTTTTCTGCCACAGAGTAAGGCATCAAACTTCCAGCAGCTCCTAAATCACACAGAGAGCGTCTAAAACTATCCTCAAAGATAGAACAATCCAGCACAAAGACTCCAGGATCAGATAGCTTCTTCGGGACCTTAGTTAGCAGAACATCACTGATATGCTGAGGAACTATTATCACCCAGTCTTTCAGATCATCATCCAGGGGCAACATCTTGTTCAGGTACCTTTGCACACATGGATGATAAGGTGGATCATCAGAAGTTGGAATTTCTTCCAATTCTTCACCAATACCTTCTAATTTCTTCAGCTCTTCAATCTCTTGCCTAATCACTTCAGACACTGAGGAGTGTTGTCTAAAGATCTGCTCGTAGATCTCCTGTTGAGAAATCTCAGAGGCTCCATTGAATAGGCGATCAAGCTCCAAATCATCATTTATGCTATTATCATCCGAAGGTTCTGTCTGTTCACGCCCTGCAACGACCGACACTAAGGGTGTGTCGATCGTTGCCATCCCGACGGGTGTATCGATCGGCACAGATGTTGCATCGATCGACGCACTGCAGCAGATTTCACCCGAGAGTTTTTCACAAATATCCGAAAATTCCTGTTCTGTCACCAACTCAGCTGTACTTAGCTCAAATCTTTCACCTAGGTGAGATCCATCATTAATGCACACAGACCAGGCCTTAACATGAGTGTCTGCCACTCCTTTTCCCTTCAGTGAGCTGGACATCTGGTTTACCTGAGTGCCCAACTGCTTCATGTGAGTGCTTAGAGACTCAAATTTCCCATTGAGGTCTTCATAGACAGCGTCCAACTTCTTGTTGCAGTCCACATAAATCTTGGTCTGACTCTCAATCAGCTGTTCCATCATAGCCTCCATTTTGCTCTCATGGGCTGTAGGCGCAGGAGGAGTCTGATAGGATGTAGATCCATAGGTTCTCTGATTACCTTGTCCATAGGTCTTCTGAAAACCACCAGTCTGTCCACCATTGGAGAATCTGTTCCCCTGTTGATTACCAAATCTATTACCTTGGAAACCAGAACCTCCTATGAAATTCACATCTTCTTCCTGAGTTTCCTCCTCAGCCTGAATCACCTCTACATCTTGGGCAAAGTGGACATATTTCTTACTATTCAGGAGATTGTAGACTGTGTCCAATCTGGATCTTATATTAGCTATATCAGAATTCTCTACAGTTCCACTAGATTTCTTCCTCCTTTCATCCATTGTCTTGCAACTGTTGCTGCCAATCAGGTTCTCAATCAACTGCTTAGCTTGTGTAGGAGTCCTGGTGTTGAAATTAGCATTACTGGAATTATCCAGCGCAGTCTGATAAGGGAGATCTATGCCTCTGAAGAAAATACCAATCAGCTGTACTTCTGTGAATCCATGGTGTGGACAGTCACGCTGATACTGCTTAAATCTCATCCAGGCAGTCTTCAAGGGCTCCACAGCTCCTTGGGAAAAGGTGAGTATGTCCTGTCTGGACTGATCCGAGCGCGCATCATCATAAAAGTGACGCAAGAACTCACTCTTTAAGGCTGCCCAAGTAGTATACTGACCAGGTGCCAGTTGTCTCAGCCATGCACTAGCGTCTCCAGCAAGACTGTGCGGAAATAGCTTAAGGAACAGATAGTCCGGGCATACTCCTTCATACTTCATGCCAGTGACTATGTCTTCAAACTTGTCAATGTGATCCATAGGCTGCTCTGCTTGAAGACCATGAAAAGCAATCTGTCTCATCAGCTGGTAGTAGATGGTCTTTACCTCAAAATCATTCCTCTCAAAAGCAGGAAGCACTAGAGCTGCTCGGTTTGCATGAAACTCATCAGGTCTGTTGTAATCAGCTAGTGTCCTCTCATGAACCACCATCTCTCTACCTTGGGCTTGTCCTTGACCCTGGTTTCGGTTCAGCTCCTGTTGCTGTTGCTCAGGAGGATCAGGGATGACATTCCCTTCAGCATCAATCCGATGCCCAGCAGCATTGTACGGGTTGTTATCTTGGTCCCTCAGGGTACCTTCAGCATCTGGTATCAAGATCAAACGTTCTCGTACCATTCTCTCTCTTCTTTCTCTTCTGTTAGTCCTTTCTAGACGTCCAAGTTCCTCTAGTCCGAGATTAAGCAAGCTCGAGTTCGGATTACTTCGAGTTTTCTGCGTTGGCATAAACTGTCTGTAATCGTCCAGCAACGATCGATGCTATCAGTGCAACGATCGATTCAATCTCAGAATCGCCTAGTGACGATCGACGCAAAGGATGCAACGATCGACGCAAGGCGAAATTCGTACCTGCGACAGAAAGAAACAGAGAAAAAGTTCAGCAAAATCAAAAAAAAAAAAAAAAAAACGAAAAAGAACAAAAACAAAAAGAGAAATTTCTAGCAAAAACCCTAAGTTCGGTCCTATCGAAGACTCAAAGAGTCCCCGGCAACGGCGCCAAAAACTTGATAGGTTTCTAAGTTTTACCCTATTCTAAACTGCAAGTGAACAGCAATGTCAAAGTAGTATATAGGGCTATCGAATCCACATGGACACTTGGTCTCAATAGAAACAGAAACGTAGAGATTAATACTAGAAATAAGCAGATGGTGAAGTAAATAAATTGCGAAGCAAGAAAGTAAACAGTAGCAGAGATTAACGGTTGTGAAGCAATAAACTAAAAGCGTCAAGCCTAGGGTATTCTCAGGAAATCAGACAAGCAGACAGTTCATTCAGCAAGGATTTAATTAAGAACAGTTCTAGAACTCAAAACACAGATATAGAATTAACCAAATTCCTTTGCGATAATTCTCTAAGCCTAAGTGCAGCAAACCAAACTTTCGTTTGCGAGAACTAACAGATTAAACTAGCATTAATCCCAAGTTTGATATGTTCACAATTATCCTAAACCAAACTTCTGTTTGCGCAAATTTTAATTGCCCAATTTAATTAGTTCAGATTCCTAAACCCCACTTCCGTGACGTATTTAGCAACCTAAGATCTAGATTCTAATTGATCAGGTTAGAACTAGCTTTAAGCACAATTAAATTGAAGAACAGATATAGTTATGAATCCTTAACTGAATTAGAACAAGTCTAGCAAGTCATGAAATCCTATGTGAGAAACCCTAAACTCAACTATGGATCTACTCAGACATGATTAATGAAAACATAATCAAAGAAATAATAGATTGCATATAAGAATTTAAATAGATAAAGGGGTTCGAAATCTTCTCCAAAATAAGTGAATACAGGAAATAGATCAGCCCCAAAAGCTCTATAAATCTCTTAGCTATAAGTATCAAAGCGTAATGTAAAGCGTATCTAAAATAAACACCAAAAACTAGTATATATAGGCATAATCTCGGATGGGGCTTCTGTGTAAATACTGGAACTATTCTGGGCCTTTTTGCAAATCTTCATAACTTGTTAAACCGACGCGTACGGCCCATCTCGCTAGTGTGTCGACCGATGCACAATGTGTGTCGGTCGATGCATGATCAATAAATCGGACAGTGACTTAAGCTCTCGGCCAAAACGTCCCAAAAGTCCCAAAATGCTCCAAATATCTCCAATTAGCTCCAAACTTGATTAAACCTGTAAAAGACTCTAAACAAAGACAAAAGACACTAAAAACACAACTATATCATGGTCTAAACTGGGTAAAAACCATGATATATCACTTGGTCTGTGTCGACCGACACTAACCTGTGTCGATCGATACGTGACCGAATTTGCTCTGTGTCGACCGACACTCCCAGTGTGTCGATCGACACAGAAGGCTTTCGGTTTTTCTTCGCGAAAAACCCTAGCCGCCGATTCTGTCGAATTCGCAACTCTGTGTCGACCGACACACTCAGTGTGTCGATCGACACCATGCGAAAACACAGAATTGGACTTCTGTTTCAATCGATCTAACATGCTATTGTTCATAAACTTATATGAGCGAAATCAATTCATTAGATTCAATTAAACAGACTGATTCAATGGAAAAACCCTAAGGCTCTGATACCACTGTTGGGAATCCGAGCCAATTCTAACAGATTCAGAATTCTCGCGAGTTCCCGATAGCCTAGGATCTAGGGTCTAGTTAATTGAATCATGAATCAGACCTGTGTTTACCTGGAGATTTGGCAGCGGAAGATTATGGCAACACGAGATCTGCAGCGCCCCAATCGTTGCGCCTCTACTGTTCAGTCCACACGCACACAAGCTGGAATCCGCCGGGATGCTAGGACCGGTGCTCGGATCTCCCTGGGACTTTAGGTTCTCTGAGGTTTCTGTGTTTTCTCTCTGAGAAAACACTCTGGGCGGCGCACAGTAACTCACGCCTAGTCGAAATACATAAAACGAGTTTATATATTGACCTCGCGGTGAACCGAAACATCAGTCTCGGTTTCGCCCTTGTGTCGACCGACACACTTAGTGGTGTCGATCGACACACGCCCTGTATCGACCGACGCACCCAATGGTGTCGATCGATACACCTCTTAGAAACTCAACTCGATGTGTATCTAATACACATCGATCAGACCATATGCCAATGATCAATCCCATGCAGAGTATATCCAACTTGCTTAGGTGTGTGACCCTGTAGGTTCACACGATACCAGAAATGAGCTACAACTCATTTGTCATAAGTGGTTTCTAGCAAAACATTATGACTACCTAGTATCACATGAATTGTCCGATCTCGACAATACAACCATAATTAGAGTTCGTACAATGTGATTTCAGGACATAATCCCAACACAACACCCTCGTGAGCCCTACCACATGTCTAGTCCGCCCATATCCGTCATGCAAAACAACATTTTCGGTTTAAGCGATATCCTAGCAGTTCTACGTTCTTTCAATCAATCACATTGAGCGCTATACTGCCCTAGACTACCTAAGTAAGATGGTATTAACGAAGGAATCATGTACGGAATTGAAATAGAGCAAAGGAGATCACAACCGCACATCACCTTGACCAAAGAAGGGCAAAAACATAATTTAGAAATTTCAATTGCCCAAACGAGCTTCATAACTGAAAAGAGGACATAGAACTATTAATTTAGACTTCTTTTCGCTCGAATCAGATTCGGGATGAGCAAGTTATGGCTACTTAAATATTGGTTGTCTAAAAGTCAACGGTCATGTCTAAGTCAACCGGTCAACCCAGACCCATACCTAAACCAATACCAAACCGGGCCCAATCCATAACCAGCCAAATAACCCTAACCGATTCTAACCAAACTAAACCGGAATGAAATCAATTTAAACCAGGGATTGAAGTGAACCAGGCTAAACCAGGAATTAGAATTGAAATTGAAAATGGGAATCGAACCGTATCGGTTAAACCAAACCGAACTGGTCAACGCTCTATCCGATCAACGCCCGACCTGGTCAACCAAAACCGGTCAACCGATTTGACTCGGTCGCCAGCGGACGGCATCGGCTCCGGAGACTCTTCGGCGGCGGCGGACGGCGGCTCTGGCGATGGCTCCGACAGCGGCTCTCCGACGTATGGCGGCGGCACGTCGGCGACTCCGGCGATCCTCCTCCGGCGCGTGGTCACGCGCGCAGCACTCCTCCGGCGTCTGAGGGCACATGTGGCGGTCTCCGGCGGTGTGGCTGGTGTCTCTTGCTTCTTCTCGATGCGCTGGTCACGGTGGTAGCCTCAGTTTTACGGGATTTAAATCTGTTTGAAAGTTATATCAAAAAGCATTTCGGGTTTTGTAAAACACTTTGGATCTAGGTTTTTTACGGGGTTACCTAATGAAGAAGAGAGAGAAAATGACGAAGACTTCGTGAAGGTACGAACTGTTCAGAAATACGTCAAAGCTTCGCCGGGACAGTTTATAGTGGATTTATGGAGAAGAGGTTTTCTTTATATAGTAGGGGAAAGAGGGAAACTCCCTATTTAAATAAGGAAATTGAGGTTTGGGCTTTGGGCTTCTCCCTTCCTTTTCCTTAAAAAAAAAAATCAACTGAGCTGGATCTAGCCATTGGCCATTACAGATGTCATCCAGCTCTCGGTTGGAGTTTGTAACGACAATATCGACAAGAAACAACCCAATGGGTTGTCTAGGACTAGGAGAGTATGTGCGTGTGATCCAGGAGGATCAGATCATAATCTGGCAGAGTGGTTATGGGGAGTACTATCAACGAGTACAAAATCAAGGTGTCCTACAGAACTTGTTAACCAGACAAGAGAGACAACTAAACTGGAAAATTCTTCTGCAAAAGGCGAACTTAAAACGCATAAGGATCACGGGCAGATCAATAAGGTCAGAGGAAGCTGTCGAGGTAATGTTCTACATGTTCAAGAAATTATTATAGCTGAGTATTACATGTCATTGCAGCTTGATGATGTTGACGTGATTCTGGAGTAAAAAATCGCTAGCCACACTAGACAGTAGAGGATTTACACTGTCAGTAAAATAAATCTCAGGAGAATGATAACCTTGGTTTTATTGTTGATGCAAATCAAGTGGAATTTGAGTTTAAAGTCTCTCCTAGTTGTAAAATGAAAGAAGTAGAATTATATAGTGGTGAAGGGTCCGAGTCTTTGACTGTGATAAGTGAGGATTTAGAACAAAAGGACATCTGGCTGTTAGAACCAGCGGCAACTTTACCTCTAGAGTATGCATTGAGAGTTGAAACTCTATGCTATAATAGTGCTTCTTAGATAACACTAGAAGACTCAAGTGTGGAGAAGGCTGAATGTGAGGTTCCAGATCATGAAGGTGGGGATTTCAGGTCAGATTATAAGGCTTCTCTATGGCTTAAGGTGACATCTAATACAATTGGCGCGTGGGAACGAAACACTGAGAAGCTGCAATTCGAAGAACAGAACGTGCTCTGAGTTTCGTTTTACATGAAGCTAACAAGTCCAGAAAGGTTTTAGCTTATGTGATGGAGAAGTTTGACATTGACCTTTCTCCTCAACAAAATTCACAAGACCTATGTTGTTGGGAAATTTGAAAATGTGCATGGAACAGAACAAGTATTTGCAGACTGTTGGAATGAACATACGCGAAGCTTTTACTCGCTACATTCGAAGATAGGCATTATTGCAGCAGTGTAACATCCCAAATCCATTAGCCCAAAGGTTTTTTAAAAGAAAGAAGAAAGTCCGGCCCAAGCCCATTTTCTTTGCCAAAATCTTATGGATTGCCTCCCTTCTTCTCTTATTTAAAGGGGTGGCCAACATTAAGAATTGTGAAAAGAAGAGATTTCGGCGAAGCCTGCTGCCATTCCGTCGCAACCAACACCTTTCAAGACCAGATCTAGTGTTTCTCCATCGTTTAGTGTAGAAGGTAATATCGAAAGCCCCTTTTCAGATTTGTTTTCTTTCAACCCGAGCACTAAAATCCCTATAACTTTCTATCTGTGATGAATCTGAAAAATCCGAGACCACCATCGCGTTCCTATCATCGAAACAAAGCCAACGAGACCAGCCAAAGCCAGCATAACCACCGGACGCGCACACACGCGCCAGTAGAAGACCGGCGCGTGGATCTAACGCGCCGTCGAAAGTCGCCATGCGCCACCACCGCCGGAGTCACGCGCCGCCGCAGTCCCCAGCCAGAGGTCCGCTTTGCTGGTCACCGGAGCCGCCGCCGCCGGTCACCGAATCGACTCGCCAGCGACCGAATCAACTCGGTTGACCGGTGGGTTGACTGACCAGTTCGGTTTACCTGGTTCGGCCGGTTTGATTTGGTTCGCTCCGGTTAACCTGGTTTGATCCAATATCTAATTTATATTTCTGGTTTAATCCGGTTTGGTTTCCAATTTCAATTCAATTTCACTTCGAATTCCGGTTTAGGTCGGTTTAGGTCGGTTTAGGTCGGTTAGTTGGTTTGGGCTGGTTATTTTCATATGATAATAACTAGCTCATCCTAAGCCTGATTTGAACGAAACGAAAGCATAATTTGCTTATTTTTCCATCCTCTTTCCAGATCCGATGTCCGTTTAGGCTAATGGAACTTACAAATTACGATTTCGCCCTTCTTTGGCCAAGGTGAGGATCGGTTTTGACTCTTGCTTGCTTTATTTGATTCCGGACGATAGTTATTTGTTAATATCGTCTTTCCTAGGTAGTCTAGGCTATTAATACCGGTGATTGAGTGCAAGAACGTATAATGCTAGGTTATCGCTTAAACCGAAAATGTTGCTTGTGCTTGATGGATATGTGTGAAGTAGAACTATGGTATGGCCCCCAAAAGGGTTTTGAGTGGCAAGGCACGTATCACGGGATTGTGCGCGTCCTTTGTATCGTCGCGAGGGGGTCTTGGCGAGCTCCCCACCATGTTGAGCTTCGGGCTGTAGGTGTCCAGGAGTGTGAGGGATGTGAGGCCTGGTAAGAACGAATGGACTTAGATTTTGTGGTGAAGCCTTCAGGCATGATTGCAATATGATATTAGCTATGATTCGTAATTGTGTGGCGTAAGCCGGGATCGCGAGTTCCTTAAATCCGCCCTCTATGGGTAATTGTGTTCGAAACAATTACTCAGTCTTCTTTCCCTTTCCCTGTCCCCTTTTTTCTTGCAGGTACGGATGCGGAATTAATCGGTCGTGTGACGTCATTGGTGGATTTGAATACGAAGGAAGCGCCTGGGAGCCTTGGACCAGTTGGAAAGGTGGGCTGGCCAGACCAAATACTGTTCGTCGGGTACCTGAACGCCGTGTCTCCGGTAAACCGGTAGACGAGTGTTACAATTTGGTATCAGAGCCAGGTTAAGGTCTCCCGTGCTATCCTGGGGGGAATCAGCTTTCGTTGTTTTTCCTAAAAACTGAGTTTTCAAATTTTTCAAAAGTGTTTGCGAAAGTTTAGAAAAATGGTTACTTTGCGAAATGTTTTTCAAGCACCAATTATGTCATCAATTATTCTCCACATTGGTCCTAGTCTAGTTAGATTTTTCCTTGCAGGTTGGGTTATTGTCTTTAAACCTCAATGTTACTATTGCCTTTAAGATGTGTGTTGAGATGTATGTTGTGATGTGTGCCGCTGAAGTTTATGTTGGGATGTATGTTGTGGTGTGCGCCTACAGGGTAGCCGATACTATTGAGGTGTGTGTTGGGGTTATCGTCTGCTCGGAGTGTTGTCCAACTAAGCGTGCTAAGGTGATAAGGACGTGGAAACGTTCACCGGGAGGCTAACACGGAAGTATAGCAGAGGTTGCAGGAGTTGCAGGAAGGGTTTCAAGAGGCGTTGTAGAATCTGCAAGGAGTGCTGCAGGAGCTGCAAGAGGTCGATGGAAAGACCGGATTGCAAGGAGGCCATTTGGAAGTGGCGATGTTCCAATTGGAATAAGCGGCAGGAGCTGTTTGTGGCGTTTAGCGCACAAGGAACAATAAGAGACTGTCCAAATCTATTCTAAGTATAGAATCTTGGAATCAAATTTATGACATCAACTTCAATGAGTTATGGACGACTCGTTTGAATTCTGATCAAACTGGAAGCTGGAGGAGATCTTCGTCGTACGGCGGGCTCGAGATTTAACGGTAGAACAGGAAAGGAAACTGTCTTCCTTGGAGTTTTTGTGGATTACTGAAGCAGATATTGGAGCTATTCAAGAGGGCAGTGAGATCACAAAAACGTTTGGGAAGTCGGAGCTGGGGCATTAGGAATTGCCTAGCAAGCCGGGCTCATGTTTATTGCAAGTGCAAGAGGACAAAGCTGGTTATTGGAAACGGAAATCCAAAGGAAGAGTATTAGGAAAACACTATGGCAGATTGGCGAGAAGCTGCAAGGAAGAACAAAGGAGGGCAAGTTTATACGGGAAGAAAACCCAAAGAATGGTGTTGGAAATCACCACAGCGGGATCACAAGGTAGGAAACCTCGACTTGGAAGCTATATCGAAAATTGGTTTGGAAATCAGAGTGCGCAGCGGAAGCATGGTATGAGAACATATCAGGAGTTAGTTGGATCGTTCCCCCACATGTCAGGTAGCCACAGTGGACGTGGTTAGCCTCATCGTTCACGAAGGATAAGCCAGGATATCAGTTTGTGCGGCAGTCAACGCCATAGTGCACGGTAATGGAAAACCGTTAGAGAGAATACATTTGGAAGTGGATGATACACTGTGGCACGGTAATGGAAACCGTTGAGGAGAATTAGATTGGAAACAGAACATCTCATTCAAGTCTTAGAACCACTCGAAGGATGAGTGTTGTTTCTAAATGTTGGAAGCATTAGCTATGTCACTGGTCGTTCCCTTTGTCATATTGCTAAGCGTCAATATTGATCAGTCTCAAGGACAGTTGGAACTCGTTCGATTCAAGAGGTAAATGGAATGTGCTAGTGGAGTTCTTCTTAGCAATGGAACCTGGAATGGTAAACCATCTCCTCCAGCTGGAAACTGACCCTAATGAACATGGGCGGTGGTATGAGATATTCATAAGGCAGTTCAAAAGATGTTGTTCGCATGGTACCAAGGAGAAGGACACTCCAGAGCATGGTTTGGAATGGGGGGGGGGGGGGGAGAAGCAGTCCGCTAGGATCAATGACAAGATCTTTTCAAGTGAGTAAGCGACCAAGTTCAGTTTCCGTTCAACGGATTTCGCGGAGTGTTGTTGGTAAATAGTTGCAGTGGCGAACCATCGCCATAGAATTTGGGGACGAATTCTTTTTAGGAGGGGGGTGGAGAGAATTGTAACATCCCAAATCCAGTAGCCCAATTGTTTTTTTAAAAGAAGAAAGCCTGGCCCAAGCCCATGTTGGAATTATGTCCAGTAATCTCTGTACTGTCTCTAGAAAGTAAGAATATGTCAATGATCAGACATAAGTCATATAATACTGGGGGTCATGATGGCTTGCTAGAGTCCGCTCATGATCTATAAGTCTTGGACTTATTGCCTTTATTATATGATCCCATATGGGTCACACGCCTAAGCTAACAGGAAACTATGAAGGAACGGTTCAGCAGAAGTACGGTAAAAGTGCTAGGCATTTACTGTACTTAGAGAGGTTAAAGGGCCTGATTAAATCTAAGGGATTTAATCAGACTGAGACTTGGGCCCAAAAGCCCATGAGAACTAAGAGGGGTTTTAATGAATAAAACCTGACCTAGCTCTCTAATTTTTCAAAAAAAAAAAAAAAAAAAAAAAGGTCTGCGCCTCCCTCTCTCTTCTCTGCGTCTCCCTCCCTGTGGTCTAGCAGCCAACTTCCTGAAGTGTGCGTGTGTGAACCTTTGGAGGAGCTGTCTCTTGGCGGTTCTGCTGATCTCTGACTCATACCTCTCCATTCCGCTGCATAACAAGGTATTAGGTGAGATCTTTTATGATTCAGCAAGAGAACCTAGATCCAAGCATGTTTAGTAGGATCAATCAATGAGTAATTGAATCAGGATAAACTAAACAATCATTCAGTGGTATCAGAGCTATTGGTTCTATTAGGATTTCTTGTTTAGAATCATGTTTAGGTTGTTTAGAAGTGTTTGAATCAATCTGTGCTTGAAATTGATAAGAAAACACTTAAGAAACATAAAGTTCGAAACCCTAAACTAAAATTGCATCGACCGATGCATCGGAATGACGCACGAACCGATCGTGGATCGTGTTGCGTGGTCATACCGGTCAGACGTGAGGCGCGAGAGCATCGATCGATTCGATGGGCTGATCCGCAAGGCGGATCGCATGGACACGATCGCGTCATGCTCTCGTCCCGTCGCCTCTCGTCCCGATCGCACGACCCAAGCTGTTCCGATCGATCGCGTGAGAGCATCGATCGATTCCGGATCGATGGTAAGAGCATCGATCGTTGCGGTTTGGTTTGTGGCTCGGTTTAATTTGATTAAAACTTAATCGTCACGGTTTAATAATTACAGACTTAATAAATTTATTAGATCTGGTTAAACCGTGATAAGAAATCCAAAGTCGTAAAATTGGATTTAGTGCCTAAACCAGTGGTTTTCTAATTTGATTTGGTTGGACCAAATAAATTGAGAAAATCCGGTTTAGTAAATAACCGGTTGACAATTGTGGTCATCGTAGTAATTAATTTTGGTTAGACCAATTTTAATGAACCAGACCGGTTATGTCATTTAATTGGACAATTGGGTTATGTCTTGGACATAGACCAATTCTTGGGCCATGGGCCAAGAAGTTAAAACAATTGGGCCAGTTATTTGAGTCTTTTCTTCAGATTTATTTTAAAATTCATTTAATAATTAAAATTTGATTTTAAAATTAATCAGTTTCCAAAATCTGAAATTAGAAAGTTTCTTAGAATAGAAGTTTCTAGATTTGCATGTTTTGGATTATAGGAAATTTCTATAGTTAGAAAGTTTCCAATTTTAGAAAGTTTCCAAAATAGTAGGTTTCCAAAAATGGAAAGTTTCCAAAAATAGTAATCTTCTATTTTGGGAATGAAATTTTAAGAAAACCTATAAACCTCAAATAATATCAAGCGTTGGATGTCTTGTCCAGATTATGTCAGCTGTTGAAGCTCATTCAATCGTACACACGGCCTTACAGTGTGAGGGTGTCTATCTTTTGCGTGGGTAAGACAGTTTGTGATTCATTGATGTCATTGGGAGTCCCAGACATTAGTGATTACATGACTGTATAGTCTGGTTTTCTTGACTAGGCCATCGGGAGTCCCGGGCCTTGAGACATCAGAGTGGATTGGGCCTCGGGCCCAGATTCACAACCAAGAGTTATATCACGGATATAATTAGCCGAGATAGGGCTTACCGATATAAGCTAAGGTTGGGTGACGGCCAATGGCCCACTTTGATCTTAGTTATATGTGGATCTTGGAATCATTATATTCTATTGAGGGTAACTGATGTTATTGAATATAATGCGAGATTAATCATATTAAATATAATGCGAGATTAATCATATTGAACACATTAACTAAAATTCTTTTATCTTAAATTTCAGTTATGACTAGCACAAACAATCAAAACACTTTCTCGATCCGGTCTATCCTTGAGATGGACAAGCTGAACGGATCAAATTTCTTGACTTGGTCGCGGAACCTGAGGCTAGTCCTCAGGCAGGAGAGAAAGGACTATGTTCTTGAGAGAGCTCTCCCCGTGAGGATCGGGTCCAATGCCTCCCATGCAGTATATGATGCTTGGAATAAGCATTATAATGATGCTGTAGATGTGTGTGGTCTGATATTGGCTACCATGGACTCAGACTTGCGGAAGCAATATGAGAACATGGAGTCGCCAATAGAGATGATCAGCAGCCTGAAATTGAAATTTCAGGAGCAGGTAAGAGTGGAGAGATACCAGTTGGTTAAGTCTCTCACTAGCTGCAAGCTACCGAATGATCATCCAGTGAGTCCTCATTGAAGGAATGTTTAGTCAATCCTGATTCAATTCTCAGATTCAGATTAACCTAAACATGCTGATCTAGGTTCTCTTGAATAGAAACAATGATAGATCTCACCTTATACCTGTTTGCAGCGGAAAGAGATGGTATGTCAGAGATCAGAGAGCCACCGAGAGATAACTCCTCCAGAGGTTCACACATGCACACCAATCAAGAAGAAGGCTGCTAGGCCACTAGGGGAACTCGGCGCAGAGGGAGAGAGAGTTTTCGGCTAGTGTTTTTGGTTCTGAACTCGAGTTTTATTTATAAAACTTGTCCGGTTCCGTTTGGGCCATTTGGCCCAAACACCAATTAACTCGACGGCATTCGCGCACTGTGTCGATCGACACACCTTGTGTATCGATCGACACACAGTGGCTAAACCGTTTTATTCTCTCTAAGTACAGTAAATGCCTAGCACTTTTACCGTACTTCTGCTAAACCGTTCCTACACATTTTCCTGTTAGCTTAGGCGTGTGACCCATATGGGATCATATAATAAAGGCAATAAGTCCAAGACTTATAGATCATGAGCGGACTCTAGCAAGCCATCATGACCCCCAGTATTATATGACTTATGTCTGATCATTGACATACTCTTACTTTCTAGAGACAGTACCGAGATTACTGGACACAATTCCAACAATCTCCCACTTGTACTGGAATCTCTGTATTCATAATCCTTTTGTCACAATATCTCGATTAGTCATAAGGCAAGATTGGTGTCATCCTTATAAAGCCTAATCTTGTTCATCGGACTCTGATTTGATACTGACAATCCAAACGACTCGGGACAGTCCGTTTGAGCATGGCCATGCATTTTCCAGTATTCAAATCTCCGATTGGCCTAGAGATATTCACTCCATTTATATTGGAGGGACAAATTCCGTCTTGTTCCATCACTGTAAACTACTCATTTCATAATGTACCCAAACAAGGTCCTTAAAACTATCGCAGAACGATAGCGTTAGACAATGATCAAAGTGCATCAGTCCATGTGCAGTCACATGCATGCGAACTCAGGTCTAAGGACTATACTCTATAGTCGTAGTAAGAATCTCTTATGACACATATATAAATATCCTGAAGAGTTCTTATAAGCGGGTCTTGTCCGGTCGTATGTTCCCAAACATACACCTATGTACTGACTTTGATGCCGCGCATCTATGACACACTGAGACTTTGTCATAAGTCACGTACCAATCCAGTCTCACACGGTTGTTGGTGTTCCAATTTCAACAACCTTCGACTAGGGACGGGATGATATAAAACATCTATCAAATATAGGGTCTCATGATCAAGCTAAATGACTTCGATGACTCAAGATCAAGTCATTTACTTCGATGACCTATAAAATGGTTCATATCATTTTGGAACGATTATTTCATCACAGTTAAAATAATCTTGAAATAATAATTTCATTAAACATAAAATGTTTTACAAGAACATATCAAATAACTAAATAAAGCCCTCAAACTCCCACTCAAACTTAGATTACATTTCAACGTTTCTAATGCCTACAGCTTCAGTCAGGAACTCGAGCTTAGGCCTTGGGAGTGGCTTTGTCAACGGATCAGCGACATTATCATCTGTCGGGACTCGGCTGATCTTGACTTCCTTTCTATTAACGATGTCACGTATCAAGTGAAATCTTCTTTGAACATGCTTGGATTTCTGGTGTGATCTTGGTTCCTTTGCCTGAGCAATAGCACCATTGTTATCACAAAACAGTGCCAGAGGCTCAGCCGCATCTGGTATCACACCTAGTTCAATGATGAACTTTCGTATCCAAACAGCTTCCTTCGCAGCTTCTGAAGCGGCGATATATTCAGCTTCTGTAGTGGAATCAGCAACGGTGTCTTGCTTGGAGCTTCTCCAACTGATTGCACCGCCATTCAGACTAAAGATATAACCGGACTGTGACCGGAAATCATCTTGGTCTGTCTGGAAACTTGCGTCCGTGAATCCACTGACTTTAAGCACATCACTTCCACCGTACACCAAGAACTTATCCTTAGTATGTCTCAGATACTTCAAGATGTTCTTTACGGCAATCCAATGGTTTTCACCTGGATTTGACTGGTATCTACTCGTCATGCTCAATGCATAAGCAACATCAGGACGAGTACAGATCATGGCATACATGATAGATCCTATTGCAGATGCATAAGGAATATTTTTCATGCGCTCAAGCTCAGCAGCCGACGTAGGGCTCTGCTTCTTGCTTAGCGTTGTGCCATGTACCATTGGCGTGAAGCCCTTCTTGGAATCTTTCATGCTGAATCTTTGCAGGACTTTGTCAATGTATGAGTCTTGACACAAGCCTATCAGCTTTTTAGATCTATCTCTATAGATCCTAATTCCAAGAACGTATGCGGCTTCACCCATGTCTTTCATGGAAAAACAACTTCCAAGCCAGTCCTTAACGGACTTCAGCATTGGAACGTCGTTTCCGAGAAGCAGTATGTCATCGACATACATAATAAGAAATACTATCTTGCTCCCACTAGTTTTCTTATACACGCATTGTTCTTCTTCGTTTCTGATGAAGTCAAATTGCTTGATCGCTTCATCAAAACGAAGATTCCAGCTCCTCGATGCTTGCTTCAATCCATAAATGGATTTATGAAGCTTGCATACTTTCCCAGCATTCTTTGGATCTATGTAACCGTCAGGTTGCGTCATATACACATCCTCTTCCAGAATACCATTCAGGAAGGCGGTTTTCACGTCCATCTGCCAAATTTCATAATCATGAAAAGCTGCAGTTGCTAGTAGAATCCGAATAGATTTCATCATAGCCACTGGTGAATAGGTTTCATCGTAATCCACACCGTGAACTTGTCTGAAACCTTTTGCCACCAACCTGGCTTTATAAATCTGGACATTTCCATCCACGTCAATCTTCTTCTTGAAGATCCATTTGCACTCGATGGCTTTTACACCAGCGGGTAAGTCAACCAACGAAAACACTTGGTTGACCGACATGGAGTCCATTTCGGAATCAGTGGCCTTGCGCCACTTAGAGGAATCTGGGCCCATCATGGCTTGATTGAAGTTCGATGGTTCATCACCATCAATGATCAGAAGATCATGACAGTCAGTCACGAGGAATCCTTGATATCTCTCGGGTTCGTGACGGATCCTCCCGGATCTTCGAACTTCAGGTACTACAGGTTCAGGCTCTACAATTTCTTGTAGGTCCTCCTGCTGCTCTTCCTCATTAGGTTGAGCAGTATCCTGTTCATCTTGAATTTCTTCAAGCAGTACCTTACTCCCACTGTCTTTCTTAGAGAGAAACTCCCTCTCAAGAAAGTTACAATCCCGGGCAACAAAGATCTTGTTCTCGGAACGTAGATAGAAGTAATAAGCCTTGGTTTCCCGTGGATAACCAATGAAGTAGCATTTGTCAGATTTTGGTGTAAGCTTGTCTGAGATCAATCTCTTGACATAGGCTTCACAACCCCAAATTCTGAGATAAGACAGCACTGGAGCTTCTCCAGTCCATAATTCATATGGTGTCTTTGCTACTGCTTTCGATGGCGCTCTATTTAGAGTGAACACTGCTGTTAGCAGAGCATATCCCCAAAGGGATATTGGAAGGTCTGTGTGACTCATCATAGATCGAACCATATCCAATAAGGTCCGATTTCTCCTCTCAGACACACCATTCCATTGAGGTGTTCCGGGAGGAGTGAGTTGGGATACGATCCCACACTCTCTTAGATGATCACTGAATTCTTGGCTTAAGTATTCTCCTCCTCGGTCGGACCGAAGAGCCTTAATGCTTTTACCAAGTTGGTTCTGTACTTCATTTTGGAATTCTCTGAACTTCTCAAAAGATTCAGACTTATGTTTCATTAAATAAACATATCCATACCTACTGAAATCATCAGTGAAGGTAATGAA
The DNA here is from genome assembly GCA_030180135.1 of Orychophragmus violaceus. Classification (NCBI taxonomy): domain Eukaryota; kingdom Viridiplantae; phylum Streptophyta; class Magnoliopsida; order Brassicales; family Brassicaceae; genus Orychophragmus; species Orychophragmus violaceus. The sequence goes on from CM058231.1 coordinate 83,018,096, forward strand.
GTACTGATAGTTTCCTCTTGCATTTGTGGACATTGGGCCACACACGTCAGTATGTATCAGGCCCAATAAGTCACTGGCCCTCTCGTTTGGTTTATTAAAGGGGGCCCGTGTCATTTTGCCCATCATGCAGGATTCGCATTTCTCACATGACTCAAAGTCAAATGAGCCAAGAAGTCCATTCGAATGGAGCCTCTTGATGCGTTTCTCGCTGATGTGCCCTAAACGACAATGCCATAGAAACGTTTGGTTCTCCTCATTAGGTTTGAACCGTTTGGTATTAATGTTATAAACTGGCGCGGATTGATCGAGTATGTAAAGCCCATTCGTTAGAGGGGCAGAACCATAGAACAAATTGTTGCGATTGAAGGAACATAATTTATTCTTAACTGAAAAATCATAACCTTCCAAATCCAACAAAGAAATTGAAATAATATTCCTGCTTATAGCAGGTACAAAATAACAATTATTGAGTTCTAAAATCAATCCCGAAGGTAAAGACAACAAGTATGTGCCTACAGCTAGTGCTGGAACTTTCGCTCCATTCCCAACTCGTAGCTCCACTTGTCCTTGCTTCAGCCTTCTACTGTTGCTGAGTGCCTGCATATTAGTACAAATATGAGCCCCACAACCAGTATCCATAACCCATGAGGTATTATCAGAAGTAGTTGTATTAACTTCTATAACAAAAATACCTGTCGAAGAAGTCTCGAGAGTCTTCTTCTTCAATTCCTTTAGACCTTCTTGGAATTTCTTACATTCTCTCCTCCAATGCCCTGGTTCTTTACAGAACCTGCATATGTCAGTTGGCCCAGCCTTGGACTTGGGCTTGGGCTTTGGCGTGTCCTTGTCCGCGACTTGGACAGCCTTGGCCTTTCCCTTATCCTTAGCAGAGGATTTCTTAAACCCCTTGCCCTTTTGCACCATAAGCACATTGGGGTCCTTGGCGGTTTTCCTCAAGTTGGGCTCTGCAGTCTTGAGCATTCCGTGAAGCTCAGGCAATGTCTTACTCAAGCCATGCATGTTAAAGTTCAGAATGAACTGATCATAGCTTGCAGGTAATGACTGCAGAATGATGTCGCAAGCAAGTTCTTGGCTGATTGGGCAGTCGAGTTTCTGAAGATGATCGAGATAACCCATCATCTTCAAGACATGAGGACTCACTGCCGCATTCGCAGCCAACTTACAGTCTAAGAGGTTCTTAACAGTTTGAAACCTCTCAGTCCTTGCTTGCTCCTGAAAAAGCGATTTCAGGCTTGCCATTATCTCAATTGGTGACAACACACTCTCGAACTGCATTTGCAGCTCAGCAGTCATTGTCGCCAACATAAGGCAATACACATCATTTTCATCTGACGAATGCTTTTCCCAAGCATTATGCAGAGTCCTGGCGGCATTGTTAGCAGGCCTCTCGGGGAGAGGATCACGAAGGACATAATCCTTCTTCTCCTGCTTGAGGACCAGCCTCAAGTTCCTTGACCACGTCAGGAAGTTCGTTCCAGTCAGCTTCTCCTTCTCGAGAACAGACCGGATTGAGAATGTGTTTTGTGTGCTTGTAGTAGTCATAGCTGAAATATATAGATAAAAAGGTTATTAGTTAAAATGTTCACTATGATTAATCTCGTATTAAATTTAATATGATTAATCATGCATTATATTCAATAACATAAGTTACCCTCAATAGAATATAATGATTCCAAGATCCACATATAACTAAGATCAAAGTGGGCCACTGGTCATCACCCAACCTTAGCTTATATCGGTAAGCCCTATATCGGCTAATTATATCCGTGATATAACTCTTGGTTGTGAATCTGGGCCCGAGGCCCAATCCACTCTGATGTCTCAAGGCCCGGGACTCCCGATGGCCTAGTCAAGAAAACCAGACTATACAGTCATGTAATCATTAATGTCTGGGACTCCCAATGACATTTATGAATCACAAACCGTCTTATCCACGCAAAAGCAGACACCCTCACACTGTAAGGCCATGAATACAATTGAATGGGCTTCGACAGCTGACATAGAATGGACAAGACATCCAACGCTTGATATTATTTGAGGTTTGTAGGTTTATTTAAAAAATTCATTCCCAAAATAGAAGATTACTATTTCGGGAAACTTTCCATTTTTGGAAACCTACTATTTTTGGAAACTTTCTAAAATTGGAAACTTTCTAAAAACGGAAACTTTCTAACTTTAGAAATTTCTTTAAAAATCCAAAACCCGCAAATCTAGAAACTTCTAATTTAAGAAACTTTCTAATTTCAAAATTTCGGAAACTTTAATTTAAAATCGACTTTATAATTTTATAAAATAAATTCTAAATTAATCTGAAGAAAGACTCAAATAATTGGCCCAATTGTTTTAACTTCTTGGCCCGAGGCCCAAGAATTGGTCCATGTCCAAGACATGACCCAATTGTCCAATTAAATGACATAACCGGTCTGGTTCATTAAAATTGGTCTAACCAAAATTAATTACTACGACGACCACAATTGTCAACCGGTTATTTACTAAACCGGATTTTCTCAATTTATTTGGTCCAACCAAATCAAATTAGAAAATCCTGGTTTAGGCACTAAATCCAATAATTCTTTCGACATTGGATTTCTTGTCCCGGTTTAACCAGACTTAATAAATTATTAAATCTGTTTATTAAACCAGGACGAATTAATTTTAATCAAAATATTAAACCGAGCCTTAAACCAACCATGTCGATCGATGAACCAACCGTGTCGATCGATCCATCAACCGCATCGGTCGATGCTCTTAGCATCGATCTTGCATCGATCGTGCATCGATCCTGTATCGATCGATGCTCTCACGCATGCACGGAACCGAGCCAAAACCCTAACCGTGTCGATCGATGCACCAACCGCATCGGTCGATGCACCAACATCGAACCTGCATCGATCCTGCATCGATCGATGCTTTCACGCGTTAACAGGGTTAGCCGATAGACTGTATCGACCGATCCATGCGATCGCAGTCGATACTGACTTTTGAAAATCGCATTCTACCAAATCAATATAGCTTGGTTTCTGCGATTTTAAGTGTGTTTAGGTTTCAATTCCTTGTTGCTTAAGTGATTTCTCTTATCAGTAGTTGATTCAAAACACTTTTAAACAAGAAAAACAATCCTAAACTCGAATCTAAACAAGAAAAACCAGAACCAATAGCTCTGATACCACTGAAGGAATGTTTAGTCAATCCTGATTCAATTCTTAGATTCAGATTAACCTAAACATGCTGATCTAGGTTCTCTTGAATAGAAACAATGATAGATCTCACCTTATACCTGTTTGCAGCGGAAAGAGATGGTATGTCAGAGATCAGAGAGCCACCGAGAGATAACTCCTCCAGAGGTTCACACACGCACACCAATCAAGAAGAAGGCTGCTAGGCCACTAGGGGAACTCGGCGCAGAGGGAGAGAGAGTTTTCGGCTAGTGTTTTTGGTTCTGAACTCGAGTTTTATTTATAAAACTTGTCCGGTTCCGTTTGGGCCATTTGGCCCAAACACCAATTAACTCGACGGCATTCGCGCACTGTGTCGATCGACACACCTTGTGTATCGATCGACACACAGTGGCTAAACCGTTTTATTCTCTCTAAGTACAGTAAATGCCTAGCACTTTTACCGTACTTCTGCTAAACCGTTCCTACACATTTTCCTGTTAGCTTAGGCGTGTGACCCATATGGGATCATATAATAAAGGCAATAAGTCCAAGACTTATAGATCATGAGCGGACTCTAGCAAGCCATCATGACCCCCAGTATTATATGACTTATGTCTGATCATTGACATACTCTTACTTTCTAGAGACAGTACCGAGATTACTGGACACAATTCCAACACTCATGTCAGTAAAATGATGGGTTACATTGACAACCTGAGGAAACTGGATTATCCAGTTAGCCAAGAATTGGCAACTGAGATCATTCTGCAGTCACTGCCGTCAAGCTATGATAAGTTCAGAAGGAACTATATCAAGAAAGGCTTAACGAAGACGCTGACTGAACTGCATGATATGCTCAAGACAGTTGAGCCAAACGTGAAGAGTACCCAGTATAATCTCATAATAGAGAAGGGTAGGTTTATTAAACCTAGTACTGACAAGGGTGAAGACAAAGTTGTCCAGATTTTGAATCATGGCAAGCGTGTGTCTTCTGAGCCCAAGTCAGATACCTCTTACGTTGGTAAGTGCTGCTACTGTAAAGAGACAGGGCATTGGAAGAGAGATTGCATTAAATTCATGGAAGATGATGAGGAGTTGAAGTTGATGTATGAGACTACTTCCTCAGGTATTCATGTTATTACTTCAAGTTCTACCTTATAGGTATTGGATACTGGTGGTGGCACTGATATTTGTGATAATATGCAGAGCCTAAGCAACAGTAGAATGTTGAAGGGAGGACAAGTGGATCTACATGTCTGGAAGGAGCTATGGACGCTGCCTCAGCCGTAGGGTTTTCACTTGTAGATGCCTTCGAGGCTTGGTTTTGTATTAAGTAATTGCTACAATGTACCTGCTTTAAGCAGAGTTGTTTTTCATTTTCTTGTAAGAATTTGAATGTTTTTCATTTTGATAAAAGACAAGTTTTTGTTCTTTTGATCTTAATGAAATATTAATTGTAGCACCCTATTCAAGGAATGGGTTTTATATCTTAAACCAAAGAGTGCCTAAATGTAACATAAATACCGAATTGGTTTAAATCTGATGAATTGAACCTGATTTTTCTTGGCATAAAAGTCTTGGTTACTGGACCAAAAGGCAAAGGGCCTATCTTAGCCGAGCTAGAGAAAGGCCCAAAGGCTTATTGGACCTTGAACATACTCATGTATGTGGCCCAATGAGCAGTAATGCCAGAGAAAATTTCCTGTACTTCATTGTCTCCACTGATTATTTCAGTGAGTATGACTGTGTTCATTTGATGAAACACGAGTCAGAATTCTTTGAAATAGTCGAAAGAATTCCAGAATGAGGTATAGAATCTGAGTGACTGAAGTATTGAGACTCTGGATTAGATCACGAGTGAGAATACTTAAGTCATTGATGGTGTGATCATCTGATTGAGTGTGAAGTCGTTTCACAGCTCATTTCTCCTGAAAACCTGGAGGTGTTTCTGTGAGAAAGAATCAGATCTTATCAGAAATGATTAAAGATGAGTCACGCGAATCTTCCATGATATTTTTAAGAATAACGCTCTAGAAATATCTAAGTTTACGCTGAAATAGTTCTACCAATATCAGTTGAAAGACACCACTTAAATGTGGATTGGAAATGATCCAAATTCGTCTTTACTGAGTATTTGTAGTTGTGCTACTTTGCTGGTTGTCCTAGGGAAACCAAGGCTTGTTACTTTTTACGTCCATTCCGAAAACGAAGTTAGGTTGTTCGGAATTCTGTTTTCTAAAAGGAAAGTTTCTTTCCAAGAAAAACAGTGGGAGTAAAAGTATAACTCGAAGAAATTCGAGAAATGCAGGAGGCTGCTCAACCTGTTGAGGGAGAGCAGCGGATGGATTTACAAATTTCTGTAGAATCTACACCTGTAGAGCCTGAATTTCGCAGATTTGAATCCGTCACTAATCCGAGAGTGATTTCTCGTGATTAATTGCCATGATCTGATGATCATTGAAAGTGACGAACCTGCGAAATTCGCAGAAGCGAAAGTGAGCCCTGACCCCGAAAAATTACACTGTGTGTAAGTTAGCTTCATCGATCCATTCATGGATAGAAGCAAACATATCGGAGTTGGAATCTTCGTTCTGTTGAAGTAGTCAAGGTTTTGACTTGAACATGAACGAAGTGGAACTGTGCGTTTGCTAATAGATAAGTGGGAGCGATATTGCATTTCTCATAGTGTATGTCGATGACATACTGATTCTCGGAAATAACGTTCCAAAGCTGCAGTCGGTAAAGGACAGGCTTGGGAGTTGTTTTTAATGATTGACATGGGTAAAGCCACGTATATTCTTGGACTTTGGATCTAAAGATAGAGATCCAAAAGAGCTGGTAGGACAATGTCAGGATTCTTAAATTGACAAAGTCCTACACGTTTTCAGCAATCCAAGAAGGGTTTTATGCCAATGTCACATGGCATTACGTTAAGCAAGAAACAGTGTCCCACGATAACTGCTGAGCTTGAATGCATGGATGAGATTCCATATGCGTCGGCAATTGGATCTATCATGTATGCCATGACACGTACTTGTTTTGATGTTGCTTTAATGTTAAGCAAGACAAGTAAAGACCAGTCAAATCCAGCAAAGAATCACTGGATAGACGTAATGAATATTCTCAAGTATTTGTAAAATACTTAGGATACGTTCTTGAGTTACGGAGAAAGTGAGGTGCTACGAGTCGGTAGAGTCTGAAAGGCAAGTTTCCAACGGACAAAGATGATTTCCGGTCACAGTCCGGTTATATCTTGTGTCTATCTGGCGGTGCAAGGCACTGTTGCTGACTCCATGACTTAAGCTGAACATTTCGCAGCTTGGGAAGCGGCGAAAGAGGTTGTTTGGAAAGAAGAGTTCGTCACTGAACTTGATGTGATTCCCAGCATAGATGAGACTAGCTGCACATCAGAGGTCCAAACACCTTGAGGGTAGGTATAACCTATTCCGTGAGATAAATGACAGAGATGTTAAGTAGATCAGCAAGTTTCAACGAATGAGAACGTTGCTAATCTATTAACGAAGCCACTCCTTAGGCCTAAGCACGAGTCGCGGACTGTTGCTGTAGGATAAGTGAAATTAAGATGTAGTCTTAATTTCAGTGGGAGTTAGTAAAGGGCTTTATTTAGTTATTGATATGTTCTTGTAAAACATTTGAGATGTTTAATAATAAAATTATTATTTCAAGATTATTTTAACTGTGATGAAATAATCGTTCCAAAATGATATGAACCATTTTATAGGTCATCGAAGTAAGTGACTTGATCTTGAGTCATCAAAGTCATTTAGCTTGATCATGAGACCCTATATTTGATAGATGGCTTATATCATCCTGTCCCTAGTCGAAGGTTGTTGAAATTGGAACACCAACAACCGCGTGAGACTAGATTGGTATGTGACTTATGACAAAGTCTCAGGATGTCATAGATGCATGGCATCAAAGTCAGTACATAGGTGTATGTTGGGGTACATACGACCGGACATGACCCGCTTATAAGAACTCTTCAGGATATTTATATCCGTGTCATAAGAGATTCTTACTACGACTATAGAGTATAGTCCTTAGACCTGAGTTCGCATGCATGTGACTGCACATCAACTGATGCGCTTTGATCATTGTCTAACGCTGTCGTTAAGCGATAGTTATAAGGACCTTGTTTGGGTGTATTATGAAATGAGTAGTTTACAGTGATGGAACAAGACGGGATTTGTCCCTCCAATATAAATGGAGTGAATATCTCTAGGCCAATCGGAGATTTGAATACTGGAAAATGCATGGCCATGCTCAAACGGACTGTCCCGAGTCGTTTGGATTGTCAGTATCAAATCAGAGTCCGATGAACATGATTAGCCTTTATAAGGATGACACTCATCTTGCCTTATGACTAATCGAGATATTGAGACAAAAGGATTATGAATACAGATATTCCAGTACAAGTGGGAGATTGTTGGAATTATGTCCAGTAATCTCTGTACTGTCTCTAGAAAGTAAGAGTATGTCAATGATCAGACATAAGTCATATAATACTGGGGGTCATGATGGCTTGCTAGAGTCCGCTCATGATCTATAAGTCTTGGACTTATTGCCTTTATTATATGATCCCATATGGGTCACACGCCTAATCTAACAGGAAACTATGAAGGAACGGTTCAGCAGAAGTACGGTAAAAGTGCTAGGCATTTACTGTACTTAGAGAGGTTAAAGGGCCTGATTAAATTTAAGGGATTTAATCAGACTGAGACTTGGGCCCAAAAGCCCATGAGAACTAAGAGGGGTTTTAATGAATAAAACCTGACCTAGCTCTCTAATTTTTCAAAAAAAAAAAAAAAAGGTCTGCGCCTCCCTCTCTCTTCTCTGCGTCTCCCTCCCTGTGGTCTAGCAGTCAACTTCCTGAAGTGTGCGTGTGTGAACCTTTGGAGGAGCTGTCTCTTGGCGGTTCTGCTGATCTCTGACTCATACCTCTCCATTCCGCTGCATAACAAGGTATAAGGTGAGATCTTTTATGATTCAGCAAGAGAACCTAGATCCAAGCATGTTTAGTAGGATCAATCAATGAGTAATTGAATCAGGATAAATTAAACAATCATTCAGCCCACTTCCCTTGTCAAAACCCTAAGGTTCCCCTCCCTTCTTCTCCGTTCGGCAAAGCCCTGCTCCCATCCTGTCGCAACCAATACATCTCAAGACCAGATCTAGTGTTCCTCCATCATTTAGTTTCAAAGGTAATCCTGAAAACCCTTTTTCAGATCTGTTTTCTTTCAACCCGAACACTAAAATCTCTATAACTTTTTATCCGTGATAAATCTGAAAAAGGCAAGACCATCATCGCGTTCCACTCGACGAGACGAAGCCAACGAGACTAGCCACACCTTCAGAAACCACATGACGCGCCTGCACGCGCCAGTAGAAGACCGCGCGTAGATCTGAAGCGCCGCCGGAAGTCGCCACGCGCCGCCGCCGCCGTCCGCCGCAATCCGCCGCCGAAGGTCCGTCGTCACCGGTCACCGTAGCCTCCGCCGCCGGTCATCGAGTCGACTCGCCGGCGACCGAGTCTACTTGGTTGACCGATGGGTTGACCGACCAGTTCGGTTTACCTGGTTTGGCCGGTTGGATTCATTCGGTACGGTTAATACGGGTTGATCCAATTTCCATTTCTGATTTAATCCGGTTTGGTTTGGTTTCCAATTTCAATTCCAATTCCGGTTTAGTTCGGTTTAGGTCGGTTAGCTGGTTTGGGCTGGTTATTTTAAATTGATAATAACTAGTTCATCCTAAGCCTGATTTGAACGAAACGAGCGTAATTCCCTTATTTTCCGTCCTCTTTCCAGATTCGATGTACGTTTGGGCTAATGGAACTTTACAATTACGATTTTTCCCTTCCTTGGCCAAGGTGGGTATCGGTCTTGACCCTTGCTTGCTTCATTCGATTACGGACGATAGTCTTTTGTTAATACCGTCTTTCCTAGGTAGTCTAGGCTAGTAATACCGGTGATTGATTTCAAGAACGTAGAATGCTAGGTTATCGCTTAAACCGAAAACGTTGCTTGTGCTTGATGGATATATGTGTGAAGTAGTCTTGTGGTAGGGCCCCCGAAAGGGTGTTGAGTGGCAGGACGCGTATTACGGGATTGTGCGCGTACTTTTTATCGTCGTGAGGGGGTCTTGGTGAGCCCCCCACCATGTTGAGCTTCGGGCTGTTGTTGAGATTCAGGCTGTTTTGTGTGAACTCCGGGCCATGTTGAGCTTCAGGCTGTTGTTGAGATTCAGGCTGTTTTGTGTGAGCTTCGGGCTGTAGGTGTCCAGGAGTGTGAGGGATATGGGGCCTGGTAAGCACGAATGGACTTAGAATTGTGTGGTGAAGCCTTCGGGCGTGATTTCAAGATGATATTATCTTAAGACTTGTGATTCGTAATTGTGTGGCATAAGCCGGGATCGCGGGTTCTTTAAATCCGCCCTTGTGGGTAGTTGTGTTTGAAACAATTACTCAATCCTCTTTCCCTTTCTCTGTCCCCCTTTTTTAAAGGTCCGGATGCGGGATTGATCCGTCGCGTGACGTCATTGGTGGATTTGAATACGAATGAAGCGCCTGGGAATCTGGGATCAGTTGGAAAGACCGGTTGGTCGGACCGAATCTGGTTCGACGGGTGTCTGAATGCCGCGTCTCCGGTAAACCGGGAGACGGGTGTTAAAAGCATGCTCTCTTATAAAGGATCACAAACGATAGAAAATTGAGAAGTGGAGACTTTGCAGGAGTATGGGAAATTAAAATGAGCTATTTCAGTGATACAAGAAAGACACTATTAAGATCTATGGGCTTCCAACCTAAAACCAATTGGTGATAAGTGGATTGGCCCATATCTCTTACATATTAAGTGAGATCCCTTCCAACTACCAATGTGGGACTTATGTCCTTAATACGCCTCCTCGAGATAATGGTTTTTTGGCCATTAATCTCGGAATGCTCGGGCTTGGATCGACGGCACCAATTTGGGCCTGGCTTATCGATGGATAGACCAACTTTGGGTCGGATCGGGTTGGATTGCATGGATCGGGCTCTGATACCATATTAAGATCTATGAGCTTCCAACCTAAAACCAATTGGTGATAAGTGGATTGAACCATATCTTTTATATATTAAGTGAGATCCCTTCCAACTACCGATGTGGGACTTACGTCCCTAATAGACACAACGTTAATAATGGCCACGTCAAGAGCAGAGCAGAGTTTTATGGTTTTGAGAATCTGGCTGAGAATGGCACACTCAAGTTGAATGGATTTGAGAGTTTGGATGGGAATAGCCTTGATAAGTTCGTCCTTCCACCAAATTCATATTACACAACCTATATTCATGCGGCTCTACCCACACGACCTCCAGTTTGATCATTCCTTTACCGAACGGAATTGGATTCAACGTGGTGGTGTTAATAGATGAGATTCGTTCTGCGAAGTTAAAATCTTACACAACACACGAGATCTATGTAGTGACTTCAATAGCTATTGTGGAAAAATGTGGACTATCAAGTGAGTGTAGATATATTAGTGTTAAGGCTATATTAGTCTTTTGTAAATCCCTAGTTCTCACAATGTATCCTCTATAAATACTTGTAATCATTGGTCAATAATGTCAAGCTTCCATTTATACATGGTATCAAGAGCATTTACGATCCACAAAACCTATTTTTTTTTTTCTCGGCCGCCATTCCCCTTTCTCTTCTTTCTCTTTGCTCACGTCCCTGTCTTCATCTATCTTTCTTTCAATCATCATTCTCTGTTCCTCTTATCCTTTCTCACTCAAACAATGGCCCATCAACCTGTGGAAAACATCCTCAATACCGATGCTAATGCCATCCTCCATGTCAATATGACAAATGTTACGAAGCTCACCAACTCGAATTTCTTGATGTGGAATCGTCAGGTAACAGCTCTACTCGACGGATACAATCTCCTCGGGTATCTCAACGGTACTGCAACTCCTCCACCAATGATGCTCATGGTGGGTAACGTCAATTCTCCAAACCCGGCGTATACAATATGGAAACGTCAGGATATGCTCATCTATAGTTCACTTTTGGGGGCTATGACCACGACAATACAGCCACTGTTGTCCACAACAACCTCCTCGCATCAGATCTACACCACTCTCATGTCGATCTATGCGAAGCCGAGTCGAGGCCATATCCAGCAACTGCGACAGCAACTTAAGGCGTGGAAGAAAGGCACCAAGTCTATTAACGAGTACGTCCAAGGCTTCACGACCAGGTTTGATCAACTCGCCTTACTTGGTAAAGCAATTGATCTTGAAGATCAAATCGAATATGTACTTGATGGACTTCCAGAAGAGTACAAACAAGTTGTTGATCAGATCGAGGGACGTGACACAACACCATCAATCACGGAAGTTCATGAGAAGTTGCTCAATCAAGAAGTTAAACTTCAAAATGCAGCCACCGTCTCTGAAGCCGTACCGGTCACTGCAAATGCTGTCCATGTCAAGAACACCAAAGGGAACCAACCGAAACGATCGAGCCCATATAACTTAATATGGTATCAGAGCCCAGATCCATGCAATCCAACCCGATCCGACCCATAGTTGGTCCACCCATCGATAAGTCAGGCCCAAAATTGGTGCCGTCGATCCAAGCCCGAACATTCCGAGATTAATGGCCAAACGACCATTATCTCGAGGGGGCGTATTAGGGACAAAGTCCCACATCGGTAGTTGGAAGTGATTCTTAGTAATATATAAGTTATATGAGCCTCTCCACTTATCACCAATTGGTTTTAGGTTGGAAGTCCATATAACTTAATAGTGAGGACCATAAGTGGATTGATAGGCAGCAACAATGGGGCTCTATACATAAGTTAGTCACGATCAATAGTTGCAAGTCAAATATTGATATTCAGAGAGGCACAAACACTCAACAAAAACAACAACAACATAATACTCAGAGTTGCAATCTCATTATGTTGTTGTTGAGCCCGTTTCTCTTCCTATTTAGCTTTTGCTACAGTGTAGAAAACAATTATCGAAAACTTATGAATTTAAATGGGTTAAACAAAAAACTTATTCTCTTTTCCTTCTTCCTCTGATTCCCACCTCCATTTATTCTTTTTTTTTTCTTTTTCTAATTACTTTTTGATAGATACTGCATCTATCAGAAAAGATTTGAGAAAACATAATTCAGAATATTTCAAAATATTTGAAACAAGGAAAACAACAAAATTCAAAGTATTAAACATAAAACACCAACATTTTTCTCTCTTATGAGCGATAATTAAAGCGATTTATAGCCGTTAACTTTCCGTTGTCTGCCTTTTCTTCTGCCGCTGTCGGGCTTACTTATTGGCCCTCTTTCGCGATGGCGGCTCAGCCATCTCCAAATCTGCTTCTCCCACTTTTGCCTCCAGATCGGCCACCTCCGGTTACTCAATCCCACCAAACCGCGGTTAATTTTTCTCCTAAATCTCCTATTTCTGCAATTCCGATTTCGGAAGCGGCAGTTTCATCTCATCCTTCTACATGCATTTCAGGTCTTAACCCAGCAGTTACTCAAGGTCAATCCGACTCCTCACCTGGAAAACAAGCCCAGTGAGTCTCTGTTATTTTTTTTTTTTTTTGACAACTCAGTCTCTGTTAGTTATACAATAAAAATTAGTATTAGTTATACAATAAAAATTGAAGGTTACGCTATTTTGTGATTAAAATATAACATTTAAAATCATAATTATAAAATTAGATATAAAATCTAATTTAGATTTAAGTTAAACTTGAATCATGCAAAAGTAATTGAAACCAAAAACACAAAAACTATATAAATCCAAAAGTAAAAGAAAAATTAAAACTCAAATCAAATATCTACATCATAATATTTGAAAATTTAAAAACTACACACAACAATAAAGATTTTAGAATGTTTAGTTTAAAATTTAGATTTTTAATTAAAAAACATATACACTCAAGGATGGCCATATACTAGTTGTTATAAAAGAAAAATGGGGGTTTACTACTCGGAGATGACAAGAAAGAGTTCTCTCTAAATTTTTCGGGACTTCCAATTTAAAATCAATTGATGATAAGTGGATTGATTTAATTTTTTTATATATTAGTCAATATTCCTTTTAACTTTCAATGTGAGATAATTATCACCTAATTGGTAGAGATTAAAACTCCATAGCCATTAATTTTTACAATATCTTAATAAGTAACTCTTTTAAGAATAATGACTTTTCTAGTCCTATATATATTAGTTAATTTTTTTTAAATTAGGAATGTCACTTAGAGCACTTCCAACCAAAATTTCTTAAGTTCTTAACTTAAATTAAATATAAAATAAATATGAAATAAAGAAAATATGAGAGAGAGAGTTGAAGGGTTCTTAAAAAAGAACCTCTAAATTCTTATTAAGAAACTCATTTCACATTTGTTATATTATAATTGGTATGTTACTTATTTAGTTTTAAAATTTAATTGTATAATTAAATTAAATTATAAATATTAGTATTTTAATTGTTTAGATATTACATGTGTATCTAACTGAAGGTGCTCTTAGAGCACTTCCAACAAGAGTTTGTTATATGTGTATCTTAACGTTAAATTATTAAAAAATACAAAAATTATAAAAGAAAAGGATAAGAGGTTCTCCATAAAAACCCCAAATATCTCAAAGAAAAATTCTAAGTATCTTATTAAGATATCCATAAAACATGTGTTAATTTTTAATTGGTTTAATTCTTCTTTTAAATGAAATTAAAAAAATAATATTAAATTGGTAAGAATCCTAAATAGAGGTTCTTACGAACGAGGATGCTCTTAGTTTCGGATTATTGTCTCCAGGGATCCTCCGTACTGGAAACAAATCTCATATGTCCCTCTATTTATTAGAATATTTATTAACATTATTTTTTAATTGAAAACTTGCGAAATTACTAAAAGACCTTACGATTTTTGTATAATTACATGGTAAACCGTCTGACCAAACCGCAATCAGATTTTGAACCCTAAATGAACCAAAGAATTGGTGGTTCACCCGATTTACCCGGATCGGATCTAAATCAATCGGATTACCCGCCCAACTCAAAGATATTTGAAATTACGATTTTAACCTCACTAAACACAAAGTAAAAAAATCACACTAAAGTGACACCGATGGGATTTGAACTCGGGTGGCTATATGAAATAAAAACACCGCAGCCAATGTTCTATCGTGTTCAATTGTTAATCTACTCAAGATATATTACATATAAAGTGATTTGGGGATGAGAGATCAATTCAAAACAAAATCTATTTTTTAGGAAAAAAAAATCAAAAACATTCGGGGAACATTCCAGTTTTTAATAAAAATTATGGGATTAAACAATTGCCCATTTAGCTTCAGAGTTGTAGATTTGCGATTTTCGTGTAATTAAAGTTGTACTTTGATATAAATTTTAATATTTTAGTTGTGTCCATAATTTTTGAATATTAAATATCATTTGGAAGTTTTAACAATTGCCCTTCGAAATCGTTTATCGTTTGTTTGAAGACAATGTAATATTTTAAAAGCTTTCATTGTTTGTATGAATTTTTCACATCAATAAAAACATTGATACGAAAAAGAAAAAAAAGTGAGAAAAGGAGAAGTGGGAAAAGTGAGGTGAGAAGAGAAAAGGAGAAGTTTAGTCAATTTTGAATTTTCCCGCCAAATTCTTGGTAAATTTTGAATTTTGCCGTTCTAGAAAAAACACATAGTTGTACATGAGTTATTAGTTGTACAAAATTTCTTAATAGTTGTACTTTGGCTGTTTTCAATATAATCAGTTTTACTCGAACTTTAAATTAGATTTCATAGTTGTACAGTTGATTGTACTCAATTAATCTATAAATCTAATGTTTCTGCATATTAATATGTTACAACACTCAATTTTTGTAAATTTATCCTCCTTACTTGTCCGCTATTCCAAAAATGATCTTGTAAGTATATGAACATTGTCTATGGAATTACTTAGTTGAGTGATTCTCAATCTAATTTGCTGTAATATCAACTATTGACCATGGTTAGGATGAAAGTGATCGTACAAGTTCAAATATCATATAGCTATATGTTAAATATTTTCTCCAATGATAATCATTATAATTACGATAATAACTCAGTTTTACCAACAGTTTTACACAGTTTTACCAGTTTTACATTTACGTAGTTTTATAAGTTATACTAGTTGTACTAGGTATATTAGTTTTACTATTTATTCTAGTTGTACAAGTTATACCAGTTTTAGTAGTTGTACTAGTTATACTAGTTATACTAGTTATATCAGTTAAACATACATCGGTCATACTAGTTGTCCCCAGTTTTACAACAACATGAACACAAATTTAAATCGATTTCAAGATCAAATTAGAACAATACAAACCCGATTCTACTTCTTAAATGCATTTATACTCAATTCGTAGTCCAAATCGACCAAGAATCAATGGCTAAACAACAATGTAGAAACTCATCAGTTGAATCTACCAAAAACAATCTCAATCATCCCAATCATCCCAATCCCATTCAAATGGAGCTGAATGCAAATCGAGAGGGAGCCACAAACTTATGTGGGTTGACGGAGCACGACGGAGGCGGCGATTGATGGTCGGAGACGCGACTCGACGGCACCGACGAGCAAAACCAGTTTAGAGAGACGACCCGAACTGGGAGAGCTGAGCGGAGCTGGGAGGGGGGGGGATGGGGAGGGGAAGCTCGGGATTCAGATTTTTTTTTCTTTCAGAAACCAAATCCCAATTCCAATTCTCTTAGACTCAATTCCAACCCAATCCAATCATAACCAATATTCCCATTCTAATTTCTGATTTACAAACCAAGGGTAAAAGGGTCAAATTACATTTCATTAAAGTGGAAAGAGTATAAGAGATTATTTTGGGGTAGTCTGGATTTTTTTTTAGAGTCATAAGGGTATAAGAGATGTTGACCCCTTAGTTTCATTAAGACATTAACATTGTCAGTGTTGGGGGCGGGGTCCAAGGAAAGTTTCCTGCTAAGTCGGAGTAACGACTTGTAGACCATAACATGTCAAAGTCAACGTTGGGTATTTTTTTGGGTCAACGTTGGGTATATATATATCATATTTAAAATCCGAAAGTAAATTTCCCACACCTTCTAATTTCTGAGTAATAAATTAGGCGGTAGGCCCTCTAATGATTTTTTTTTGTTTTTGTTTTTGGCAAGGTTCTACGATTTTAAAGGGAGGTTTTAGGCTACCTCAAAAACCTGTAGATTTTCGTATGGATTAAGCTGGTAATGGATAGAATTGTAGCTAGTATGACAAAATGGTCGGGTAGGAGAGGGAAAACTACTCCGGTCCGGCGGTCAGAGCGTCGTAACGCGGGGAAACATATCTATGATGACGCAGCGTCTTTGTCTAGCTCGTCAACTAAAGATCTCTCCTTTTCGACTTGTTCTTCTTTCGTGACGAGCTCTCTGGGGTTCCCAGATCGAACCAGTTTCCGAGATATGTCCCTTGATGAGTCTGGTCCTGGCGATTTGGCTATTTATGTTAACGCCATCGAAGCATGTCTTAATGGTGATGCTTATTCTTCGAATATGAGTTCCGAGTCGAGCGAAATTGGGAGTTTTAGGAACTTAGCGGATAAGGTTGTAGTTGATGGTGTAGAAGAGAACAAGCGTGGTCTTGAACGAACACCGACTATTACGGTAATGTCGAGAGATTACCTTGTTCCCAATCCCAGTGATGTTGTGGATGTTGGTGGTGGTGATGGTGGTGGTATAAAGAGATTAAGACCACCACTTCATCCGGCTAAAAGACCTTCTACTGATCGTCAATGTAAGTTCTTAATTCTGCTTACAGAATGAATCTAGGGTTTGATTAACTAGTTCGGCTGAGGCAGACAATTAGCTCCTCAGGAAGTTATGGACAGCCTAAAACTAGAGTGTTTTAGGTCATTAGAAAAGCTTTTAAAATTCTCTCAAAAAGCTTTTAAGAATTGTGTGAAAAGTGAATGCATTGTTTCAATATTTGAAGATTATCAAGGATCATCTTCCGGGTCTATCATCACGTCTTGGCAGAAGGGTCTGCTTCTGGGACGAGGATCATTTGCCGCCGTGTATGAAGGCATTTCAGGGTAAGTCTTATTGATTGCTATGGTTAAAGAAAATAGACTTTATACGGTGCAAAGCGGGTTTTTTATGCCTTTGGCTGATGCCGACCAAGATCCTTTTTGAAGGATGTGTTTATGTTAAATATAGAGATGGGGACTTGTTTGCTGTCAAACAAGTTTCACTACTTAAACAGGGAAGTCTGGCACAAGAATGCATACAACAACTCGAAGTGGTGAGATATTCTCTCATTGATCTGTCGAAAGTAAGTTGCTAATCTTCCTTGCTTTTTTTTTTCACTCTATAGGAGATTGCATTACTTAGTAAGCTTCAGCATCGGAATATCGTGAGATATCGTGGCACGGCCAAGGTAAGATCCCGTTCTACACGCATTTCTTTGCTCAATCAATAACGTGTAATATACAACGCCTTTGGATGTTTGCAGGATGAGTCAAATTTGTACATCTTTCTTGAGCTTGTATCTCAAGGGTCCCTTCTTCAACTTTACCATAGATACCAGCTTCGGGACTCTGTAGTGTCCAGGTACACAAGACAAATTGTTGATGGCTTGAAATATCTCCACGGAGAAGGTTTTATCCACCGGTAAGACTAGTTGAAACTTTTTTCCACAAACTCCCTGCAATTCCTAAGCCTGTGGTTTTCCGGCATTTCATGTTTCCCTTACTCTTCTCATCTGATGCGACAAAGGGACATCAAATGTGCAAATATATTGGTGGACGCCAGTGGAACTGTTAAGCTTGCAGATTTTGGATTGGCAAAGGTTCTTTTTCTTTTAAAGTAATAACTTGGTATATCGCTTACCCCGTTTCTTGATACTTGTGTTATTTTGTTATTTAGGTGGCATTATTGAATGATATTAAGGAGAGCAAGGGAACTCCATACTGGATGGCTCCAGAGGTATTGGTTTGGGAGATTGTGACAGTTATTCTTTCTACTCTTTTGATTATGTGAATACAATGATAAACAAACATATCTCACTTCAACAAAATTGTTGGATCTCGAACTTTGCTTTAACTCGTTATACTGAATTACTGATGTTTGACATTGGTTGCTCAGACATATTTTGCCGCGAATGCTTTGATCTGTGCTTGATAACATGCTTATGTATCTTGTAAGTATTTGATTAAGCCGAAACTAGTTTTAAATTTCGTTTATTTCAGATGGTTTTTATAAACTGTACGTATGTAAGTAGTAATCAAACGTAACAGGTTCACTGATATGTTGATCCATACTGTACTTGTATGGTTGATTCTAAATAAAACAAATTTGATCAGGTTATTTACCCATTCCATACCGACGGGTATGGAATTTCAGCTGATATATGGAGCCTTGGGTGCACAGTGCTGGAAATGTTAACTGGTCAGATCCCCTACTGCAATCTAGAAAACCCCGTAAGTCATCAGGATTTTCAAAACTTTCTTTTTATAAAATAGGGACATTCTCGTTCGACTTTTTAGCTATATGTGCTTCTGTGGAAAGAAACATGTACAAAGCATTTAACTTTGTTTAATATTCTTTTTTCTTTATGGGATTTTCCCAATAAAATAAGATTTGACGAGAGAATTTGTGCAAACGCGCAGGCTCAAGCCCTGTTTAGGATCGGAAGGGGTGGGCTTCCGGACATACCTGATACATTATCACCAGAAGCCCGAGATTTCATAACTAAATGTCTTAAAGTGAACCCGGAAGAGCGGCCAACAGCGGGTGAGCTGCTGAACCATCCATTTGTGAGAAGGCCCTTATCATCCTCAGGATCAGGCTCGAGCTCGGGATTGGGATCAGGATCCTCGTAATATATTGCCTACATTGTTGAAGCTTTTGGTTTCATTTTCACGAATATATCAGAATCATAATCAGATTCTAACATTGATGTCATTAATATATGAGATCAGGCGTAAGCAGAAGATTTGTGAGAGCTGAGACTCCAGAGAAACTAGAAACTATTGGGGAAACTCGAAATATGACTTTTTAACACACATCCGGTTCAGTTGGGCAGCAAAAGCTAAACTGCCTGGAGGAGAAATATCCTTTAGGTTGTTTCTGGCTCATTCGTTGGTTATTTGTTGTGTTTTGTGTTGTGTGTTGGGGCTTAATTTTAAAACTGGAGAGTGGAGACCATATTCTTCTATGAAAAATATAAATTTGTAAGTTTTCTTAAATGATAGTGTATGATCTATCCCATATATAAAGTGATGTAATGTAATGTACAATTTGGTTTTTGATAGTTCTTGTAACTCTGTGGACATTTTGTGTCCCGATAGGTTTTATCTCATTATTGTAAGGCCCTGAGTTTCTCTGTATTAGGAATTGTTTAAAACTTCCCATGGCTAACCCCTAATTTTTCGCCGAAGACATGATGCTCCAATCATTTATTCACGTATGGTCAACACTATCTTAGATTTTGGTCAAAACCACTTTTCTTGAAGTCTTCTTTTTGTTTGTGCAAAAACACTTTTATTCAAGTCTATAATTCAAACTTGGTTCTTAAAATATTGGCCCCTTGAATGCATTCGGTCACAACCAGGTTTGGAATAAAACAACTAATGGACACAATTATAAATTCAGCGGATATGGCCATGATACTAAGTATTCCCTTTAGTCGGTTGAATAGACCTAACTCGTTGGGATGGTTTCCTACAAAGTCTGGTAAATATATGAAATCGGAATATGACTTAGAGAAAGTTTCCTCTGGGAATGATGGGCCTACACTCATTCTGAACCTAAGTATCAAAAGTCTTCAAGCATACTCGTGAAAGATAAAATGTCCACCCAAGATTAGGCATTTCATATGGCAATCATTATCAGGCTGTCGTCCGGTGACAAATAACTTAAAGAGACGAGGGATAAAATGTGACACTCGTTGTGTTAGGTGTGGAGCAGAGGAGGAATAATCATGTTTTATTTGAATGTCCACCAGCAATTCAAATCTTGGCACTGTCTAATATTCCAACAAACCCGAAGATTTTCCCCACAACATCTATCTATACGAATATGGACTATCTACTTTGGAGATTACCCTTAAATGATGAGATGAATATCTATCCTTGGTTAATATAGTATATTTGGAAAAGTAGGAACAATATGGTTTATAGCCATATCGATCGGAGCCCTCAGGAAACATTAAGACTGGCAGAGATGGAATATGTCACATGGGGAGATGCGCAGTTAACTGAGGAAAAGGAATCAAGGACATGAATAGGGAGAAAGTAATTATGCAAATGAATTGATTCGCAATGGTCAGTGGTGTTTTGTGGATGGATCTTGGAAAGAATGTGATCAATTTACAGGACAAGGATGGTATAGCTGTTATGAGAGAGATGCTAATATTTTGATGGGGGCAATGAATATCAAAGCTAGTTTATCCTCACTCCATGCAGAATTCAAAGCCCTTGTTTGGACTATGGAATGTATGAAGTTTCATCAATACACTCACATTACATTTGCAACGGACTGTTCAGAATTGGTGAAGATAATGTCGGAACCAGACGAATGGCCAACTTTCTCGATCCACTTAGAGGAGTTCCAAGGAAGGAAGGAATGACTACTTTACAACATTTAAACTCATCCATATACCGCACACAAGCAATTTGATGACAGACAGACTAGCACAGAGTGCCCGCCTTAGACCATCATATACATTCCACGTTGGACCGGAGCTACCAATTTGGATTAGTGAAAGTTAGGTTTCTTTAGTATATCTTATTGACAAAAAAAAATGCATTCGGTCAATGGATTCTTTTGAGGGGTAATGAGGATTTGAGGGTGAATTGTTCCAACCATAAATCCTTAAAATTTTATTTATTTACATTATAATTTTTACTATTAACAAAAGTTAATAATAATTATAAAACTTCATAAATGCATATAAAATATACATTGAATATATTATACATCACAGAATATTACAATATTACATAATAAAAATATAAATTATATATAATAATAAAACACACATAAACACAATTTTTACAACATTACATACAACATATAAAATTACTAAGCATTATTTCCGTAATGCTTTTATATGTGTTCAATACACATTCTGAAGTGATAAATGAGTCTCTTTATTTTTTATGTATACATTACGCTAGAAATTGTTGAAATCAGGTATTTTCAATTACTGTCATTTCAGCAGTTATTTATCGCGTTGATCTTGCATTTCTAATTGCTGAGTTGATATCACGTTCATCCTCGATGATCATATTATGCATTATGATACATGCTGTCATTATATCATGCATTTATTCTTTCTTCCAGTAACGTGATGATCTACTATGATAGCAAACTTAGATTGTAGAACACCAAAGGCATGCTCGAGTAGTATTTTGGTACCACTTGAAGATATGCAATATTTATGTGTTTATGTAATTTGCATTAATTTGTGTCAAGTTTGTTTATTTTTTTTATTTTGTGTAAGTTTTATTTAATGTAATTTTCTATTTCATGAACTTTATTTTAATGTTATGTAATATTTATCTTATTTTATTTTATTTTCGTGTAGTGAAGTTATTCTAAATTAAATTTAGAACATGTATTTGTGGAAGACATAACTAAAAAGATCAAAAAAAATAAAAAGAAGGTTTGAGGTTTTGAATAGTAAAACCTCACAATTTGAAGATTTGATGATGGGTTGGAATGCCACAAAACTCAAAATTTGAGGATTTGAGGGTGGGTTGGAGAGGCCTTTAATAACAAAAATTCTGGACTCATTTTCAGATATCAAATAGTGTCATATGTTTTTGATATGAATAAGAAATTATCGAGGGAAGGGTCCGAGGTCAAAGAAGAGCTTTTCAAAAAAAAAAAACGAAGGAGTTGGAAAAGTTAGGCCTTTCTGCTGAGATATCTCGAGTGAGAGAGGCAAACTTTAAGAGTCAGATTGCTTCTCTCTCCGGACAAGTTGAGTTGCTCGAGACTCATAGCAAGGAGCTCAAAGGTTGCAAAGAGAAGTTGACAACTGAGCTCGTGGAAGAAAAACTTCGACGTCTCGAAGAGTTGAAGAACGAGATGAATATTTCAACGCTTGAGCTCTGCAAACCCTCAATGCTCGTCGCATTTTGGCTACCAAGTACGAGTATAACCTATGAGAGTTAAAGGAGGCGTCCGCCGCGAAGGATGCTGAGAGCGATGATTATATGAACTTGAGTCAGTACTTTGGGACCCTGGATTATCTTCGAGTACTCCGGGACTACAAGGGGGTGCTTCTTCTGGATGAGGTCTTCAACGAGCTTAAGGAGAAGAAGAGAGAGTGACATGAGGCGATCGACCTGATCAATGCTCCAGAATTAAGCGATAGTTTTTAATGATCTCATCGGTCTCGAGCGGAGTGCGCGATGTTAATCCTCCTTCTCCTCTTCCCATTCAACCCAATCTTTCGTTCCGCAAACCGACGGTTCCGTCCCATTTGATGAGTTTGGCACTAATGTTGATGTGATGTTGAAAGATGTGGTTGAGCCGCTGAAGAGCACTGAGGATGCTCAGCCTGCTCTGACGCGAACTTCTTAATCATTGCCCGCGGTGAAGCCTTCCTAG
Source organism: Orychophragmus violaceus (assembly GCA_030180135.1). Taxonomy (NCBI): domain Eukaryota; kingdom Viridiplantae; phylum Streptophyta; class Magnoliopsida; order Brassicales; family Brassicaceae; genus Orychophragmus; species Orychophragmus violaceus. Next base: position 83,040,921 of record CM058231.1, read on the forward strand.
ACCTTGGCTGCTCATTCGACAGAAACAGCTCAAGATCTTCCTCTAATGGCCTAGGACTTATTTTGTATTTTATAATATTTTTTCTTTTGGGGTAGTAGGATCTCCCCTTTTTTGTAGAACTTATTTGAGGTGACGATATCCCCCTTTTTAATCCGGAATGGGATTTAGCTTTATTTTCATAGAATCTCTTTTTCAACATTTCTTAGCTAAATTTTGATCATTAGAAAGCATAAATTAATTTTCTTTAGACTGAAATTTTATTTTAATAACGAAGAGCTTTCGAACTGGTTGCGGTAATTCGGCGAATAATTCTTATTTAGCGAGGACTAACTTCGCTTGTGAACGATGTTTTGTTTGTACTCCGAGTGAAAACTTCGAGAGTTCTTATGAGTGAAGTTAGGATCATCTCATTATTTGTTGTGAGAAGGTCTCAGACTTGTTTCCCGAGTGAGTACTTGGTTTTTTTTAGTGAGAGCTCGTTTTTGGTTTGTGAGCAAAGGCTCAGTTTTTTGAATAAGTCGGTTGTCAGTATTTCTGTTTTCAAATCCTGTGAAGGATTTGATAAAAAAGACTTTATTTGCTTATGAATTTTAACATAGAGTTCGACTTTGCGAGTATTTTCTCGCCAATAGTGCAGCCCTTGATTGCATCTTGAGAAAAAGTTTTGTTTTATTTTGGAGCTCGGCTTTACGAGTATTTGCTCGGTAATAGCGCGGCCCGTGATTGTACCTTGAAAAATGGTTTAGTTTTTATTACGCGTGTGAAGACTCGGTTTTGATTCATCGAGCGAGACTCGAAATCAGTTTTTATATATGTAACTCGGGATGGCTATGCGAGACATGTCAGCTTATGTAGTCCGTCTGAGTTTGAGAACGGGGGAAATTCTCAGCTTTTTCCTTGTGCCGATACGATTTGGATTGAGATCTTCGTCTTATGGTAAAGGTGAATGTTCTTTCATGTTGATGTGCGGATTTGATTGAGTCGAGCACCTGACAAGGTGCCGACATTGTTTAAGACAAGAGTTTTGTTTTTACAAACAAAAGTCTGTTTTTATTTATTACGGCTGCACTCTGGGAAGAGTTGCTTACGTACCTCGAAGACGAGGATCAAGACGTTCGTAGTTCATATTACATAGGGTAATAGTCTTTTTTGGGCGAAAAAACCATAAAAGAGCTCAGCCGGGATGCTTCGGCGTTATCGAGTCAAGACCTGGTCCTAGCGTGGTGCTTTAATTGTGTCGGTACTTACACTTCCCTCGGGACTTTTCCGTATAGTGGGTGGACCTGGTACAATCTTATTTTTTCTTTTCGGGTCAGAGGAGTGACGGATTTTCCGTTCTCTGATGAAACATAAGCTCGAAGTGGTTTGGTCTCCTCTGAGCGTGTGGACTCCGTTTGGAGTGTGGAATTTCATGCATTGATGGTATGTCGAGGCGACTGCCTTCATGGGGTGTAACCAAGGCGTTCCCAAGATGGCATTGTAGATAGCTGTCTTGTCGAAGATGACGAACTTTGTCATAGTTGCCATTCCACCGACGTAGATTATCAGCTTAACTGTGTCTATCGTCATAGTATGGTCACTGTCGAATCCGATAAGTGGTTTCACCTTTGGCTTGACCTGCAAGTTTTTGAAATCCGCTTTTTCGAGTTCTTCCTTGAAAATCACGTCGACCGAGCTTTCTGTATCGACTAGTATGCGGGAGATCTCGCAATCACTGTCAAGATATTGACTACTAGGGGGTTGTTGTGTGGAACGTAGACTCCGAGTGAATGAGAGAGGTACACCTTATTCGATGGTAAGAGGATTCACTTGGATGCCATGGCCTTTCGGTCGTACTCTTTGATTGATCACACCGAGTCCGAGCACAGTTGCAGTCCACCCATTTTCATGTTAATTTTTGGCGAGGTTGTGGCGCTGCCCGACCCTTGTCGACTTTGTCCCGAGGGCGCCTGTTATGCTCCATTTCTAGGGGATGTTCTTATGGCTCGGCTTCTTGGCTTTGATCTTCCCTTTGGTCTCCTTTCCCATTGGCGTCTTTCCCATTATTTTTGGGCCGTCGACCGCTCCCTTGGGGTTGACTATATTCCCTTTAGGATATTGATTCAGTAAATATTCGGCCAAGTTTCGTCATGATGCGGTATCATTAGAGTACTTTTGTGGTACTCGCAGTACGACCAATCGTCATTGCCATCCTTGGGTCGTGGTTGGATATGAACATACTTATTCCGTCCCTGCGACGTGCTACCGACAAAGAAGGCCGAAGAAGATTTTCCGTGAGTATCATCTTTGTGATTGGATTTCAACTTTCCTTTTCCTGGTGAGCCTTTTTTAGTCGAGCCTGAGTGCTTTCCGGAGAATATAGTGTGTTCCTCTTCCAACTCTATGAATGCTACATCTCTAACAACACATCTTCTAAGGACGTCGGCTCGTTGAGATTTAGAACCTTTCTGAAGTATGAGTTGTACCATAAGACCTTCCGAAGTGATCCCCTAGCCGCACTGTCGTCCAAATTGATTATGTATACCATGTCCTTGAATCGATCGATGAAATCTCGTAAGGGATCCTCTTGCTTCTGCTCGAGCTCCTATAGGTCAACATCCGATGATTAAGGAGTTATGTAAAGAGAGTAATGCTTCAGAAATATTTTTGAGAGCTGGTGAAAGCTATCAATCGCTCCCATTTTGAGTCACGAGAACCAGGTGAGGGCTGTTCAGCTGAGCTTCTTCACGAAGCGTTGGCATTGTTCAATGTCCTTCTCTTTGTTTGTGAATCGATTCCGGCCCATTGCTATCATAAACACTGTCATAAATTGACAGGGATCGGTTTTTTCCTTCGTAAGTCGGAAACTTGACTTTTTCGATATTTGAAATTCTCCAGTTCATGATTCGAGACGTGAAAGGCGTCTGTTGAGCCTGTTCTAACACACGATCAAGCTCTGGCGCCGAGCTAGCTACCCGATGGACCTTGGAGTTGACCTCCTGGATTTGACTCAATATGGTCGTGAGCTGATCGTTTGATATCGACACTGGATTGACTGAAGTGGATGCGATGCCTATAGGGTTCACTACCGAGCATGTGGTCATCTGAGGTGCTTCGGAAAAGAGGTACCTATTAGTGAGCGGTACTTGCTCTGGGGTCTGCTCCGTTGTATGTGTGCTTTGGCGTCCAAGAATTTTGTCTTGGAGCAAGGCTTGTTGAGTGGTGATCATTATAATTCACTCATTCGCTGCTTTGTCCGTCGTGGTCTGGTTTTTGGTCCTAGCGGTCGGGGCTGCGGCGTTTGTTGCATGCGCTGCTCTCGCCAATGACACTGTGTCGCCTGCGCGTATGGCGGTAGTTGTAGTTGCTACTTGAGTTATTCCTGCTATGGATGCGGTTGGGGCGTTCAAGTTTATTGCAGGTGCCACGTTGTCCTGTGACCCTTAAGTAGTTGGATTGTTACGGGCTTCATCACCTTGCTGGGACGGGTTGGACTGAGTTCTTTCTCCTCCCACTGTGTTGCTAGCATTGGTGATGTCGCCGGGTTACTTGCACTTCCTGTCTCCTGCGACGAGAGTGGTGTTTCTGTCATTTCCGATCTTCTCTTTGATCGTACGAAAGTTATTCTAAGTCCCCACAATGCATCAAATTTATTTGGGCCTAGCCCATGGGGCACTGACCCAATTTGATATCTCTAATGTATGGCACATCATGTAACATGGCATTTTGAAAGTCTGAAATTCACTGTTTTTGCATAAATTTTGTAAATCTGGTGACGTGTTTTTTGGGAAGTTACTTTTTGTTTTATTGTACGATTTTTTTCAAAAAATTAATCGGTTTAGCCAATTAATTTTTGGGTTGGAGAGTTCACATGAAAACTCTGGTGGCCAATTCGAATTGAACCCAATTTTAACTAAAGTCTATTAAACAATTCTTTACGAGCTGTACTAATGCATTTGTTTTGGAGAAATTACTTACTTGCATTAATCAGGTGCAAACCCACATGGATAAGAGGGAATAAGTTGATCCCTATCAAATATAAAAACTAATTTTGTAAGCTTATATTCCTTCCTAAAGAACAATAGCTATTGCCTTGTTTATTTTAGAGTTGATGGTGACAGCGACAACGACTCCAAACATATTCATTTGACAGTCGTTGGCAACATAGACCGTCGCAGCGACTCAAAACTATAGACTATTGACTCTGATTTCGATCGTTGGTTTTATAAGCCACAGTGCAGCGATTTATATATATATATATATATATATATAAAATTTTAACGATAGTCACAGTGACTCTAAAACGAACAACACAACAACTATCACGACTACCGACTGGAAAACATTGGACTAAATCCCTTGCAATGACCACCTAAACAAAGTTTGATCCTTCTTTTTGCACCAGTTGTTTTTTTTTCCAAATAATACTTATGGGCCTATAAATCCAATTTTAAATTGAAAAGATGGGTCAAGTCTATTTTTTGTTTGGTTTTGAAAATTTTAAATGTTTCTCATTGTTATTTAGATGTTTTAAAATATTTATGTATAAAATATCTTTCTTTTTATGTATGTTTTTGACGAAAGAATTTTCATTTTTATAGACTTTTTTTAATGATTTAACTGAAATTAAAAGAAACAACAAAAGCCCAAATATAACTAAAAATGGGTTTGGCTATCACGAGATTCAGTACCAAAAATCCTGAAATACAACCCAAAACACATTGAAAAACTCTAATTCCAAGCACGCTTCTGTAGGAAACGCCGCTATCACCGCGGAGGGGAAAATCCAACAGCTTAAACCACGGCCTAGAAATGATATTGGCATCACCTTTGGATGAAACATTAACCAAATAGAGGAGAGAAGAACTATGTCAAATTGTGCGACGAGACAAAAGCGAAGAAGTGAGGTTCAGAAAAATAAGCAGAACCTAATTTCGCACAATTGTCCCGATCAAACCTCACAGGTTAAGCGAGCATACCACTCGTCCCTCTCTAACATCTAACTAAATCCAAAGTTAAAACCGAGCATACTAATCGTACTAAAAAACCGAACATACCAATCGTACTCAAAACTAAGCACACCACTCGTACACAACTGAGCACGCTACTCACACTCAATAGACGAACACGCGTTATTGCCTTAAGACGAATCGCCGAAGCCGAGCGTGCGCTTTTTGTCTAGGAAGGAGTCGTAAATCTAAGCGCGTACCTTTTGCTTAAAACACAACAAATGCCATACAAGAGCAAAGAATAAGCTGGCAAAGACTAAGAAAACTCCATAATATAAAACGTGCACAACAACACATATCCGAGCTTACATTCCATTTTTTTAGAAAAGGGGGGGGGGATTTTAAGGAAAACAAGCATAAAAACAAAAAGCAAAAACACATGAAATAAAGGATTAAGAGGCATTGATATAATGGTCTCCAGTCTGATCTTCCGTTCGGTCCTCGATCCGATCCTCAGCTTGGTCTTCAGTCTGACCTTCAACTCGATCACCGACCTGATTCTCAACCCGATCCTCGATCATATCCATAAGCCCTGCTCAGCGAAGCGTGTCCGCCACCTCGGGAGTCATGGTCTCCTCGTTAGAACCATATAGATTCTCGACGATCACATGCAAAACAGACGAAGTCACCTCATGACCATGATCCTCTAATCGAGTCATCGTGAGATCCATTTCGTAAAAATCCGTAATCCGGATTGTAAAAGCTCGCGCGTAAGACGAACTTGATCAACATCAGCCTTCTCTATCTTAGAAACAGGAATCTTATTGCCTTCACGAGCGAGGAGCTTCAAAATCTTAGAAATGGCAACAGCCTGATTCAGCTTTAACAGCTTCATCTTCCCTCAAGCCTTCTCTTTCCTCACCTTCTGGATTTTTGCAAAACGAGCTTGGGACTTTTCGAACATCCTTCTACTCTCCTTGATGACTCCATGCTGGCGAGACGCCTTCAGACGAGCACACTCATACTCAAGCTTCGCCTGCAATTCTTCTAGAGGCTTGGCTGAATCATCGGCCTCCATCTGGGCATTAGCACAATTGGTCAGGTACTCCCTATTTTCAGCATCCAATCCTGCATTCTCAGAAGAAATCTCCTCTGTCTTCCTCTCCGGAATGGAAACTTTCTCCTCTTCAGCCTTAAGAGAACAACAGATCCCGTCCGCAGACTTCACCTGCTCGCGATAGCCCCTCAAGCTCGGAAACTGTTCTCTGAGCCCGAATAAGATCTTTTTCAGTTCTCTAATCAAGTTCTTACGACCGAGCTGCTCTCTTTCATAATGATCAAAGAGGAAGCTAAAGTAGCACAAACGCTGAAGGCAAACCAAAAAAAAGTTAGAAGGAAATAACAGAAACCCAAAAGTCGAGCCCACAAAGAAGACATACCCGAGTAAAGTCGCTGAAGGCATGTCGCTGAAATTCGGGCCTGAAGTCCTGATCGGTGGTAGAACGATCCCTGGTTGGGGAAGCCCTTAGATAACAAAATAGAGACGCGCACGCCTCTCCATTGTGGATAATCGAAACTTTCCCTGAATAATCGAAGGAAAACTGAAATCAGGCTGCCTTACAGCCGGTTGAGATCCAGAAACCTCGGTTTCAGCTTGATTACCGACCATAGCATTTCCATCCTCTGCTCGTTTAGCAGAACCCTCCACCACCGCAACGTTAACCTGCTCGGTAACTTCGGTCTCTCGAGGATCCTTTTCCCTTTTCTTCTTCTTTCTCTTTTTGAGAGGTGTCTCGGTAGCATTTTCAGCCTCATGTTCTGAGTTTCAACCCCATCATCGTTTCCATTGGGATGAGTTGGAGAAAAATTAGCAGGCGCCGACCTCTTATTTTTCCTCTGCGTTCTCCTCTCCGAAGACAATGCCGCCATCCTATCCACTGTCTCGCTCACCTCCTGATAGAGTCGATGATCGTGGTCATCCCAAAGCACCAATCCTGGAACCTCTTTGATCAAATCATCGTCACCGCGGTCTTGATAGCTGGCATTAATCTGTTATTCTCCGATATTCTCGTTGACATAGTCGACGATTTCAGCATCCATCTGCCCCATGTTCTTCTTCTTCTTCTTTTTAGGATAATGACGAATAGGCTCGTTGTTTAGCTCGATCAGAGACTCAATGGAATGAAAACACCAACTGTCAAAAAATAAAAAATCAGTATCGACTGAGAACTCAAAATCAAGGTATCACATTGAAGTACCTGCTTCGATTTGAGCAAAATATTTCTCCACTCTTTCAGCGTGGATATCCGGCCACTTCTGAATACCAAGCGCGGAAATCTTCTCGAGAGCTTTGAGAAAACACACTGGCAATGGAGTTGTAATGGCTGAGGATATGCAAAATAGCAAATGCGCATGAGTTAGTAAATAAAAGGGAACAAGCATAAACATGAAACGAGTACTACCATGATAATGATTCCATTCAGTCCTATACGGCCTCTCCGGGTCAGGAACCGATGCCTCATTAACTCACGAATAAAAATACAGATCCTGCCATGCATCCGTTTTATATGGTAATCCGGTAAAAAGCTTGAGACCATATCGAGATATCATGTTGAAATAGCGAGTCCCGGTGGTCCCATTATTCAACGAAATAGCTTCAAAGAACCGAAGGCTCATATCGTCATTGCATTCTGCGGATAGGACCATGGCACCGACCATGTTGCGAATCGCAGCAGGGCAGAGCTGATACATTGAAATTATTCTTTCTTAACAATAAGCGACGATCAGCTTCGGAAGAGGAAACCACAAGTGGCTCTCTCTGAACCAGAAATCATAAAAAAAACCCTTCTAGACAATGCCAGGGTCTCTCGTGCTCCTCAGGCAAACGAAGCTCGAGCCCAATAACGGGAGCACAATTCTCCTCGATCTAGCAGAGATCCTCCTTGGTACATTTGGTCTCCAAAACCACTCGAGGAACTTGAACCTTTTTTATTTTCTTTGACTTAGCCAAAATCTGTTGTGCCTTTTTCTTCTGAGCCGACGATTTTTTAATTTATTTCCGGACGGTGGAAGCAAGGCTAGCGGGACGTTGTCATCACCATAAACTTCATTCTTCAAAAAAGCCAGAGCTCGCAAAACTGCCTCTTCCTCGTTATCTGAATCTTCGTTGAGAAGAGTGGAAATTTGAATGCTTGGGAGACGACCAACACTTGTCGAAAAACAAGCTTGGTTAACAACCTCTCCGTTGCCTCAATATCGCTGAAGTTTCGGAATATTCGCCTTGAATGTTCGGAGACCGACCAAAATCCCTTGACGAATGAGCCCGGCCAACAATTTCAGCTGTCTGTTGAATCGACCTCGCTGAAGAGCTAGCTTGCACGATAGACGAACTAGACTGAACAGAATCCCCATCTGACAGCCTCACCGAGTATCGGTCAGCATGTTCGGACGTCGAACGAGAATTCAATTCGATTATCATTATAATATATATCAAACAACAAATATTTTGAGAGAGAAAGAGAAATTCTAGAGAGAAGGGAAAGCTAAATACCTGCAGAATGAGAGAAATGAAGAGCAAGAGGAGAAGAAAAGGGGTATTTATAGATATGGGAGTTTTTTCGAGAAAGGAAGACATCATTTAACCTAGGAGACTCCATTTTCAATGGTTATAGGTATCATCATTACACCTAGGACTTTTCGACCTCTGGCGCTTCTTACAAGCAACTTTTCGTCCTCCCGAGGATCGATGCAACATCTGGGAAACGAAAATGCACGAATAATGGTGATCAAGCTCTACTGTGCAGGTTTCATCCCAACCAAACAAAAACAATCCGGCGACTTCAGCGAGCTCTAGATCAACGAACTGGGGGTCTTACTGTTATGTATGGGTTTAGCAACCATCTACTAGTCCGGTCCAAACCTACTTTCTACACTATGATCGGCCCAATAAAAAGCCAAGTTCTTACTTAAAGAATACGTGACTCAGCTCGTAACCAGTTCTGCTCGGCCCGACTCAGCTTGCACTCAGACCTGCTCAGCTCAAGCTCAGCTCGCCATCTTATCCGACTCGGCTTCACATAGACAAAACGAGGACAGTTTGGCCCACTTTTGACCTTAAAAGTACGGCCGATTCGTCGCGAGCTCAACAAGGAGTCAACGATCCGTACAAAAGTACGACCGTATTTACTATAAATATGATATTTTTTTATACATAAATGTAACTCTCTCTCTCTCGAAACTTGCATGTCTCGAATAGTAAGCGAACTCGTCTATCGATGACCTCGCATCATCCTGGTCGTTTGCAAATCTTAATCCATTTTATAATAATAATAAAGATAATTTTTGACTCACAAATTTTAACCGAATACATTCATTTAACCTAACAAGATGAATATACTCACATTTGTGACGAGTTTGGTAATTACAGAATTTGACATGTTAATGTGTTTCTTTCTGTTGCAAAAAAAAAAAAATGTGTTTCTTTCTTTCCTTTTTAATTCTACAAAATTAAAGTATATAATACGGATTTGGAAGCATATCAAACAGTGACGGGAGAAAATCCTATATGTGAAGCTTTGATTTCGATTTATCATTATATAAACAACCGACAAGTTTGCTAACTGTTATAGATATTTGTGATCTAAATCTTATCAAGACCAACTCACCAATCTCAAAATTTAATAATTTATTTCTTGAGTAAGACCATATATATGGTCGATGATAAAGACGACAAGTTCTGGATGGATCGTATGCAGTCAAGAACATCATTGATTGCAAAATTCTCTTAACATACGAAAATCAACCAAAATTGTCAAAATCATTTGTATGTGTATATTATTATTTTTTACTTGGAATATATACTGTTATACAAGCCGACGACCAAAATAATGCTTCTCACATGCAAGGATTTTTCTGTCTTTACGGGCGGCGGCTTCTTCACGTTTCATACAAATAAGGGAACCCAAAAAAAAAAAGGGAACAAAATCGATATGATAAAAAAGGGAACAAAATCGATTTTGTTCCCTTATATTTTTTAAATATTATATTTATATTAAACCGATCTTTAACTGAGGATCAACTAGATTACAACCAAGCCCGAACCTATTAGACCTAATAAATTGAACAAAGACCTTCGACCCGGGTCTTAATTACGAATTTGCCCTCGCCACACTTAGAAGACAGACTGTTTCCACGTTGCCGCCGACGGATGTAAACCGGAGAAATTCACGGTGTACGACGAACCCTTTCTGCGCGGTCTGAAGATCTGACTCCCGACCGACTCTCCGGACTTACCATCTCAGATCTCCTCTCTCCGGCTTCCGACGAACGGAACTTCCACATAACCTTCCGTACTCATGCGGTGGAGCCGCTCCCGTCAAACTCCAATGGCAAATCTCCTCCGCAACTCTAGTCCGGTGACTGGCCTATCCTCTCGGATCTTCCCAGGATCTTCTTCCCTCTTGCTACGGAAATTTTTCCGGCGAGATTTGCATGCAACTAGGTACCTCACCGCCGATCTCCTCCGCAGTTGACTCGGCGTGGCCACCACCTCCTCAACACTTCGTAGCACGCCTCGCCCCCACCTACTTCTCCCCGATAGCAACAACCGCATAGATCTTCTCTTTCCCTTCTTCCTTGCGCTTAACCTTCCACCGTCAGTCCTCAGACAGTTTCCGGCCTCACGACTTACGGAGAATCGAAGGATCGAGGGAGATCTGTGCCGCGCCACCACGTTTGAAGAACCACACCACGCGAGATCTAGAGGAAGAAGGAAAAAGAACTCTGGAATATCCTCAGCCACCACGGTTGTTTAGTTGAAGCGCGTAGTAGGCAGAAGGTGTTTCACAGCCCGACAGACAACGCCGACGACCGGAGACTTCTCAAGAACCAAATAAAATGCTTTTTGTTCGCAAGAGGTACAGAGAGAAGTGATAGGTTTTTTTATTACAAAATCGATATTAGATATGTTGTTAGATTTATTTTTATAGATAATTGACGGGTAACATTATATTCAATTTATAGTTCAAAAAACATTATATTCAATTTAGTCTGGTTTCGATTATTTTGTTCGACTAGTAAACAAAGCACATGGAATTTTCAAATAATTTATATTGATAGAATATTAGTTAAATTATGTTTAGCTGCATCTAGATATTTAACATATCATAATCTTTGACCGGTATATTATAAATCGATAACAATATACTGCCAATTATTAAGGTATTGGTAGCTTAGTGGTAATGCAATAGGATTTTTTTTTTTTTTTGTATTTCGGGTTTAAACCACCCTTGATACGAAGAGTTATCCTTTAAATAAGGATTTCGAAAAACTGTCTTCGAGTCTGAGGGAGTTTATGGGCCTAAAGCCCAAAATTTCTACAGAATTTAGAAAAAACAATACTGAATATGTCTACCATATTGGCGGACCTAGGATTGGTTTAAACCGGAGTCAGTGAGTGTCAAAACTATAAATATAGGTTGAAGAAAGTAAGAGAGAAAACAAAATTAATGAAATGTCACTTGAATCTCCTTGCTTGCATTTGCATGTAGATCCACCATTGATCTACCATAAATGTAAAATAAATAAAAAGATTGTGGAACTCTGATTCGATCCGGGTATTCAATCCCACTGATGAGATGCTCAGTTTTGCAGTCAAGTTCCTTTCTGCTTGTGCACTCGAGAATGTATTAAATTTAGTATGGAATGATTCAATTTTTACTCAAATTTTAGATGATTTGGGTAAATTAGGAAACTTATTACAATTTTAATTAAAACACAGTAGAATTTCATCTAAAACCATGAAATTGGATTATTTAAAATATTGAATTTTTTTGGATAAATACCTCAGGGATTTTATTTTGAAAAATAAACTTTTTAAGCTACACTTTTGTCTAAGTAAATTTTACTAAACTATCCATTTTTGATGTTATAGAATTATTGCTACTGTAATTATGATTTTTCGTTTTCTTCTGGAAATGTTTTTTGTTTTGTTTAATCAATGCATGCAACAACACTTTTTTCTTCTCAAGTTAAAAAAAACAACACTTTTTCTTTTGTTTCAAATTGTCGTGATTTCTTTTTTTTCATACCTTTTCCACTACTTTCTTCACGAATGATGTACTTTACGTATATTTAAATGACATGAACAAATATATATAAAATAAAATAATAAAATAGTAACGATCACCATATAGAATATAAATATAGCTACAAAAATGAATGTTTCAATCTTAGAAAATTCCATACAATTGATGAGGTTCTTTGAAAGCGAAATCTGAGTATAACAAATACGAATTAAAAGCAAGACCAAGATAGATAAAGACAATTCTATTTTTTTTTTTATGAAAAAAAGATAAAGACAATTCTTCAAAAGCCAAAATTAGGTTAAATATTCAAAGTCTCTCAAATCGACTTATACAAATAGTGTGTTGACAAAAAAAAAAACTTATACAATTTCTCGATGTTATATAGACAATTATAATATTTAAATTTAACTTTTATTAAAATTTATAATTTCTAATTAAAAGGATAAAAATGTCTTAACACATATAAGAAAGTGCGTTTTCATAAAAGACAAAAGAGGTGTATTTTTCAAAATTTTAAATCATAAATAAGGTATTTTCAAATTATCCCTAAAATATTTTTAATATCAGTAGATTTTAAAGTATATTTTAAATAACGATGAATCTTAAAAAGGGAATAACTTAAAATTTGTCATTTTAATAAAACAATTACTCCAAATATCAAATTAAATACATGATAATTGATAGTTTCTAGACTGATAACATTTTGGAATTTAATTTATAAATTGGTACTATTAAGAACTTGATACAAAAACATCTACTAATAAAAATCTTGATATTCTTTCGAAATGATTGGATCACTACAGATTTCCTCAACCCAAAGAAGCATAATGACCAAATTCAATGTGATGTATATAAATTCTAAGAGAATCTTCAGTCTGACTGCATAACACCATAATAGTGTGATTTGTTTCCAACCCAACGGTAAGAAAATAAATCTATTTTTTTTTGTAAACAGTGACACGCTATGTTTGATGTAGTGTTTTTTTTTTTTTTTTTTTTTTTTTGACAACATTGTAAAGAATGAAACACTATTATTCTATCATCCATATCGGTGGTTCCGGCCCGATATGTGTGCTTGTTGACTGCCTCAGCCGAGCACTTCGTGCTAGCCTATCTGCTGTCTGGTTGTGAGTGCGGGAAATCTTGTGGAGCCTAAAGGTCTCGAAGAACATCTTCCTTCTCTCATACTCCTCTATGTATACTGCAAAAGCTGGCCACTTTTCTGGTTCAGACACTATCTTGACCACCTCTGAGCAATCCGTTGCGAATGTAATATGTTGTTGATTGAAGAATTCCATACATTCCATTGCCCAAAGTAATGCCTCAAATTCCGCATGTAGCGGTGAAAAACTCTGTCTGGTATTCCTTGAGCCCATTTGCACATTTACTCCTCCTTCATAACAGCTATACCATCCTTGTCCAGTAAATGGTTCCCCATCTTTCCATGCGCCATCCACAAAACACCATTGGCCCGTATGTGCCTCAGAAGTAGTGTCGTTACCTTCATTTTCTTTATGTGTGGGATTGGTAAGTTGTATACTCGTTTTAGCACCTTCCCAAGACATATATTCTGTTTCCGCAAGTCTCAATGTTTCATTTGGGTCCCGATCTATCTGATTATATACCATATCGTTTCTACTCTTCCAGATGTACCATAAAATCCAGGGAAATTGACCATTTGTTTCGTGCGGTGGCAACCTCCAAAATAAGTAATCCATATTTGTAAATAGCGCTTCTGTGGGAAAACATGCCGGATTTGTTGGAATTCTAGACAGAGCCCATGTCTGAAGTGCCGGTGGGCATTCAAAAAGAACATGGTTTGTTGTCTCCTCGGCTCCACATCTTACACAATATGTGTCACACCGCAATCCTCTTGACTTAAGGTTCTTGGATACCGCAAGACATCCAGACATAATTTGCCTTATGAAATGTGTCAATTTTGGGGAGCAGTTCAACTTCCATGAATGAGATTGTAATCTCTTGATATCTGGCCCCAAAACTGTCTCATAATTACCATTTTCTGGGAATGCTCTCTCCGTATGATACCCCGATTTTACCGAATACCTTCCTGATTTCGTAAAGTGCCATCCAAATCTATCCGGATGAAGATATTTACTAATTGGCATGCTCTCTATAATTATTGCATCTTCCGGTGCCATTACCTCTTGTATGAGTGCTTTGTTCCATGAACGACTCTGCTGGTTTATCAGTTGGTCTACCGTATCTACTTGAATAGTTGAGTTTTGTTTTCGGGTTGCTGGTCTCGGGCGATAGGCTGGTATCCACGGGTCAGTCCATATTGAAATGGATGCACCTGAACCCACCCTTTTGATTAGTCCTTTTTTAACCAGAGATCTAGCTGAGATTATACTTCGCCAACCATAGGAAGGTGAGTACGATCTTATTGGATCAAGAGGATCCGTCTTCCTGAAATATCTGCCTTTGAAAACTTTTGAAAAGAGGAGATCAGGTTTATCAATCAATCTCCAGAGTTGTTTAGCGAGAAAAGCTGTATTCGTATCATCAAAAGCTCTGAATCCAATTCCACCGTCATCCTTATCTTGACACATCTTGTCCCATGCTATCCAATGCATTCCTTTATTCCCTCCACCCGAACTCCACCAAAAGTGAGATACCACACTTGTTAATTTTTTTGTCACCGTCTTCGGTAATCTAAAGCAAGACATCACGTGATTTGGTAGGGTCGTGGCCACAGATTTTATGACCATTTCCTTTCCTCCTCTCGATAGATATTTCGTTGTCCATCCATTTACCCTCCCATGAAGTTTGTCCTGAATGAAGCTGAACACCTGTGTCTTTGCACCTCCAAGACTTTCCGGGATACCAAGGTACGAACCCATTCCCCCTATCGTAGTTATTCCGAGTATAGCTTTTAGTTCCTCACGTGTCGTATCCGCCACCGTGTAACCAAACTGAAGTGAGGATTTATCAAAATTTATCTGTTGACCCGAGACATCCTCATAGTTTTTTAGTATTCTTAAGATCGTCATAGACTCTTCTTTCGTCGCCTTACAAAAGAATAAACTATCATCCGCAAAGAGCAGGTGAGAGATAGCTGGACTTTTCCGTGCCACTTTTAAACCTGTTAATTGCTTCCCCTTTTCCGCTTTCTTTATATTTGCAATCAATGCTTCTGTGCATAAAATGAATAAGTACGGTGAGAGTGGATCTCCTTGTCGTAGTCCTCTCTCTGGAACAATATGTCCCTGTGGCTGACCGTTGAGTAAGACCTTATATTGTACTGTAGTGATACATCTCATTATACGATTTATCCATTGGTCAGCAAAACCCATTTTCCTCAGAACTTCCTCGAGGAAACTCCATTCTATCCTATCATACGCCTTGCTCATATCTGTTTTGATTGCCATAAACTTTCCTTTACATGATGGGTTTGTTCTTAACCCATGAAACATCTCCTGTGCTACCAGAATATTATCTGATATTAATCTTCCCGCTACAAAAGCTGACTGTGTTTCCGATATAAGTTTGGGCAATAGGATTTTTAGCCTTTGACACAAGACTTTCGAAATTATTTTATAGCCCACATTACAAAGACTTCTTGGCCGAAGCTCTGTCATCCGGGTGGGTCGTTCCGTTTTAGGAATTAGACAAATGTTTGTAGCATTTAACCGTTTATCAAAATCCCCACTCCTCAAAAAATCATTCACCAGTTGAGTTACGTCTTTTTTGACAATATCCCAAGATTGCTGATAGAACAGGGCTGTCATCCCGTCTGGTCCTGGAGCTTTTTCTGGATGCATCATAAATAAAGCTTTCCGTATTTCCTCCTCTGTAGCTTGTGCCATGAGTTTCTCGTTCATCTGATCTGTTATCACCGTTGGAACTTCCTGAAGGAAATCCTCAAATTCCGTCGGGTTCGTGGTTGCAAAAATTCTTGAGAAGTAATCTACTGCCACACGTTCTATCTCAGAATCCTTAGTTACCCACTCTCCCTCCGATGTATGTAATCCCACAATTCTATTCCTTGCCCTCCTCTGTTTTGTCAGAGCAAAGAAAAATTTGGTATACCGATCCCCGGCCGTATGCCATATGGTACGACTCTTTTGTTGCCAATAAAATTCCTCATCTTTGTATGCCTCCTTCAATCTATTTGATATCTCCCATATCTCATCTTGTGTTCGGTTATCGTCCTGTTGTGCCGCCTCTAACTCTCGTTGAAGTTCAGTAATTTTCTCTTTTCCGTATGGCAATGTATTTTTCCTCCATCTGGATATTCCACGTCTACACCTACCAATCTTGGTGAAAAAATCATTTCCCCTGTTATCCTCTTTATCTTCCCATCCCTGTTGTATCGCTTCCATTAGCCCTTCCTTACCGATCCATCTCTTATCAAAGTGAAATTGGCTTTTCCTTATTTTCTTTGAACTCTCAATCGTCGCAATTAATGGTCTGTGATCTGATCCCACCATTCCAAGCTATTCCACAAATGAGAAGGGAAACATCATGTGCCAATCCTCATTGGCTAAAGCCCTATCCAGTTTGCATCTTACGACTTGTTTTCCTCTACGGCCTCTCCATGACAAGGAATCCCCCAGATGAGGAAATTCTATCATACCGCAATCCCGGATCATATTGTTAAATGCCATAAATGTTGAAGCATGTCTTAGGGACCCTCCTTGCTTTTCATGATTACCTGTAATTTCGTTCAGATCTCCAATGATAAACCAAGGAATATCTCTAACCAAGCCAAACCGAGTAAGTCGTTCCCAGACTTGTCCTCTAAGTTTTTGTATTGGCTCCCCATATACAAAGGAAATGGCCACCTTCTTGCCCTCTACTTCTGCCTCAATATCGATAATCCTATTGCTGGAATAGATAATATCAACATTCTCTGCACTATTGTAATATAATGCAAGGCCTCCACTTGTTCCTATTGGCTCCACTGTGTGTATTTTGTCATAACCGAAATGAGGTTGAAAACCCTGTGTAAACCCGAAATCTTGTTTTGTTTCTGCTAAGAACAGGAAATCATGTTTATTTTTATGCCATATTTCTCGCAGATATGCAATCGTCCATTTACTCCCTAGACCTTGACAATTCCAACTCATAATCCGCATAATATACTTTTTTTTATGAAATCTGTTTTGTATCGATATAGCATCAAATAAATATCAGATACAATCCTTATTTTCCATTGACCGTCCCTGGTCCTTATGCTTACATCTTTAGCATATCCTTCTTCCCTTCCACAAATAATCCATAGATACCTGTAAAGCACGTCTTTGTGTCCCTTCTTCTCCATAATGACCCACATATTCCTCCTGAATAAGATTATACATAAAGATATACACCAGTCGTTTTGACTACATATGCACTTCCTGTAACACCACGAAACACACTTAGAGAATCCATATACTTTTTTGGAGGTCCATGCCAACATATCAACAGCCTCCCATCTCCGCCCTTGCCGTTGGTGCCAAAAGTGTAAGTTTATTCCAAACACCCTCCTCACCCGGGTAACTCTATCACTTGGTTCTCCAAGACTGTTGTCTCTCCTTACTGTGGATAGTATCCTTGTGTTTGATAATTGTATGCTTCTCTTGGTCCTTAATGTGAATTTTCCCATATCGATAAAACCACAATCACATACTTCGCATCTTACATACGGTACACCTTCCAAATCTGTATAACCTGAACTGCGTCGACTATTCAGAGATATCACAAATACATTTAGAACAAATCCACCAGAATCCAAAGCAACGTCCATATTAAGACACCACCAATAATAGTATCCTTTATTAATCATAACTTTGAGAAAAGCAACCAACGGTACAACCGTATACATAATCATAGGAAAATGAGATAAAGCAGAAACCAAATGCCTTTTCCTAGCTTGTAAGAATACCAAATAGACTGAGTATTCCCGAACTAATAACTGAGGCCTTATTAAATTCATAGAAAACTGAACTGATAAAAGAAACTCCTTGACATATCATGGCTTACTAATCTGAAGCCTTCAGATTGTCATTCTTGCGCGCAGGGTTCCTCATCTCCCCAACTGCTGCATCCTTCTCAACGCCGCCTGCACCTTTTGGTATGGTCTTCTTCCTTGGCGAGGTTAGAGTCTGGACCAGCCTTTTTTTGGTGAGCCGACCCATTGGAACATGGACTCCCGAGAGCATCTTCTTCTTCCCCTGATTCTTCTTCATCTCTCCAGCATTCTCCAGAGCAGCTGGTTCCATGGTACTCTTGTCTGCCTCCTCCACAGGATTGTTGTTAATCGCCTCTACAGTACCAGCCTCTGTCAGAACATCCTCCAAATGCTCATCCCCCTCTAAACCCAAATCATTCCCATCCTTGTTCTGTCCTACCAGTTCTCCTTCCTCAATCCTGACTAATCCTTCTTCTCCATTCTCTGAGGATCCCAGTAGGTCCATCAAAGCATCAATGCTCCCAATGCTCCCAAATTTCACAAAACACTAAAATTTATATTATTTTATTAATGCTGGTGGTTGACACCGGCGGCTGGCAGTAGGCAAACGAACAAAAATTTACCGCTAGACGCTGCCGCCAGTCGCCAGCCACCATCCGCTACCGGCGGCGGCAGACAAACAAACATCAATTTTTGTTTTTGTTTTTTGCGACGAAAGTAAAATTTATTAATAAATGCAATATTTGAATATAATATCAAAGATATTTGAAAAATTACATCGTCATTGTTATTACATACACACACATATATATATATATATATATATATATATATATATATATATATATATATATATATGTGTCATATATATATGTGTCATATGCTGAGATAAACAACATAAAGAAATTTTACGATGCTTTCCGAAGATTATCTTTATTCGCTAACCGATCAAAATATCGGTTATTGTCTGATGTGATTTATACGTAGCATCCTTTGACTGAACTTTCTTTTTACAAAACCCATCCTGAAACCCGATGTGTCACAATGTAACTCTGAAAAATAGACACATTGATCCCAACAATTCCGTATCAAGGTATATTTGAAGAATCTTGTCTCTAAAACTTGTTTTCTTGTTGATATCAACATACTCCATGGCGGTTTTCGTGATGATCGTTGTTTACAAGTCAAATCCGAAGAGATTTGTAATCGACGAGATGCCCACAGTAGAACATATTGACCCCCAGGAACAAATGTATAACTAACATTATATGTTAGTAAATCCGAACACGGGGCCAATAAAGCCGAAAAATAGAAAACACAAACGCAGGACATGGGAAGACAATGTTTGATACGAAATCGCCATTGGCGAGATATAAATTATTCACAGAAACATATCTATGAGAGAAACAATGAGATGGTGATACCTTTCGCAAGATATTTACTGGAGATTAGCGTGATGCCATTCCGATACGGTGCCAAACGCGATTCATCTTCATCCGTTTATTTAATCAACAACTAATCTAAAACCATAACTAGAAGAATTAAATATGAAAATAGGGTGAGAAGAAGAGACCGACCGACGCCAGAGAGGCCAACGTCGGACGGATTACAATGCCAAAAGTATGGACGAGAACGGTTTTCATCGCACAGAAAATCGCCAATTTTTGTAGAGAACGGTTTTTCGGCAGTTTTCACTATTTGAATTTAAATTCGAATAAGGGAGAACATCGATCACACTCAAAAAAACTAGGGAAAAAATAATAGTCTGAAAGTGCCTCTTCTTCTCCTCTTGCTCATACGAAACACTTCGAATGAAACCTTTTCAGTTTCAGACTCTTCTCATCTCCCATACCTCTTTGATCTCTCATTTTTAACACTTGTTGGTGCTGTATTTCGCAACATGAAATCCGGCCCATTTACATAATATGAATCCCATTAGAAGTAGAAGCCCAAGAGATAGACGAACTCGACCAGGTACAACAACTATGACAAAGTGACGAAGTCCAAACACGAGAAGAGACGATCTGTCATTCGTATCCAACAGAGTTCGAGTTTGATAAAGAAGGAGTCGTCAGCCGTTGTAACAACCTCCGAGAATCTCAGGACGTCGAGGATAATGCGAACGAGAAGATCAAAACAGACGAAGAGATCGAAGATATAAAATAAGAAGAAGTCATTCAAAGGCTTCACACAGAAACATAATCCCAACTTTACAGCTTTGAAACACTTCGACTAAAATAGTTTGATCTCACTTGTATACATACGACCTGTTTGTATAAGTTCTATCTCAGCATTCAATCTTTTATAACATCCTTGATTCATAGAAAATCTATATATCATTTTCTAAAGTCCCAAAACCACATTACAATATAAATCCTTGGTGTGAAATCTCTGAACTCACATTTGACGCCATCTATGGGGAAAAACCATAGATCTTTCTATCACAAGAATCAGACACAAGATTCAATGGATCGAGACAAATCCTACTCCTCCCGAAACTAATGTCACTCCTCCGGTTGATTGCGAGCAAGTGATCGGCGTCGTTCCGCAGAATACCACCGGAAGGAACAGTGCCACGGGTCAGACTGACAACGCAGGGGGGAACCTAGTCCTAAATCCTGCTATGTCAGCTCCAACCTTTCAAACAATAACGATGAGTTAGATCCCGACAAACACCTTGTCAGTGGTCAACGTCCTAACTAAGAACTGGGTCTGGACCTGATCTGATAATGCAGCAATACTTGGAAACAAATCCAGAACTCAACAATCCAGTTCGCCTCAAACTTCCAATATCGCTAGGCAAATCCCGGATGACTTGGCTGAAATCTATTCGATGCTCAACTTTCTAGTGAACCAATTACGGAGTAACGAGGCTAACTCCCGAACTCAAGAGATCGCCCGTCGCACTTTGGCTACTCATCTCGTTGGGAAAGGGCAACGCGTAAACGCTCGTCTCGAGGAACTTGCCAATCTAAAACACCGGGATTGACCCTTAGGCAAAGATAAGCCTCCTTTGAGTCCTCCAACACGATCTCGCCAGGATTTCTCTCAGGTCGCATCACCGCCATAGATCTCTAGATACGCTGTTGGAACATCAAATAGTGGGTTCTCTCCCACAATGACTTCGACAGCAACCCCTATCCCTTTTAGTTTGAGTTTGCTAACTGCGGACTTGACGGTAACTTTGGAACGGACCCCCCCATGGGCCGCCACCTCTACCACCGAACGGCGAGAACATGCCTAGATGGCTTGGCGGTTCAGCTTTTGCATCAAGCTCGAGACCTCATATTGAGCCAAACTCGATTCTATTCCCATTACCTCGAACTGAATTGCACAGATCGACAACGGCTGATGGCCTAAATGATCAAATACACCCGGGGCATCAATCGGCGGTCCAACCGCAAACACAGTTCGCTCTATTAGCAACAAACGAACACGGAATACTCAGACAATATATTGGACAAGCTAATGCTCAGTTCAAGAGTCTGAGTTCGCGTGTCACATGGCAACCAAGGTGGCACCCGACATCGATCGTGTAATCAAAGAAACGCGCCAAACACCGTTTACCAATCGAGTTGCCTTCGCAAGGTTGAAGGAAATTAAGAAAACTAAATTCCCAGAATACTCGGGAAAATCAGACCCCGAGGCTAATATAAGAGCATTTAGACTAGTGATGTCTGGAGTCTGTCTAACCGATGAGGAAAGACATCCTGCTCTCTGCAGGATTTTTGCCAAACATTTATCGGGTCCATCATTAGAATGGTTCGCCGGACTGGAAGAAAACTCTATCGACAATTTCACTTAATTCATGACGGCCTTCCTCAAGCGGTACTATGTTTATATCGAAGTCAAAACTACTAAGGCAGCTCTTTTCGGCATATCTCAAAGACCCAACGAGTCACTTCATTTGTATATTGATAGATTCAAAGAAATTAAATCCAAAATCGTGAATCCAAACGATGAAGTGGCCATAGAGGCACTGAGGCGTGGACTGTGGCATTCAACTGAGTTCCACAAAGAAATAACGGTCTGCGAACCTTTAACTCTTGACGATCCCCTAAATCACGCTTTGGATTTATCTCGCCTCGAAGAAGAAATTACGACCCTAAGGGAAAAGCATCGGAAAGAGAAAAACCAATCGAGTTTGCAGAAATCGAATGGAAAAAATGATTCATGTAAATTCGGAACTGTCAATGCGGTTGAAAGCCCAAAGAGCTCACGCAAGTTCGAGCATGACAAAGAAAAATATTGTCAACATCACAAGAAAAGAGGTCATTTGACAGATAAGTGTTACACTCGAGCTAAACTCTAAGCAAAGAAGCGAAGAATCCGAGCAAACGCTGGAATCCAAACTCGAAGAGGTAGAACCCCCCAAAAATAAGGAATAGAAGTCGACCAAAGTGTCGAGTTCCAAAAAAACATCTCAAAATAAGATAGAACGATCCAAAGAGGAGGGAGCTCTCTAGGCTACACCTCAAGGTTCCCGGAAAAGAGTCGAGGTAATACTCGGCGAACTGAGCTTATGCGGCGTCCCAGAAGGATCAGTTTATACACCACCTCACGCTCTGAGGAAAATCCTCAGCTCACGCGTCGGTCTTCCCCGTTGTTGCGGGGGGGGGGGGTGTATGGCTATACCCCAAAACGAATCGACTTCATATTCGGAGGCTCCAAACTGTGCCGAGACTTGGTCAACTAGATCAAAGATCTTCAACAAAAAGTTGAGACCGACAGGTGAGAAAAAAACTCCCATACAAGGCCCCGATCATGAGATCGTAGTTCACAAAAGCCAGACATTCAAACTCGATAAACCGCATGACGATACCCTGCTTGTCTACTGATATACCATGGATTTTATGGCTTTTAACCATGGTATATGTGTTATTTATCGAGTCTTTTACTATGTTTTAGAGTCTTTTCAGGTGTTTATTAGGTACAAGCACATTTGGAGCATATTTGGTGATTTAGACACTTTCTGGAGCTAATTGGAGTATTTGGCCGAGAGATGAAGTTCACTGTTGATATTTCCGAGTTGCATCGACCGACACACTTGTGGCAACGATCGATGCACCAGCGAGATGGGCCAAACGACGGTTTGATGAAGAATGATAAAATTGCAATTCTGCCCAGAAGTTCCTAATGTTTACAAAGAAGCCCCAAAACGTGTTTTAGGTTAAAAATAGAGTTTTTAAGCCAATGTTTAGACTACGCTGGGAGAACTAAGTTTTATTCTCTTAGGAGATTGGAGGGGCTGATTTTGTTCTCGAAAGGGACTTGATTTTGAACCCCAGATCTTTACTTTGTTTTATGATATTTGGTTTCCTACTTATGATGTTTTCGGTTTCGATGAACATGTCTGAGTAGTTTACCTGTTAAGTTGAAGGATTCTCATTAGGGATTTCAGAGAATTATAGCTTAATTAATCTGTAAAGATCCATATCTGCTAGTTCTTTATCTAAGTTGTTCTTAATGCCTAATCTGAAGTAGCTAATCAGAATTATGATGTTAGGTTGATTAATGCAGCGGAAGTTGGTTAATTTAACTAGAAAGAATTTAGATAAGCAATTAAACTGTTCGCAAACGGAAGTTTGGTTCAGGATAATTGTGAACATATCAAACTTGGAATTAATGCTAGTTTAATCTGTTAGTTCTCGCAAACGGAAGTTTGGTTTGCTGCACTTAGACTTAGAGAATTATCGCAAAGGAATTTGGTTAATTCTATATCAGTGTTTGAGTTCTAGAATAGTTATTGATTGGATCTAGATAGATTGATTGCTTGCGTTCCTGATTTCCTGAGAACTCCTGAAACTTAACGCTTCGCCTTCTTGCTCGCAAACTCACTTGATATACTTTGCTATTTCGTTTACTGTTTTCACATCTGCTTCGCTTAATTTAATCTGAACTGCTATTAATCTATTGTGTGACTGAGAGTCCTCGTGGGATTCGATACCTTATATACTACGATTGCATTAACTGTGCACTTGCAGTAGAATAGGGAAAACTATACAACCTATCAAGTTTTTGGCGCCGTTGCCGGGGACTCTTTGAGTTCACCTATAGATTTAGTACTAGGATTTAGACTAAGCATTCTTTTTAATTTTCTTGTTTACTCACGTTTTTGATTTTTGGATTCGCAGGGATTCGCACTGCATCGATCGTTGCTCACCTTGCATCGATCGACACAAGGCGAGAACAGCGATGCTGAGATCTGAGACCTTCAATAGGTTCCGTACCATGGAACCTGTTATTTTGATTCGCAGTGAAAACAGCGTTCTACGAGACCAAGAGGGTCACATATGCAACGCAAAAGGTCAGAAAATAGATGGGGAAGGAAATCCCATCTTACCAGATTACCATGTATTGGTTGGGCAAGTAGCTGAGATGCAGAGTAAGATAGATGACATCCACGACATCTTATTTAGGGAGAGACAGTTCCGAGCAGAGGCAGAAACTGATAAATTTGCAGAGGTACATTATATGGCTGGAGCCGACTCTTATGGACATACATTGGGACATCAGCACATACAAGGTTCTAGGCATGCTCAAGGATCAAGAGACCAAAACTATACTTCCTATCTAACACCTCCTACACAAAGGAGCAAACTAGAGATGATGATAGAACAATCGATTGAAAAGCAACAGCAGAACACAGCTTCTTTCAGCTCGAAGCTAGAGAACCTGTACACTAATCTGAATGAGAAATTTGAATCCTTGAGCACTCGTATGAAGCAGCTAGACACACAGATGGATCATGGATCATGTCTAGCAGTTAAGGATGTGGAATTTATGGAAGACAGTGGGGAATTTGATGTTGAATTGCCTGAGTTCGAAAGCTTCAATGCACCCGACTCAACAGAGATTGACATGGATCTCTTGACTTGGATAGTTCAGATTGAAGTGGGGCCAAGCCAAGAAGAGAAAATTGAGTCTGAGATGGCTGGAATGGATCAAGAAGCGGATAAACCCGAGACCAAAGTTGAAACACGAGCTGAGATAACAGCATCGATCGATGCTCCACACGCACCGATCGTTGCACCCCGAAAGGAACCAGTTTCACTCATATCTCAAGGACCTGCTAAAGAAAGAACCTATAAACCTCCATTGCCATTCCCGAAAGCTCCCGTTACGTCTAAAGATATGGTTCAGTGCACAGTAGTGGTTGACAAGAAGATGGTGGTTCCACAAGAGCCTATTCTAGCATCTTCAAGGCCTAAAACTACTCATGAACGAAAAGCTCCGAACATCAAAACTTTGCCAAAGGTAAAGCATAAATCCTCTAAGTTTAAACCTTCTGACTCCACTATTTTGAATGCAGGCAAGAGCGTTAAAACGCCCAAGTGTCAATTTCACCCTACATTCATCCCGACGTTCCTTGGACGACATCATGCTACTACAGCTTACACACCACCATGGATGATAAGACATTCACAGAGACACTCAAAGTCTCTGTTGAAACCTCCATGAGTCTGACCTCTTTCCAAAAGTCAAGCTAATGACTTAAAACAAGCGCTGAGTGGGAGGCAACCCACTGTTAGGTTTAATTATTTTTCATTCTCATTTTTTTGTGTTTTTCTTAGGATTTCACGTTTTTAGTTGTTTTTGTTAGTTATTAGATACAGAACACAAGTCTGGAGATGTGTGACGATCGTTGCTCTCATGTGCAACGGTCGTTGCAATTGGTTTAAATCGAAAATTAAGGTACGTTGAGCTAAACCGGAATCAATCTGGTTCACCCAGCATCGATCGTTGCCCCCAAAGCAACGATCGTTGCACCCACGACCAGGTAAGTCACCTTAAACCCTATTTTCTCTTCTTCTTCCCCATATCCGTTGGTCGACACACCGAGAACCTCCACCCAAAATCTACATTTCTTTGCCAAATTTTTTGTTTCTAAGCACTATTTTACTCATTTTTACGCTCCCAATCCATTTCCCCAACCCATATCTCAAGAAATCAAGGTAATGTTCTTCAATTTTCGAATTTTCAGATTGGATTTTTAGGGTTTTAGGGTTGTTGATTTTTGGACCAAAAACTGATGATGCATGCGTAATTTAGACGATTTAGGGTGATGGATGATGATTTTGAACTGATTTGAGGCAATGTTGTTTGGATTTGACTGATTTTTGATGATTTGTTTGCGGCAAAATCGCCCTGCAACGGTCGTTGCTCTCGAGCAACGGTCGTTGCATTGCGATTTTGGGAAATGTTCGATAACGCGAAATCGCCTTGCAACGATCGATGCCTTAGATGCAACGGTCGATGCTTCGCGATTTCACAGTGAAATTTTGCCGAGACTTGATGAATGTTTGAACTTTGTTTTTGCAGATGGCGTCTCAAAGGCAACCCCGCAAGAAGCGAGCCACAGCGTCCACAGCAACAAGACACTACACCCCACCGCCTCAATGGTTTAACAGGGAATCAGAGTCACCGCACCGTACAACAGATATGGGCCACCAATTGCTTTACCTTGGCCCAGAGAGGACGCCACACCATTTCAGACGACCAGACAGTGGCCGGAGGACCTCACACGTTTCTTAAGGTCCGCTGAGTTCACAGAGCGGCCATTGCTCTCTTCATGGGACGAGTATGACTCGCTACTCTACAGTGGTTGGTGTGGGATGATCATCAAGCCAACCAAGTTCGCGGACTACTCCACCTGCAGGATTCTGGGGATCGATGAGCAGGTGATGGCTGTGTGCAGAGGCATTGGTCTAGGGACAATGCCGATGCGACACTATGACCTCTATCCTGAGCTGGTCAGGCAGCTGTTGGCCACTTGCAGAGTGGTTTACTCGGATCCCGACCACAGGAGCGCTACAGGGGGTGCTTTCACCTTCATGAGTTGGGGAGTCAGGTATCGGATTCCTCTACTTGATCTCTGCAGGATCTACGGGTTCAGTACTGCGCCGAGGCGCATAGCCATGCCACTCGAGTGGGATCCGGTGGAGGCTCGTACATTCTGGGAGAGTATTGGCAGCGGTCGATACAACTCCAGGACCACATCAGTAGTGCAGATGAGACATCCGGTGCTGCGATATGTCTCGCGTATCTTGTGCTGGAGCTTGCTTTGCAAGTTTGAGGCCAACAAGATGCGCAAACTTGAGATGGAATTGATGTTTATGGGGCTGAGAGATCAGTTGAGGCAGAGTGGCGTGAGAGATCCGACTGCGGGTCTCAACTTGGGAGCCATTTTCGCACAGCATTTGGTTGATTTGCAGCTGAAGCCGTTTGATGGAGCTGGTACAGAGACGGTAGGGAGTTTACTTACTCCCATCTTTGAGTATTGTGGGATTCCTCTTCATGGCACAGAGCGTGATACGGCTCGCGAGTTCCTGGATCTCAGTCATCTGCAGAGCGCTACTTGGCTCAAGGAGGGGCGCATTTGGGTTTACACTGATCCGACCACTGGGAGGACTGGTATCGAGCTTCCCGCTGCCAGATGGACACATATTGACACATTAGAGGCACTGAGATTTCAGCCTCCTGAGTCTGCGCAGCGTGGGATTCCGACCATGGCTCATCCGCTGGGAGAGCCTTCCTCACGAGCTTCGACATCTTCTGCCCCTGCTCCTGCGCCCGCGCCTGCCCCTGTCGACATTGTGGGTCCCTTTCCTGAGCCTGCGATGGCTTACGGTGCATATTCTGAGGCAGAGTGGAGAGAGAGATCCGATGGTATGTTTCGAGTTCTTTGGAACTTCATGCGTACTTGCAGCTGCAGGAGGCCACCACAGATCCATCAGCCCGTACCTGACCGTCATCGACAGCGATCTCCGACTGATACTGATCCCGCACCCGAGGCAGCCGATGATGATGCACTGTATGGTGGGATAGATGATGTTAGCGAGTGAGATCAGTCTCCATGTTCAGTCTTTCGGTTCTGTATTCTGACTTTTTCTTTTCTTTTGCACTTTTCTTCTTTGATTTTTAGGATTCTACTATGTTTGGATGATTTGCACTTTATTTGGTACATCTTTTGCTTCGGTTTTACTCTGTTTCTAGTGTTCTCAGCTTGCAGGGATCAAAATTGACAAAAACAGACGGATTAACCTGCTAACTTGCTAACTGTTCGTGAAAGCGCAGTGCGTCGATCGATACACCATTGTGTCGATCGTCACAACACGAAAGGAATCGCATTGCAGCGATCGTTGCGGTCCTGAGCAACGATCGACTATACACGAAAATCGCCAAGTAACGGTCGATGCACTTAGTGCAACGATCGATGCTTGTGCGACAGAGGTAAAATACGACAGAACTAAAACATCCATTTACAATTTTTCTTTCTACCGATCCTTCGCTGGACACTACTGGGGACAGTGTGTCTTAAGTGTGGGGGAGGTGCTACTGACTTTTGTTTTCTGTTTTCTTAAGAGTCAGTCCGTTTTTCAAAAAAAAAAAATTTTGTTTTATTGAGTCAAAATTGTTTAAATAAGAAACTATGATTTTCTGAGAAGATTTACAAGACTTGCATGAACTTAAGTAACCATTGGGATGAAGTTGCAGGATCTATCTCTGACTATTAGAAAACCCCATCACAGATCAACCTACTGGGAACACCCACATCACTTCAGGTATCAGAGGATCCTTTACTGACTTCAACCTTAATACTGACTTAGATTTCTCACCTAAGGGCTTGGTATACTTTGTGTCGGATTCTCTTGTTAGTTCTGACACAGCCTGTCAACCTATCCTATTTAGTTCCCTTCTCCCCTTCTATAAAGTAAAAAAAAATATATATATATAATAAACTGAGGATGAGTTAGTAACTCCGAAGTGGTCATGAGAATAGTAGCAAACACTATTATCTCTCATGTGATCCATGGAATGTGTCCAAAGTACACCCCATCACGGGAAGAACACTGATAAAATAAAATAAAATGATACCCAGTGGGGAAAAATCAGTTGTTAATGAAGGGAAAGAGAAGAAAGGAACTAGAGAAAGATAGTATGGTGGTCTAGAACTGATAAGGTAAGAATCCATGTGCCCTTTGATCGATACTCCTTAGGTGAGACCGCACTTAAATACTTGCAGAAGTCAGTAGGGAGAATTTGAATGCTTGAATGTGATTGTGGAGTTTACCTAGGACAGTTGCTAAGTGTGGGGGAAGTACATTGTGGTCTTGATATCCTATGATTGATTCTTGCAGTGGTTTACTAAGGGGAATCTGAGTAGTGTAGCTTCTAGGATGAAATAAGTTTCTGAAGAGTTTTCAAACCTCTTATCTACATTTAGTTCTTTGTCTTGCTTGAGGACAAGCAAGAGCTAAGTGTGGGGGAGTTGATATACCATGAATTTTATGGCTTTTAACCATGGTATATGTGTTATTTATCGAGTCTTTTACTATGTTTTAGAGTCTTTTCAGGTGTTTATTAGGTACAAGCACATTTGGAGCATATTTGGTGATTTAGACACTTTCTGGAGCTAATTGGAGTATTTGGCCGAGAGATGAAGTTCACTGTTGATATTTCCGAGTTGCATCGACCGACACACTTGTGGCAACGATCGATGCACCAGCGAGATGGGCCAAACGACGGTTTGATGAAGAATGATAAAATTGCAATTCTGCCTAGAAGTTCCTAATGTTTACAAAGAAGCCCCAAAACGTGTTTTAGGTTAAAAATAGAGTTTTTAAGCCAATGTTTAGACTACGCTGGGAGAACTAAGTTTTATTCTCTTAGGAGATTGGAGGGGCTGATTTTGTTCTCGAAAGGGACTTGATTTTGAACCCCAGATCTTTACTTTGTTTTATGATATTTGGTTTCCTACTTATGATGTTTTCGGTTTCGATGAACATGTCTGAGTAGTTTACCTGTTAAGTTGAAGGATTCTCATTAGGGATTTCAGAGAATTATAGCTTAATTAATCTGTAAAGATCCATATCTGCTAGTTCTTTATCTAAGTTGTTCTTAATGCCTAATCTGAAGTAGCTAATCAGAATTATGATGTTAGGTTGATTAATGCAGCGGAAGTTGGTTAATTTAACTAGAAAGAATTTAGATAAGCAATTAAACTGTTCGCAAACGGAAGTTTGGTTCAGGATAATTGTGAACATATCAAACTTGGAATTAATGCTAGTTTAATCTGTTAGTTCTCGCAAACGGAAGTTTGGTTTGCTGCACTTAGACTTAGAGAATTATCGCAAAGGAATTTGGTTAATTCTATATCAGTGTTTGAGTTCTAGAATAGTTATTGATTGGATCTAGATAGATTGATTGCTTGCGTTCCTGATTTCCTGAGAACTCCTGAAACTTAACGCTTCGCCTTCTTGCTCGCAAACTCACTTGATTTACTTTGCTATTTCGTTTACTGTTTTCACATCTGCTTCGCTTAATTTAATCTGAACTGCTATTAATCTATTGTGTGACTGAGAGTCCTCGTGGGATTCGATACCTTATATACTACGATTGCATTAACTGTGCACTTGCATTAGAATAGGGAAAACTATACAACCTATCATCTACCTAGACGTTTGAGATGTCAAGCGGTCCATGATAATGATCGATACAGGAAGTTCCATCGATGTTCTATTTTATGACGCATTCAAAAATGGAGTTCGAAGATTCCGAGATAGTCGAAGGACGAACTCTGCTAGTAGGGTTCGCCGGAGAAACGACATACTCTTTAGGCTCTGTCTTTACACCAGTCATTGCTGGTGGGGTCCGAAGAATGATGGAATTCGTCGTTGTACCTTTGATTTACGACATGAAAGTTGTACCTTTGACGTACAATCAATGAGTCAAATTTCCAACTCCTAACGTAGTGAAAACCATATACAGTTGTCAAAAACTTTCTAGAAGCTGTTACATGACTGGGTATAAACAGATCCAAAGATCCCCCCACATAGGAATTACAGAAACAAAAAGAGATCGCTGAAATGTTAACCGTATTTTGAATTACTGCATGTATTTGATCGCTAAGTTGATATTGCATGTGTTTGATTGTTAGGTTTCTAGAATGTTTGATGGTATCCTTGCATTGCTCATGGGTTGATTTGGTTTTGTTTAGTAGCAGTGCATTTTTGTTTGACCGTTAAGTTGATAGCATTTGATTTTGTTTGTTTGGGTGCTAGACGTTTGGGTAAGTGTTAGACCATTAGTTTTGTGTAGACAAAACGATAAGTTATCGGTTAGATTTTTTGTTGGTTATAAAGGTTAGAGAACCTCTTAGATAGAACTAAGCTCGAATTGTTAAATCGCTTTTTTGTAGGAAGCTTATTTGAGATTGAGAGGAATTATAAGATATTGCTATTTAGCCACGTGTAACCGTTAGGTACATGAATAAATACCAATATCTATACAAAGAAGTGATATCGAGAAGTAAGTTAGAATGGTCTAACCATTCCAGTGTGTTGCGGTTGATTATGCATGACATGACGGACGATTTGGCGTGAACACTAGACCAAACCCGAACCCTAGCGACAAGATGGTGTTTTAGGAAGCGGTTTGATCTGAGCTTGCAAGCGAGTCAGTTGGGAGTGTGAGTATCAGTAGCAGATAGATTCAAGACAGGCGGATGGGTATGATGAATTTAGCAAAGAGGTTCGGAAACATAAGTATCATTGAAGGAGAAAGTTCGAGCATATCAATTGGGAAGAGAAGTTTTGGAGTCCGTGAAGCGTGGAGTTCACTGATCGAGAAATTTTGAGGCGTGTATGAGTGATTCAGTTAAATGGAAGGAAAGACATCGATATTAGCAGAATATCGATGGGAAACAGTGAGCATTGGAGGCAAGGTAAGTATCGAGAATGGAGCACGAGTCAGTGTTGAGCAATTCGGGGAAGATAAGACAAAGTGGGGAAGCCTGAAGTGTTAGAGATTTTGGAACTAGAGTTGAAGGTCAGTGAAAGCAATTAAGATGCAGAATCAGGAAGCGGTCATGAATCAAGCAGTTCAGTGTCGAGAGTTCAAGACGACAGCGTGTTGGGGTTTTGTGCAAGACTGTGTAGCAGGAAGTCAATTAGGCATCATAAGTATGAGTTTAGTTTGGGATCAGAATATAAACAGCAAAGCATAATTGGATTGGATTCAGAGAAGGAGACTTACAGGGTTCAAACTCCGATTCGAAGTTTGTCAGTAAGGAGAATTCGAGGACCGAATTCTTGTAAGTGGGAAAGAATGTAATACCATGTCTCTCAAAATTGGTAAACGGGCAACAGAAAAGTCAAACAGGGCAATTTTGTAATTTTCAGAAGATGAGGGCCATTTGGTCATTTTCCCAAAATATGAGCCGGAAGGTAAGACAAGCCAAATGTTTCTATTTTTAAGTAAAAAAAAACATTTAGAAGACAAGAAATGGCAAGAACGGGCTTTAAACAAGTTTTCGGACTATCGGGAAAGGAAACCAATACAACCGAGAAATCTTGTAAAATTCATAACGGGAACTACAGGTGTCCAAACAGAGTGATTAAAATTTCTAAATTCATCTAAGATCAGCTAGAATCTGAAAATGAGGCTTGGTGGATTTATAGAAGCAGCTAAGGAGTTTCTAAAATATTAAACGCAAAATTGGTCATAACGGACCGAGCGGAATGGATCGGGGTTTGGATCGGTTAAGAGCTTAGAAGGTGCATTGTATGGGATGAAATTACTCCCTGGAGTGAAACTTGTTACCTATTTTTACTCATCTGGTGGCACGTCTTCTTATTTGGATTCAAATAATAAGTTTGTTTCATTGAATGTATGGAATAAAGAAAACTTGCTCAGCAAGTAAACAATGAATCTTGGCTGGTTTTTGGGTTGATGGCATGAATAATTCAGAGGGAGGGGAGGACAGCTGTTAAAATCATATGCAATTGGTTTGTGTATATAAATGAGCTTGGGGGTTGTTCATTTTCCACACACAAAAACAAGAGAAAAGGAGGAGGAGGAAGAAGAAGAAGAAGAAGAACGGTGAAAGAGGAGAGAGAAAGTGAGGTTAGAGAGAGATAAGAGATGGGATGGTGATGGAGGAACGGTGAAATATTTCCTAAGCGGAGATTTTCAACGTTCATCCCACGTACTGACTTTCTCTTATAGACGGTTGTAGTAGACGTCGTATGAGGTTGGTCCGAAGGTTCGTGTGGAGGAAATCAACGCTCGGGTCAAGTTCAGTTAAAGCAAGTCAACGGTTCAGCAAAGGTTAGGATTAGCGTCAGGTTCGTGCCGGGTCTCGTAGTTCCGCCAGTCCATCCATTCGTCGTCGCGACATCACTGTGAGTCGGTTACATTGTGTGTTGCATATAGATTAGGACATAAAGACCTTCGATTTATTAACCATAGATTTAGTTTGCATACCTCGATGATTGAATTGGTTAGAACGGCTAGGTTGATTAATAACTCGATTAATTAAATGGTTAGGTTACTAATTTCAAGCTGAAGGATCGAAGAGGTTAAGAAAAATAATTTCAGGGATAAGATTAATTCAATATGAATTAAGCTATATACATGATTAGTAATCTACTAATCCCAAGGTAGAAGATTGAATGAGATAAGGTTAAAAAAAGATTAAAAGACTAATAAACCTAAATAACTGTTTGTGTTGTGATTATTGTTTGTGTGATTGTGTATCTACTTCAGTGTTGGGCCAAGTAGACTATGATTGCTTGATTGTTTATCTATTTCGGTGTTGGCCGAATAGACTGCACTGGTAGATACTTACTCTGGTGCGGGACCGGGTAAGTATGGGTATGGATTCCTATTCCGGTGTGGGACCGGATAGATCATGTTGTGTTGATGAATGGTGGTAAGACTTGCGGGATAGACTGGGTACGGGGAGTAAGATATTATTAATTTCTATTTGACTTTGTCGGTCTTGTGTGATATAGTCCCAGTGAGTCTTCTTATTTACATCACTGTTATTAGGACTTTATAGGGTGCGTTAGATCCCTTAAGTCAAGAGATGGTGTTCCGGTACTTCCTACCCGATTGGATCCTCGGGTAGTTATTTTATCGGTTCACGTGCCTTCGGGTGGTTATTCTGGTTATGGTTTTAACCTACTGAGTGACGCTGGTAGGTGTGTGGTCCGGAGAATATGGGGTCGCTTCCTAGGGCCGGACTGCATGGAAGCTTTGGTTATATAGGGGTAGCCAGAGTCACCGTGTATCGATGGACAGAGAACGGTGTCTTAGTCGTAGGACTTCATGTTTTCGTCTAGAAGCCGTGGGAAGTTTTAGTTACTGTGGGGTAGTTAAGTGTTCACGTGGAAGTTACCGAGTTCGCGTTTAGGGCCCAAGGTGTGGAGATTGCGTTAGAGAAGTGTTTAATGTAGATAGAGTCTAATTGAGGGTGCCACAGTGTTCTCGATTTCCTTCGTTGATAATATGAGTTGTTATTTGAATGCTTGTGTGTTGTGGAGCTCGTCACATCTTGGTAGCACGTGATCAGCTATTATACTTGATTGTTATTTTGGGTTTGCGCGGGATTATTAGATTGTTAGCATTCTTTTAGTTTGGAGCCGTCTCACTGGGTAATCTTATATTTCTCAATAGACTCTTTCGTGTTTTTCAGGTTTGGCGTAGCTCGGCGGACACGTAGGACACTCAGAGTAGGCTCGGGTTAGCATTTGGTATTGGTTTGTTTACGCATTGTGACTTTATTTTTGGTTTTGGATTTTGGTAGGATCCCTGGTATACGGTTTAGTCCGAACCGAACACAACTCGTGGAAGCAGTACAAGTTGAAAAGATTTGTATCGTGGAAACGAGGTAAACGGAGTCAAGGACGGTTTAGTTCGAGCCATTGACTCAAACCGGACCGTCTTTGGCTTTGTATTGTGACAAACTCTTCTAGTATGGCCTGCTCGGGTTCGATCGGTCATGTTATTGTTTTATTGTTGGCCGGTCAGCTCGTCGGTCATCGAAAAACAGGAAGGGGACGTTACAGAGAGAGCCCCCGATACTGGCGAATTCTGTGGAAGGAGAACCCCTATACCTTTACTTGGCAGTCTCTTCGGCGGCAGTAAGTGTTCTTGTTCGCGAAGATCGGAATGAGAAAAACCAGTCCACTACGTTTTCAAAACTTTAATCGATGCTGCGATGAGATATCCCGCAATGGAAAAACTCGCACTGGCTCTGGTAAACTCAGCTCGAAAGTTGTGACCATACTTACAATCTCACTCGATCGTAGTAATGACCTCTCAACCGTTGAGGACAATCCAACACAGTCCCAGATAATCAGGTCGATTGGTGAAGCCGGCTATCGAACTAAGTGAGTATGATATAGAATTCTAAACTCGAACTTCTTTAAAAGCACAAGTACTCGCCGATTTTATAATCGAACTCCCCCCAAATGTCGAACTCGAGCCGTCGTCACCCAAAATATGGACTCTTCACGTTGACAGTGCATCCTCAAAACAGGGATCCGGGGTAGAAGTCAAGCTAGGCTCTCCCACCGAAGAGTTATTGGACCAGTACTTCAGACTCGGCTTTGTTGCGTCGAATAACGACGCGGAGTATGAAGCATTGATTGCCAGACTCAGTCTTGCGTTAGCAATTAGAAAACGCGAAGTAGACGCCTTCAACGACTCTCAACTGACCACAAGCCAATTTCATGATGACTATGAAGCCAAAGACGAACGAATGGAGGCTTACCTTTGCTTTGTTTATAGTCTCGCTGATCAGATCGATTTCTTCGATCAAACTCGTATCCCTCGAGGAGAAAACACGGCGGCTGATGCCTTATCTGCCTAATAAGGATCATATCGGTCGAAGGGATCAAAAAAGGATCATACCGATCGAAGGGATCGAAAAACCCATCATAGATGTCGCACTAAAAGCTCTACCTATAAAAGCGAAAAGTTCCAAACAACCGATCGATGTTGAGCCAACACCCGAAAGGGAAACCAAACACGACATCATCGATTTTTACGATGACATCGACCTTAGGAAGGCCATAAGCGTAGCTGACTTTCCAGACAAACCCATAAAAGCGACTCTCGCAGAATATACCTCACAGGTCGATACCAAAAACGATTGGAGAGATCCTCTTATCCAGTACATCGTCAACGGTACGACCCCCAACGACAGATGGGCTCCTAGAAAGCTCATAGCGCAAAGCCCAAGGTACTGCGTGACAGAAGGAAATCTCTTCGGACAAAGTCTTTCTGGACCGTACCTCAAATACCTTAGCGGAAAAGAAAACCAGATAGTAATGAGTCAAGCTCATGAAGGGTCTTGCGGAAGTCATTCCGGAGGTCGAGCCTTAGCCATACAAATTAAACGCCAAGGTTTCTTCTGGCCGACTATAATTGCTGAGTGCAAAAAAATTTCGGCGAAGTGGGATAAATGCCAGAGGTATGCCCCGATAATCCATCAGCCTTCGGAAAAAATCTCTTCGATCTCCTCGTTGTATCCTTTTATTCGCTGGGGGATGGATATAGTGGGACTTACTAGGCATGACTGAATATTTCAACAAGTGGATCGAAGCTGAGTCCTATCAAAAGATCAAGGACGTCCATGTAAAGGAGTTTGTCTGGAGAAACATAATATGTCGTCATGGACTCCCTCATGAGATCGTCACCAATAACAGATCTCAGTTCAAATCGAACACATTCCAAACGTGTTGCAAGACTTGGAATATAAAGCTGACATACTCGACGCCTCGTTACTCCTAAGGGAACGGACTGACGAGGCAGCTAACAAGTCAATCATGAATAACTTAAAGAAAAGGCTCGACGAATGCAAAACCAGCTGGAGCGACGAACTCCCAGCTGTACTTTGGGCCTATAGAGCCAGCCATCCAAAATTTATGGGCGAAACACCCTTCTCTTTAGCATATGGTATTGAGGCCATAGTTCCCGCAGAAATCCCCGTTTCGAGCATTCGCCAAACAGAATGTCAAAAAATGAGGAACTGAATAACCAAATGATATCCGACGAGCTCGATCTCGTCGATGAGCGAAGGAATCTTGCATTATCCCGAATCCAGAAACCAATAGGTTGTAGCTCGCTATTATGACTCTCCGAATAAAACCTGAAGGTTTCAAATAGGCATACGAAAAGTGTCCGACCATAAAAAGGAAGAACATGCTGGAAAGTTAGGGGCGAAATAGGAAGGTCCTTTTTAGGTCACCGACATCATTCGGGAATGGGTCTATAGACTTAAGTCAGTAGATACCCAAAAACCCGGACTACGACCTTGGAATATTATCAACCTCAAAAAGTACTTCCACTAGGAGTACTCAAAAAAAATCGAACTACTTTAAGGCTTGATCCCTCGAAAGGGTACGTAGGCAGATTGACACCAAGCACATCCACCTCAAATATCTAACCTACACAGGACTCGAAGCTTGAAGCATGAAGAAGACATCGCTCAAAGCCTGACGCCCTCAGTTCAAGATCGAGTTCACAAATATTTTACGTTTATCAAATACCATCTCGTGTTAAACTCCTCCTTACTCAATACATTTTCGATTTCATCTCCTCATTTTTACGATCTCAGAATGATCCTTATTTCCTCGACCTCCAAATGGTCCACTTTATTGCGATCTGACAACGATCCTTATCATTATGACCTCTAAACGGTCCATTTTATTGCGATCTCACAACGATCCTTACCAATATAACCTCTAAACGGTCCACTCATTGCGACCTCAAAATGGTCCACCCTTCTCGATCTTACAATGATCCACTCATTACAACGACCTCAAAATGGCCCACTTTATGCGATCTCAAAATGATTCACTCATTACAATAACCTCAAAATGGTCCACTTTATGCATTCTCAAAACGACCAATCCCATAACGACCTCAAACGGTCCCTCATCAAATGTTCTCACAATGGTTCGTCGAAATACCCTTCACTCTCGAAGTCACCTTGCGTTGATGAATTCTATGCTAATTCTTCCAAGTCCAACAAACTTGAAGAACTGGGGGTATGAGCCCTCCCTTGACCATTGAACTTTTAACTTAGTCAAATCCTAGGCTAAATCTGGGATCGATCCCTTTTGAACTTTGAAAGTTCTTCGGTCAAACGAGATTGAGTTTTCGTTAAACGAACTCAAGAAAAAATCTTGTCTTAAAGAAACTTTATCGAACTCAGTTCGTTACATCGAGCAGGCAGATCAAGATTTTGTACTCACTGATAATGCACTTCGATCTTTTGACGAACTAAGAGTTAACAAAAAGAAAAAATCCAACCGAATGAGTTCTCTTAACACGAACTCGAAAGAATTCGATAAAGAATTGGCCACAGTTTTGATCGACCCAAAACCTGGTTATCTTACTGGTTTGTTCCTGTTCCTACTTAGTTAATTTTTTGGTTAAACTAAAAGGCAACAAAAATAAAAGGGAAAGCCAATTTATTTTAAAGCCCTTTCGAGCAAACACCAAGTTAAAAAAAAAGCCCATCGTGGGAAAAAGTGTTCTAAATAAAGATCCTTTTCGGGCAACACAGAACTTTAAAAAAGAAATTAATTTTAACGGGGATTTAAGAAGGAGAGGAGTGACGAGTCAGCCTCATTCGGCCATCTTCTTGCCACCATCCAAGTCCTTCACCCCTTGGATTGGTTCTTGCACCGGTCCTCTAGTAGTTTCATGAGGGTGGTTCAATCCATGCGGGTCCATGTTCATGGGCAGCTGAGTCTTGGGATCGATTAGTATCACCGAATCTTCCGAAACCGTGGCGAGAACAAGCTTACCAATGGAGAAGTTGGAAACTGTCGAAGCGAACAGATCGACCTCCTTCTCGTCTTTCTTCACAACCATCTTGTTAATTTCACTTGCCGTGTCGAACCCTCCACCAGCAATCACAACAAGGAGATCGAGATTCGCGATGGGCTCCTGAAGGGAAATCTCGATATCGACTTTGGTCTTCTTCTTGTCCCAATTCTCCTTGATGTGATGTGATATACTTGTATTTCATGGCATATTAGGTTGTTTATTAGCTTTTGTTTTGGTTCTTTTAAGCTTCCTTTAGCTTCTTTTTCCTTTGTTTATTGGTTTGTTTAGAGTTTAGGATCATTCTAGGTTAGGTTGTTGCATTTGGAGTGTTTCCTTGTGTTTTTGCAGATGATTTGGAGTGCATGGAGCTAGGGTGAGCTTGGAAGAGGAGTCTATGGCTCAAAGAACCAAGGAGAAAGCAGCATGAGGCAATATCGGCCTGAATATCGGCCAAGAGGGCCAATACAAACCTTCGACAAAACCCCTGAAGTCCATATCGGCTAGAGTATCGGCCAGGAAGGCCGATACAAACTCTCGGATTAATTTCAGGAAGTCCATATCGGCTTCCATATCGGCCTATCAGGCCGATACGTTCATTCGACAGAAAAAACCGAGAGTTTGTACCGGCTTCCATATCGGCCAGGCGGGCCGATACGAGCCTTTGACGAGAATCCATATCGGCTTGGATATCGGCCAACCAAGCCGATACAGAAACCCAAAAGACCAATATCGGCTTCCATTCTGGGCAAACAAGCCGATACAGACCTTTGATTTTCAGATTGGATCCGGGTCAATACCCGGTTTATTCCGGGTTGACCCGGTTTGCACCCCTTTACTATTTAAGCCAAAAACCTGATTTTTGTTGTCTCTTAAGCTTTGTTTTGTTCTAAGTACTTGTAAGACAAAATTTGAATATTTTCTTAATCTAAGAGTTGTTTTGCTTTGATCTTTCATCTTTATCTTTTAATCTTTCACAAATCATCATGCTTAACACTTTTCTCATGGATTTTGTTGGGCTAATGATGATTAGTGAGTAGTTCCCCATATGGTTTATGGGTTAGGTAGGATTAGCTTGATTAGGGATGATTAAGGGATGTCTAATGTTTAACCTTTCTAAAATCTCTTCTATCTAAGTGTGCTTAATGCCTATTTGACCTTGATCAAGTTGACTAGGATGTTTAGGATTTCATGCTCACCAAGTGTTTGATGAAATTCGAGTTTTAGCTATGATAGGATTTTCACATTCTAGCTCATGGAAATGAATGTCTAGAGTGATTATTGGCTATTTAGAACTTGATTGAATGCTTGCTTGATCTCAATTCACAAATGAAAGTTTGTTCTTGGATTAGGATTAAGTAAAGAGATTAGCTCTAAGAGATTAGGCTAATTAACTTATTGTGTTCTTGCTAGGAGGTTAGCTTGTTTGAGGCTTGATTAGCATCCCGAGATCATTCCGAGATCATCCAGAGTCTCCTAGTCCATTGACCTATACTCATGAGCCTTATCTTTAATATTTGATTGTCTTTGTTCTTGCTTGTTTAATTCTCTTCTGTTTAGATTTGTCTGTTTTGTCATTGTAAATTGCATTTAGGATCTCTAGAATTCCAACTTGAATTTGAATTTGCTTGGCTTTAAAGGTTAGGTGCATTCTCATTGGTTTTGATCCATTCCCAAAAAGGTTCGATACCTCTTACTATACGATAAGTAAGAGGAATTGATACCTCGAGGAATCACTAAAATTCCTGTTATCAATTTGGCGCCGTTGCCATTTTGGGAACTTGGATAGATCAATTCGATTTTCTTTCCTATTTAGATCAAGTTTTGGTTACTAACTTTGCTACTTCCTCTCTCTTTGATGTCAGGTGTATGAACTTGCAGAGCAGAGGACCAACGAACTTAGTTACGCGGGTTTCAGACATCAAAGCACTTGAAAGATAGTTAGCAAGAGAGAGACGAGCACTAGAGCGAGCTGTGCATTTAGAGAGACTTGGGTTGGAGCAGGAAATAGTGGATCAGCCTCAGCTTGAGCCTCCAGAGCAGCCAGCTATGGATCAGCATCAGCAGGATCATCAGGATCAGGATCAGGATCATCAGGATCAGCAGGAAAATCAGGATCATCAGGATCAGCAGGGTAATCATCGAGAGCAGAGGAGACCAGTGTATCCTGAGAGACCAGCTCGGGCCATCGGAGATGGAGATGCCCCAGATACCAATGCCAACCGCCAAGGGATCATTCCTCCTCCAGTTAACAACAACATGGTACAAAACAACCAGTTCCATGGGCTAGCTTCTGAGGATCCCTTGCAACACTTGGATACTTTTGACAAGATATGCGCTACTACAAGGCTCAACGGGGTAACTGATGATGGTCTCAAGATGCGCCTCTTTGTCTTCTCTTTGGCAGACAGAGCCAAAGATTGGGAAAGCACAATCCCTCCCGGATCAATCACCACATAGGGAGACCTTAAGAAAGCTTTCCTGAAGAAGTTCTTCTCAGCAACAAAGACTGCCCATTTTCGCAATGAGCTATCTGGCTTTGTGCAGCGAAACAATGAAAGCTTTGCTGAAGCTTGGGAGAGTTTCAACAAGCTCACTACTCAGTGTCCCCACCATGGTTTCACTAAGGAGACCCTACTCAGTAACCTCTATCGTGGAGTGCTTCCTAGAATGAGAGCCATGCTAGACTCTTCAAGCAATGGCCACTTCCTTGGCAAGAGAGTAGATGAGGCCATGGAACTTATTGAGAATCTTGCTGCAAGTGATGGTAACTATAATGAGGATTATGAGCGCACCAATAGAGGATCATCTTCTTCTTCAGATGAGAGGTATGAAAAGGAAATCAAGGCTTTGAATGAGAAGATAGACAAGATAATCAGCTCTAGTCAGAAGCAAATCATCTTTGTAGGCAACTACAAAGATTCTCAGCCCGTCCTCTATAGTCTTGAAGGTGATATGACTCAGGAAGAGATCAACTTCATCGCACGCCAAGGGGGTTTCAACAGGGGTTTCAACCCAAACTACAGGAACCACCCCAATTTCTCTTACAGAAACCCCAATGTTGCCAACCCACAAGATCAGGTTTATCCTCAAGCTCAACCATAAGCTCAAGCTCAACAACAAGGGCAACAAGGCTTCACACAACCTCAGAAACAAAAGCCTTTTGTCCCTTATACTAATCAGCAAGGGTTTGCTAATAAACCACAGTTCCAAAGTCAACAAAGCTTTGACCCAAAGCAACAATACCCTCCACCCGGATTTGGCCAACAGCAGACACAAGCCTCTTCTTCCTCAGGTTTGGACATTGAGTTAAAGGGTATGATGCAACAACTACTTCAGGGACAAGCCTCAGGAGCTATGGAAGTTAGAGATTTGAAGAGTGAGTTGCAGAATTTGACATCAAGGGTCACCAACATGGAGAATCGAAATGCTTCAAGCTCTAGACCGCAAGGAACTCTACCCGGAAAGTCTGAGCAAAACCCCAAGGAGTATATCAATGCTATAACATTGAGAAATGGTAAAGAGCTGCAACATCATCAAGTTCTCATGCCTAAGGTGATTCCTCCAATCAATGAGGACATTGAAGTTCAAGAGGGGGAGGAGAATTCTGAAAATTCTGCTCTCAACAAAGAAAGTGATAGTGAGATGGCCAAGAGGAAAGGAAAGGCTGTAGTAGAAGAAGTAGTGGAAGAGACACTCAAGAAGAAGGCTAGTGAGTTTGTTCCACCTCCCTATGAACCGAAGTTACCCTTTCCGGGCAGATTCAAAAAGCAGCTCCTAGAAAAGTATAAAGCCTTTTTTGAAAAACAGATGAAGAATGTAGAGCTCACAATGCCCTTGATAGATGCATTCCTACTTGTTCCTCAGTACAACAAGTTCTTAAAGGATGCTATTAAGGAAAGAACTAAAGAGGTGCAGGGAATGGTCATGCTTTCTCATGAGTGTAGTGCATTCATTCAAAGGAGTATTGTCCCTAGGAAGCTTGAAGACCCGGGCAGTTTCACTCTACCATGTGCTATTGGTCCTTTTAGATTTGAGAGTTGCTTGTGTGATCTTGGTGCAAGCGCAAGTCTGATGCCTTTCTCTGTAGCCAAGAGGCTAGGCTTCTCCACCTACAAGGCTTGTAGGATCTCCTTGGTGTTGGCAGATAGATCAGTTAGATATACAATTGGTCTCCTAGAAGATCTTCCGGTAAAAGTGGGAGGATTTGAAGTTCCAACAGATTTTATTGTATTGGAGATGGATGAAGAACCAATGGATCCTTTAATTCTTGGGAGACCATTTCTTGCCACAGCTGGTGCCATCATAGATGTCAAGAGAGGGAAGATTGATCTCAACCTTGGTAAAGACATAGTGCTCAACTTTGACATCAACAAGGTGATGAAGAAGCCAACCATACAAGGACAGCTTTTCTATATTGAGACTATGGAAATGCTAGCTGATGAACTCTTGGAAGAGTTAAATATGAGTGATCCCTTGGAAGTGGCTCTAACAAAGGAATGTGGAGAGTTTGGATACCTTCGCGATGAGAGCTGGGCTTATATGAGAGCACTTGACTCACACAAGCCTTTGCAAGGAGAGGTTGAATACTTGGAGTTGGGGTCAGATTCAGTGGGTAAAGGGATAGAGGTCTTGGCCGTGGGATATGGAGCTGAAGGCGCCTATGGTTCCACTGAGGGTTACAAGGAGCAGCTTGTAGCTGATGATTGGAGTGAGCTCAAAGCGCCAAAGGTTGAGTTAAAGCCCCTTCCGCGGGGGCTTCGGTATGCATTTCTTGGTCCTAATTCTACTTATCATGTCATTGTGAATGAGTTGCTGCGTGATGATGAGTTGATTGCTTTAACCACTGAATTGAAAAAGTTTAGGAAAGCAATAGGCTATTCACTTGATGATATAAAAGGGCTGTCACCTAGTTTATGTACTCATAGGATTCATCTTGAAAACGAATCTATGTCATCAATTGAACATCAAAGAAGATTGAATCCTAATCTTAAGGAGGTAGTCAAGAAAGAGATTCTTAAATTGCTTGATGCAGGGATAATCTACCCTATCTCGGACAGCACTTGGGTTTCTCCCGTGCACTGTGTTCCGAACAATGAATTAATCCCTACTAGGACTATCACCGGTCATAGGATGTGTATAGACTACAGAAAACTCAATGCAGCTTCTAGGAAAGATCACTTCCCATTGCCTTTTATTGATCAAATGCTTGAGCGTCTTGCTAACCATCCTTTCTATTGTTTCCTTGATGGGTACAGTGGGTTCTTTCAGATCCCGATACACCCAAACGATCAAGAGAAAACGACTTTCACTTGCCCTTATGGTACCTTCGCATATCGAAGGATGCCATTTGGCTTGTGCAATGCACCCGCTACTTTTCAGCGGTGCATGATGTCTATTTTCTCGGATCTTATCGAGGACATTGTAGAAGTTTTCATGGATGATTTCTCTGTGTATGGCTCTTCCTTCTCTTCCTGTTTGTTGAACTTGTGCAGGTATTGAAGCGATGTGAGGAGACAAACTTGGTGCTTAACTGGGAAAAATGCCATTTCATGGTAACAGAGGGAATTGTGTTGGGTCATAAGATATCTGAGAATGGTATAGAGGTGGACAAGGCTAAGATAGAAGTCATGATAAGTCTTCAGCCACCAAACTCAGTTAGAGGGATCCGAAGCTTCTTGGGTCATGCTGGTTTCTACAGACGGTTCATCAAGGATTTCTCTAAGATCGCTAGGCCGCTCACTCGTTTACTGTGTAAGGAAGCTGACTTTGTGTTTGACGAGGAGTGCTTGGATGCATTTCACAGGATTAAAGAAGCTTTGATTAGTGCTCCAATTGTACAAGCTCCTGACTGGGAATTGCCTTTGAGATTATGTGTGATGCGAGTGACTATGCAGTTGGAGCAGTCCTTGGACAGAGGAAAGAAAAGAAACTCCATGTCATATACTATGCTAGTAGGACATTGGATGATGCTCAAGTGAAGTATGCAACAACTGAGAAGGAGCTTCTAGCTGTGGTATTTGCCTTTGAGAAATTCAGATCATACTTGGTTGGGTCTAAGGTTGTGGTGTGCACGGATCATGCTGCGTTGAGATATCTGCTTGCCAAGAAAGATGCCAAGCCAAGGCTTCTAAGATGGATCTTGCTGCTACAGGAGTTTGATTTGGAGATCAAAGATAAGAAGGGTATTGAAAATGGAGTAGCGGATCACTTGTCAAGGCTAAGAATTGAAGATGATGTTCCTCTAGATGACTCTCTTCCGGAGGAGCAACTCATGGCTGTTAAAGCAGTCAAGGAAGCTC
The DNA here is from genome assembly GCA_030180135.1 of Orychophragmus violaceus. Lineage (NCBI taxonomy): Eukaryota > Viridiplantae > Streptophyta > Magnoliopsida > Brassicales > Brassicaceae > Orychophragmus > Orychophragmus violaceus. The sequence goes on from CM058231.1 coordinate 83,085,775, forward strand.
ATGACCCAAGTAGGAAGCTGAAGGAGATTGGTTCCATTGAGGACAAGGAGCCATGGTATGCAGATATAGTCAACTTCTTGGCAGTTGGGAAGGAACCACCTAGTCTAGACAGCTATCAAAGGAAGAAGTTCTTCCGGGATGTGAACATATACTATTGGGATGAGCCATATCTCTATACCTTATGCAAGGATCAACTCTACAGGAGATGTGTAGCAGATGAGGAAGTGGAAGGGATCCTACTACATTGTCATGGATCACCCTATGGAGGTCACTTTGCCACATTCAAGACTGTTTAAAAGGCTCTACAAGCTGGGTTTTGGTGGCCAGCTATGTTTAAGGATGCTCAAACTTTCATCTCAAGGTGTGATCCTTGTCAAAGAAAGGGGAACATTAGCAAGAGGAATGAGATGCCTCAAAACCCAATTCTAGAAGTGGAAGTGTTCGATGTATGGGGAATAGACTTCATGGGACCTTTTCCATCCTCTTATGGGAACAACTACATCTTGGTGGCTGTGGATTATGTATCCAAATGGGTTGAAGCAGTGGCAAGCCCCACCAATGACTCTAAGGTTGTTATCAAGCTCTTCAAGAGCATAATATTCCCAAGATTTGGAGTCCCAAGAGTGGTGATTAGTGATGGGGGATCTCATTTCATCAACAAGTTGTTTGAAGGGTTGATGAAGAAATACGGAGTTAAGCACAAGGTTGCCACACCTTATCACCCTCAAACAAGTGGGCAAGTAGAAGTCTCCAACCGACAGATAAAGGCTATCTTAGAGAAGACTGTTGGGGCTTCAAGGAAAGATTGGTCTAAAAAGCTTGATGATGCATTGTGGGCTTATAGGACAGCATTCAAAACTCCCCTTGGAACCACTCCTTTCAATATGCTGTACGGGAAGTTTTACCATCTACCAGTTGAGGTTGAGTACAAGGCTATGTGGGCTGTCAAGTTGCTGAACTTTGACATCAAAACCGCGACTGAGAAGAGATTGATTCAGCTTAATGAGTTGGATGAGATAAGACTTGAGGCTTTCGAAAGCTCAAAGATCTACAAAGAAAGAACCAAGCTCTTCCATGACAAGCTGATATTAAAAAGAGAGTTCAAGGAAGGTGATCTTGTGCTTCTGTTTAACTCCCGGTTAAAGCTGTTTCCAGGGAAGCTCAAGTCTAGATGGTCAGGTCCTTTCAAGGTGAAGGAAGTAAGGCCTTATGGAGCGGTTGTCCTTTGGGGAAAGTCAGAAGAAGAGTTCACGGTCAATGGTCAGCGCCTCAAACATTACTCAGCTTCAGAAGCTATAGAGGAAGGGATCTCGATTCCACTCTCTAGCCCTCCTTCAGCCTAACATCACGGTTTGAACAGTCGAGCTTACCGACTTTAAACAAAAGCGCACTTGGGAGACATTCCCATGTTTATCCTTGTACATATGATGATTTTCTTGTTATTTTTGATCTTTTGCTTGAGTTTTTATCAGGTTTTGGTCTTTAGGAGGAGTTGTGGACTCATTGGGGTTAAGCAAAGGCCATAGGAATGGAGAGAAGGGATTTCTGGTCGATATCGGTGTGCGTATCGGCTGGCCAGGCCGATACGGAATCTAAAGTTTTAATCTGAGACTCAATATCGGTTACCGTATCGGTTGGCCAAGCCGATACGGATTTTCGGAGAAGACTAATATCGGCCACCGTATCGGTTGGCCAGGCCGATACGGAAATTCGGAATTTAATCTGAGACTTCATACCGGTTGCCGTATCGGTTGGCCAAGCCGATACAGATTTCCCAGAAACTCCAATATCGGCCTACGTATCGGCTGGCCAAACCGATACGAAGCTTCGGAGTGAAAGAATATCGGTCACCGTATCGGTTGGCCAGGCCGATACGGAGTCCCGAAATTTAATCCGAGAGTTGATATCGGCTTGCGTATCGGCTGGCCAGGCTGATACGCCCTTCGCCCAGGTAAGTTCTCTTGAGCCTAAACCGAGACCAAACCGAATTTTAACCAGAAAATCGATTTAATGAACCCAATTAAACCGGTTTGGTCCGAATTTCACCTTGTATTCTCCCCCAGTCGACGATTCCTAAGCTATTTTCCTCCTCCTTTGCGTTTTTGAAGTGCATTTCACAAGAAAATTTCAAAATCCCTTTTCTCTCTCAATTCTTGTCGGATTTGGTCGATTTTTTGCTTCTAAATTCAAGGTTTTCTAAGCTCTACCACTTGCAATCACTCTCTACTCTCACCTCTCATCATCAGACCAAGGTATAACCATCTCTATCTCAAAATCGAATTGGGCAAAAATTTGCATGATTTTCGAATTCGTATTTGTTGATTGTTGGTTGATGATTCTGGTTAGAAACACTTGCTAGACTGCTTCTAGATGATTACCCAACTCAATTTCGCCCTAGGACTGCTTGAATTTGATTTTTGGAAATTAGGGTTCTTGAGAAATTTGAATTTCGGAAATTTTGGGGTAAACTAGAATTGATGGTCTCTAAAGATGCAATTGGTTGTATATAGCTTATATGTGTGAGACTACTTGATTCTATTGAGTTTGGTTTCACAAAATTTTTGAAATTGCTTGAAAGAGTGTCTTTAAGAAGTGAAAATGATTCTTGAGTTGAATTGGAGCTTAATGCTGGTTTGATTGTGAACTTGGAAGTTGGAATGAGTGTTGTTTAAGGGGTTGCTAGCTTATTTGATTTCAAAATTTCCATACACTATTTTTCATGAGTTAGTTAACCAAATGCTTGAAAATGGAGTTGAGATTGATGCCTTATTGCTTTTGTTTGTGCTTAGTGTTGAACTTACGGTGCTTGTATGAACTTGTGCATTGTCAATCTATAGCATTGCCTATTGAAATATGTGTGATGGAGAGTTGAATCTTAAACTAATGCACATCTAAGTTTTATTGTTTTGTAGGGCAATGACTAAGAAACAAGCCCAACCCAAAACCAAAAGCAAAAGCATCAGAACAAGATGTGGGGACTTCCTCAAAAGATAAAGGAAAAGGAATCGCTGTTGAGGGAGAAGCACCTGCGGGCAAAGAGAAAATGATCGAAGCATGTCCCATGAAATACACCCCTACTGAAATCTTTGCAAAGCTGGAGGATATAACATTTGCGCCAACGCGGTATCCTCATGTCCCGACCCTCACGGCCCTGGGATTGTTAGATGACTATGATCAGATTGTGGACAACATGGGACTCAAGACCTTCTTCACAGTCTCCAGCGATGGCTATCAGAGCTCAGCCTGCCAGTTCCTTTCAACAATGAAGACAACAGTTAACATGAGGAAGGCAGCATTGAGAGGAGAAGTGAGCCGGGGGGAGATAAGTTTCATGGTTGGCAGGAAGAAGATCATTGTGACCTTTGAGGAGATCGCTTCCATCTTCGGTTTTCAGGAAAATGGGGCTATGTTAGGCTGTTCCATTCCCATTGACAAGGAGGACCTTCAGGATTTGTGGTTTATGATAGCCACTGGGCCTTACAAGGCAGGAGGTATGAAGTCTGTGAGGCTCCGGTATCCGGCCATTAGATACGTGCATAAGGCACTGGCCCATACTCTGTTTCCAGGAAGGAGGCGAACCAAGTCACAGATATGGAGATGAAGCTTCTCTACATTGGGTTACAGCCTCTCTTGCTCACCTTTCCCAACGGCAGGCCAATACCACCAGTTGAGCGCCTTCCGAGCTACACTTTGATTTTGGTAGAGCAGTTTGCAGTTCACCGAGATTGGGGAACTTCTGTTAAGGATGCTGAGCCCAAGTTCAACATGGGCGGGTTGATCACACCTATCCTTAGTGCAAAGAAGGTTAAACTTGAAGGCCGTCTGAGGGACAAGACATTTGGCCAGCCTACACCGGTGGCATGGTTGGACGAGCCACAATTGATCAGAACCCATTATTTTGGCTCCAAATCACCTCCGGGGCGTCACCTCTATAGGATGTGTTCAGACACATAATATGAGGAGAAGTTTCTGCTCCCAAACCCCACGATCACGAGCTTTACCGACAGGGCCAACATCAGGTTTATGCCGGGAATGGCGCATCAGTTTGAGCCTTATGTACCGCGAAGAGCACCTGCAGCCGGTTCAGATTCTCCCGATGCACCTGCTGGGGTGTATGGGCTGCACATATACCTTATTGAGCCTCTAGATGAGCCGATCGCGAACAAGAAAGTTAGTGCGCTGAGGGACCAGAACCGGGACCTCCAGAGGCAGAGCAAATGGCATGGGAGGAACATCAAGAAGATGGCTACCTGTTTGAAGAAAGTGACCAAGGTTCTGAAGATGTTCGTGGGGAAGAAAGATAAGAGTGCTGCTGCGGGACAGACTTCCACATCCCGAGAGACTCAGGCTGGTGTGGACGAGGAGCTTCGGACAGCGACTGAGGAGGTGATAGCTGAGGCCGATGATCTGGTTGAGCAGACTGAGTTAGAGCAGGGGAGGTACTCGGTTGCTGGACACGAGACAGGAGGATCTGCGCGCATGGCTCACGACTCCTACTATGAGGATCCTCACCGCCACTCTATTCGTGAGGACAGAAGGAAAAAGAGGAGAGCCATGAGGACACCGTCCTGCTCCTCCTCTAACCCGACTTACTCCATGGGGGATTCATCACCTCCATACCTCCACTTCTAGCCAGGTTACACTCCACCTTTGTACATATTTTTTCTTCTTTCCTTTGTTTGCTTTTTGTTTGTTTGTTTTCGGTCTTTCCTCCTTGCCTAGATCACACAAGGGACCGTGTGATTTAAGTTTGGGGGGAGAGACCAGTTGCTAATTTGGTTTGCTTTGTTTCTTATTTTCGATTTTATCATTTGAGTCTCATGCATTCATCTAAGGCATAGAAAAACCAAAAAAATTGAAAAATTTCAAAAATTTTCAAAAAGAAAGCATGTAGTTGAAATAGCATAATAGGATCGAGTCTAGTTGCATCATATAGGAAGCATGAATTGGGAACAATGATTTGATTTCCTCGTAAGGTTCAATTGGGTTAAACTTGTTTCACACGCTAGCTTTATGCTAGATAGACCACACTAAAGCTGTAACTCGAGAATCGCATTAAAAGCTAGAACGAACCATACTTGGATAACTTGCTTTGAAACTTGATTTGATGCTGAAACTCGTTGTGATTTGAAGCTAGCTCCATCTAAGTGAGAACTTTAATTGAATCATCTAATTATCCTTGTTCATGCTTTGTGTTTGTGTCATAAACTCATGGGTACCCCAAAATATTTGAGCAAGCTTATCCTTTCTACCACTCTCTACTTGCTCAAATAGATTTCCATACCTTTCACCACCCTTATTTCAAACCCCAAACACTATCTTGAGTGGTAGGCCTACTTGGAACAAGCTCGGTAAAAAGTGTTGAGTATGAGGCGACTAGGAGAAATTTCCATTATAGATGCAAGCTCATCATCTTTGGCTTTGCAATAGGCTAGAGTTTAAGTTTGGGTGAAGATTTGGGAAAGGAAAAAGAGGGTGAAGAAAAGAAAGAAGTTTGAATGGGATCAAAGTTGTTTGGTAACCAAGAATGAAAGCTCTTAAGTATTTTGAAATAAGAAAGTGTCTCATTGTTTTGAAGTGAAAAGAAGCCAATTGGCTCACCAAAAAGAAAAGAAAGTTTGTGAAAAAGAGACCAAAGAAAAGAAAAGAAAAGTTTTGAGCTAAGTTGAAAAGAGTGAAGTTACCAAAGTTTTCAAAATGTTTTTAATGATATTTGGGGATTTCTTGGGAAGATTCGAATTGCGAAAGAAAGATAAGGCAAGAATGGCCTTGAAAAAGGGTAGTTTTCAATTAGGAGGGTTTAGACTAGGAGTTGAAGTTCTTGGGGTTTGGGTAGTTGGGAATCTATCCTAGTATGCACCAATTGCCTCTAACTCTTAGCATTTTACTATAGCTTGTTCATATTTCCTCCGAGATAACCTAAATGATTGTGGAGAAGCCTTTCTTTCAGTTGAGACCATTTTTGTCTAAAGACCTTGTCCCTTAAGCCAAATGAGTTTGATCATATTGCTTTGAATAAGGATTCACTTTAAAAATCTAATGAATGTCAAGGAGCTAGTGGATTTGAATGCTTGTGTAGGTTGAAGGTTAAGCTAGAAGTTTTGTTTTGATGAGTATGGCTATATCCTTGGAGTAGGCTTTTCTCGGTTGCACTTTGGTTGTATAGACTTGAAACTTGTTGAAGCTTGATTGAACCTTTGGATATGAGTTCCCACCTTCAAACCTTTTTCCCAACATGTTTTGATTAACTTATGCTTGCTTGTGGACAAGCAAGGTTCAATTTTGGGGGAATTGATATACTTGTATTTCATGGCATATTAGGTTGTTTATTAGCTTTTGTTTTGGTTCTTTTAAGCTTCCTTTAGCTTCTTTTTCCTTTGTTTATTGGTTTGCTTAGAGTTTAGGATCATTCTAGGTTAGGTTGTTGCATTTGGAGTGTTTCCTTGTGTTTTTGCAGATGATTTGGAGTGCATGGAGCTAGGGTGAGCTTGGAAGAGGAGACTATGGCTCAAAGAACCAAGGAGAAAGCAGCATGAGGCAATATCGGCCTGAATATCGGCCAAGAGGGCCGATACAAACCTTCGACAAAACCCCTGAAGTCCATATCGGCTAGAGTATCGGCCAGGAAGGCCGATACAAACTCTCGGATTAATTTCAGGAAGTCCATATCGGCTTCCATATCGGCCTACCAGGCCGATACGTTCATTCGACAGAAAAAACCGAGAGTTTGTACCGGCTTCCATATCGGCCAGGCGGGCCGATACGAGCCTTCGATGAGAATCCATATCGGCTTGGATATCGGCCAACCAAGCCGATACAGAAACCCAGAAGACCAATATCGGCTTCCATTCCGGGCAAACAAGCCGATACAAACCTTTGATTTTCAGATTGGACCCGGGTCAATACCCGGTTTGTTCTGGGTTGACCCGGTTCGCACCCCTTTACTATTTAAGCCAAAAACCTGATTTTTGTTGTCTCTTAAGCTTTGTTTTTGTTCTAAGTACTTGTAAGACAAAATTTGAATCTTTTCTTAATCTAAGAGTTGTTTTGCTTTGATCTTTAATCTTTATCTTTTAATCTTTCACAAATCATCATGCTTAAGACTTTTCTCATGGATTTTGTTGGGCTAATGATGATTTGTGAGTAGTTCCCCATAGGGTTTATGGGTTAGGTAGGATTAGCTTGATTAGGGATGATTAAGGGATGTCTAATGTTTAACCTTTCTAAAATATCTTATATCTAGGTGTGCTTAATGCCTATTTGACCTTGATCAAGTTGACTAGGATGTTTAGGATTTCATGCTCACCAAGTGTTTGATGAAATTCGAGTTTTAGCTTTGATAGGATTTTCACATTCTAGCTCATGGAAATGAATGTCTAGAGTGATTATTGGCTATTTAGAACTTGATTGAATGCTTGCTTGATCTCAATTCACAAATGAAAGTTTGTTCTTGGATTAGGATTAAGTAAAGAGATTAGCTCTAAGAGATTAGGCTAATTAACTTATTGTGTTCTTTCTAGGAGGTTAGCTTGTTTGAGGCTTTATTAGCATCCCGAGATCATCCCGAGTCTCCTAGTCCATTGACATATACTCATGAGCCTTATCTTTAATATTTGATTGTCTTTGTTCTTGCTTGTTTAATTCTCTTCTGTTTAGATTTGTCTGCTTTGTCATTGTAAATTGCATTTAGGATCTCTAGAATTCCAACTTGAATTTGAATTTGCTTGGCTTTAAAGGTTAGGTGCATTCTCATTGGTTTTGATCCATTCCCAAAAAGGTTCGATACCTCTTACTACACGATAAGTAAGAGGAATTGATACCTCGAAGAATCACTAAAATTCATGTTATCATGATGGAGAATCAACATATATGCCCCGGAAAGCTCCCGCTTCGCCGTATTCACCGGCCTTTCCGTCCCTTGGATCGCAGCATCGCGACTGGCAATCACTTTGTGCTTTTCCTCCTTGTCCCAGCTTGCCTATTCAAAAGAGAGATGCCTCTCTTTCTGAAACGCGAACATCTTGTCTGTTGTAATCCCGAGCTTGATCTTGAGGTCTTCCTCCGAGTTCTCTAGCCGCATGATCAGAGGTCGTTCAAAAACCTACGAAGTAAATTTATCGACGTTGGAGTACCTTTTCTTGGGCTGTCATCATCTCGACATAGAGGACTCATGCGCCATGTCCCAAACTGTTGGAACGTTTAGATGAATCCTGATTCAATTCCAGATTCAGATTATCCTAAACATGCGATCTAGGTTCTTCTCAGAATAGAAACAAATGATGATCTCACCTTATACCTGTTATCGCAGCGGAAATGGATGGTATGTCTGAGATCAGAGAAACACCGAGGGATGAATCCTCCAAAGGTTCACACACGCTTTCACAGGAAACAGCTGCTAGACCACCAGGGGAACTCGGCGCAGAGAGAGAGAGTTTACGGCTCAAGTCTTAGGGTTAATCAGTCTGAAACTCGAGTTTTATGACATAAAAAACTCGTCCTGTTCCGTTTGGGCCATTTGGCCCAAATACCAATTAACTCGTCGGTGTTTGCGCACTGCATCGATCGTTGCACCTTATGCATCGATCGATGCACAGTGGCTAAACCTTTTATTCTCTCTAAGTACAGTAAATGCCTAGCACTTTTACTGTACTTCTGCTAAACCGTTCCTACACATTTTCCTGTTAGCTTAGGCGTGTGACCCATATGGGATCATATAATAAAGGCAATAAGTCCAAGACTTATAGATCATGAGCGGACTCTAGCAAGCCATCATGACCCCCAGTATTATATGACTTATGTCTGATCATTGACATGCTCTTACTTTCTAGAGACAGTACCGAGATTACTGGACACAATTCCAACACAAACCTCAGGAAGCTGGAGCCCCTCCGGCCTGAAGTGCCTGAGGAGGAATGCCACTCCCACAGAATCATCACCGACCGGGCACTCTTTCTTGTGCTTGAACCTCTAGGTAAAGCCCTTGCTAACCAAAAAATCCGATGAGGTATGCTTAGCCTTTGCACCACCACCGCAGGAACATCCGCCTCACTCTGATCTTGCTTCGAGGTTGGAGGACGGGACCCGTTCAAACCCCTAGATCCATTCGAGTTCGCCGGGTCAGAGGGAACCTCCACGACCTCCTGAGAAGGCTGGCTAGCAAGAGGCGGAAGCTGACTCACATTAGAACCCCCTGGTTCACTTCGGCCTCGCTGACAGTTCGGTACGTAGGAGTGGTCGAGCTAAGGGCCCAGGTGAGCATCGCTGCTAGTTGGCCTGATTTATCCTGGTCCGGCAAGTCGGGAAGAGCCTTTCCGGTAAGACGAGAGCTGTTTCTTCGGACATCTTTTGTACCGGCAGAGTACTTGCTGTTGAACCGGGGTCAGAGACGATGTGACCTAGACACATCGGGAAATTTAACTCAGAAGGATGAAAAAAAAATTTAACCGATTTAAAAAGGGATGAAAGATTATCGATCTGATGAGTTACTTGCTGCTAGAGTTGGCCGATCGATGCGAGGTTTTACTTCGCGAGGACTTCGAGGAAATGGAGAGGGATGTTTCTTTGAACTCTGCTCTCGGATAGCGGATCTGATGCGATCTGCTGTGAAGGATTCCCAATCTATCCTCCCACTTTTTAGGCAAGCGATCAAGACTGCGGTATCTGTGTCAAGAGGTAGTGCGTACGAAGTATCTGCAAATACAGAAAGAAAATGGTCAAAATAGATCGAAAATAATATATCGAGCTAAGCCCGATCCACATATGATGGTGTTTTTGACCAATGCTGACTGACCAGCACGTAGGGATGGCAGAGAATTCGACGTCCCATGGAGAACTTATTAATCTTGAAGAAAAAGATTCGATCCTGCCACACATCCCTCGGAGGGGTCTCTTATATAACGCGGCGAGAGGTAATAATTCCCCGGGGACTTGTTGTTATACTTCACGAGGCACAAGAGTAGGATGAGATTAACTGTCACTGAAAGTCCCTTCTCGGCAGTGATATATCATGGTTTTTACCGGTTTTATGCCATGATATAGTTGTGTTTTTAGTGTATTTTGTGTTCTTTTAGAGTCTTTTACAGGTTTAATCAGGTTTGGAGCGGAATTGGAGATATTGGAGAATTTTGGCCGAGAGTTTAAACTCACTGTCCGATTTGATGATCATGCATCGATCGACACACCTTTGGTGTCGATCGACACACTAGCGAGATGGGCCGAAATACGGCGGTTAATGAAGTTATGAAGATTTGCAGAAAAGCCCAGAAAGTTCCAGTATTTACACAGAAGCCCCAGCCGAGATTATGCCTATATATATATAGGATTTTGGTGTTTATTTTAGATACGCTTTCATACTTAGAGCTAAGAGATTTTTAGAGCTTTTGGGGCTGATCTAATCCTGTACTTCATCTATTTTGGAGAAGATTTCGAACCCCTTATCTATTTAATTTCTTATATGCAATCTATTTATTCTATGATTTATGTTTCATCAATCATGTCTGAGTAGATTCATAGTTAAGTTTAGGGTTTCTCATTAAGGATTTTATGACTTGCTAGACTTGTTTAATTCAGTTAAGGATTCACATGGTTAGAATGTTCTTCAAACTAAATTGTGCTTAATGCTAGTTCTAACCTGATCAATTAGAATCTAGATCTTAGGTTGCTAAATACGACACGAGAGTGTGGTTTAGAATCTGAACTATTTAGGTTGAGCAATTAAATTATTCGCAAAGAGATTTGGCTTAGTTTAATTATGAACATATCGAACTTGAAATTAATGATGGTTTAATCTGTTAGTAATTGCAAAGAGATTTGGATTACTGCACTTAGGCTTAGAGGATTTTCGCAAAGAGATTTGGTTAATTCTAATTCCGTGATATGAGTTCTAGAACTGAGTTTAATTTGATCCTGACTGAATAACTTGTCTGCTTGTCTGATTTCCTGAGAATTCCCTAGACTTAGCGCTTTTAGTTAATTGCTTTCACAACAAATTCCTGTTACTGATTTATTTTCTTGCCTTGCTTTTATTTCATTCACCACCTGCTTTATTCTTAGTATTAATCTCTACGGTTCTTATCTATCGAGACCAAAGTCTCTGTGGATTCGATACCCTATATACTACATTGACATCACTGTGCACTTGCAGTTACTATAGGGATTAATTCTTGACCTATCAGGCAGCCATCGCTGCAACTCCGATGACCTACCGAACAAAAATATGCATCATCTGAGGAAAAGAGAGTTGGAGGGTCGCCAAGCCGCCGAGAATGATGCGCGAGATCAGAAATTTCAGTCTACATCTCTCGAATAAATTCAAATAAGCGCAGCAAAATCCGGAGCGGGCGATCTTCGGAGAGTCTTACTCGTCCGGTAACACCATTTCCACCTCTGAAAGAACGTGAAAGCTTTCTCTAAGCTTTTGGATATGGCGCATCATGAGCTTAGACTTTGGGTGAGGGCCGTAAGGTTCCTGAGCGGAACTGCTTCCTATGGTTTTACTTCTCGGAGCTATCGGGAAGGATTAAACAAACACTACAAGAAAACAACGTTTTCACGACTGTACTTTTAATCGCAGAATAGTCGTTAATCGAGGTTTTACGACAACCATACGACTAAATATGGTAGTCGTCAATCCATAGTCGCTAAATTGTATAGTCGTATTATTAGTCGGCGAGTTACGGCTATTTACACGACTAACAAAAGTAATCGGAAAATAGACGCAGAGTTGTCGGAAGATATATGGACTAATCTGCGACTACATCAGGGACAATTGTGCGACTATAGAGGGAGTCCAGAAACGGTCGGATAAATTTTGTCATCAAATAGTCATTAAATTAGGTGACCACTGGGCGATTAATATGTGACTGTATTGTATAGTCAGAAAGTAGTCGTAACATTTGTCCACTAGGTAGCGACTGGGTAACCACCATTTTAACTACTATCCCGCGACTAATCTGAACATCCATATACGATTATGGTACTGATCTCGCCACTATGTGTCGACTTTTATGTGACTGACTAGTATAGTCACGATTCAGTCGTAGACTATGGTGACGTTTTAGCGACTATTTATTGACTAATTTACCGATTATAAAATAACTAAATGGAGAATCCAAATCTGATGATGGTAAACAGATTGCCATTAATTGACGATTGTTATACGACTATGCAGCATCTAAACGAAACATCCAGATTCGATTATGGTACTGCATGGCCGACTATATGACTGTCTTATATAGTCATAACATAGTCGTAAGAAATGGTGGCTACTTGGCGACGGTGTAATGACAACATAACGATTATTAAGCGACTAATTGGAAAATCAGATTCGTTGATGGTAAATATGTAGCGACAAGTTTGTGTGTGTAGTTCGAATAATTGACAACCGTTTAGTGGCTTTTTGATACGATCAGGTTTTAATCCCCAGATCTACACTGCAAGTGCACAGACGTGAACCAGTAGTATATAGGGTATCGAATCCACAGAGACTCTAGATTATTGCGATAGATTGTAGAACGTCGAATTAAGCTAGGTAAAGCAGTGTGAAAGCAGTAAATCAAGCAATAAAGTAAATAGATCGGTTTGTAAACAAGAAGGCAAAGCGTCGGGTCAAGGAAGTTCTCAGGAAATCAGGAACATAGGCTAATCAATTAATCGGGTTCTCATTAAGAACTGTTCTAGAACTAGAATCACATAATTATAACAGACCAACTTTCGTTCCGAATATTATCTATGTCTAACAACCTAGCAAGCCAACTTTCGTTGCGAATCCTAGAGTTCTAAACAAGCATTAATCTCAGGTTCTTTCGTTCACAATTCTCCTAAGCCAAATTTCTTTGCGAATAGTCAAATTGCTCATCTAGGTTCTTTCTAGTTAATTAACCAACTGTCATTGCGGAAATCAACCTAACATCATAAATCTTGGTAGCTAATTCAGATTAAGCATTAAGAACAACCCTAGATGAAGAACTAACAGATATGAATCCCCTAGAGATTGATTAACCTATAATTCCATGAAATCCCCTGTGAGAATCCCTAAACCTAACTAGTAAACTACTCAGACATGATCATCGAAACAGAAGACATCATGAATAGAAAGCCAAATAGCATATAATAAAATAAAGAACTGGGGTTCGAAATCCTCTCTCTTTCAAGAACAAGATCAGCCCCTAACTCTCTCTGAAAGTAAAATAAAGCTTAGCCTAAACAATGGTTCAAAAACCCTAATATAATGATCTAATCACGGCTGAGGCTTCTTTGTAATTATGAGAAACTTCTGGGCCAAGTTGCAATTTCCACAAGTCTTCAGTAAAGAGCCGAGAATCGTCTGATCCGCGTCTGCATCGATCGACACCAGAGGTGCATCGATCGACACAAGTATCAAATATCGAAAGTGAACTTATCTCTCGGGCAAATGCTCCAAAATTCTCCAGAATGCACCATAATGTCCAAATCCTCTCCAAACGTACCTAGACCTGTAAACACACATAAAAGGACTCCAAAGGACTCTAAAAGACTCGATAAGAAGACATATACCATGGTTAAAAACCCTAAAATACATGGTATGTCAACTCCCCCACACTTAGCTCTTTCTTGCCCTCAAGCAAGTAAAGAACCAAAGTATAAGAAAAGAGATTTGAAAACACAGAAACTCATTTCGTCCTAGGAAATTTCGCATTCACATTCACTTAGTAAACCACTAAAAACTTTCCTACATAACTCAAGACCGCAATATACTTCCCCCACACTTAGCAACTATCCCAAGCAAACTCCACAATCAAGTTAGGATATTCAAGTTCACCACACCAGTCTTTGTATACAATTAGGTGCAGTCTCACAAAGGGATTATCGAATCAAAGGACACATGGACTCAACCTATTCAGTATCTGACCACCAAACTGTCGGTTTCTGGTTTCTTTCTTTTCCCTTTGTCCCTTAGCACTGATTTTTCCCCACTGGGTATCATTTTTTTTTCTATCAGTGCTCTTCCCTTTTTATTGGGGTTTAACTTTGGATCTTTCCATGGATACACATGAGGTAATAGAGGTCTCTACCACTCCAGTGACCACTTTGAAACTACTAGCTTATCCTTGGTTTTTATCTTCTTTTTTTTTTACTTTCTGATATATCATGGTTTTTACCGGTTTTATGCCATGATATAGTTGTGTTTTTAGTGTCTTTTGTGTTCTTTTAGAGTCTTTTACAGGTTTAATCAGGTTTGGAGCGGAATTGGAGATATTGGAGCATTTTGGGACTTTTGGAGTGTTTTGGCTGAGAGATTAAGCTCACTGTCCGATTTGATGATCATACATCGATCGACACACCTTTGGTGTCGATCGACACACTAGCGAGATGGGCCGAAATGCGGCGGTTTATGAAGAATGAAGAATTTTCAGAAAAGCCCAGAAAAGTTCCAGTATTTACACAGAAGCCCCAGCCGAGATTATACCTATATATTTAGGATTTTGGTGTTTATTTTACATACGCTTTCATACTTAGAGCTAAGAGATTTTTAGAGCTTTTGGGGCTGATCTAATCATGTACTTCGTCTATTTTGGAGAAGATTTCGAACCCCTTTATCTATTTAATTTCTTATATGCAATCTATTTATTCTATGATTTATGTTTCATTAATCATGTCTGAGTAGATTCATAGTTAAGTTTAGGGTTTCTCATTAAGGATTTTATGACTTGCTAGACTTGTTTAATTCAGTTAAGGATTCACATGATTAGAATGTTCTTCGATCTAAATTGTGCTTAATGCTAGTTCTAACCTGATCAATTAGAATCTAGATCTTAGGTTGCTAAATACGACACGAGAGTGTGGTTTAGAATCTGAACTATTTAGGTTGAGCAATTAAATTATTCGCAAAGAGATTTGGCTTAGTTTAATTGTGAACATATCGAACTTGAAATTAATGCTGGTTTAATCTGTTAGTAATTGCAAAGAGATTTGGATTACTGCACTTAGGCTTAGAGGATTTTCGCAAAGAGATTTGGTTAATTCTAATTCCGTGATTTGAGTTCTAGAACTGAGTTTAATTTGATCCTGACTGAATAACTTGTCTGCTTGTCTGATTTCCTGAGAATTCCCTAGATTTAGCGCTTTTAGTTAATTGCTTTCACAACAAATTCCTGCTACTGATTTATTTTCTTGCCTTGCTTTTATTTCATTCACCACCTGCTTTATTCTTAGTATTAATCTCTACGGTTCTTATCTATCGAGACCAGAGTCTCTGTGGATTCGATACCCTATATACTACATTGACATCACTATGCACTTGCAGTTAGTATAGGGATTAAAACTCGACCTATCAAGTTTTTGGCGCCGTTGCCGGGGACTCTTAGAGTCTTCGATAGGACCGAACTTAGGGTTTTTACTAGGAATTTATATTTTTGTTTTTGTTTTTTTATTTTTATTTTACTAACTTTTTCTCTGTTTTCTCTCTGTCGCAGGTACCGATTTCACCTTGCGTCGATCGTTGCACCTCTTGTGTCGATCGTCACTAAGCGATTTTGAGATTGAATCGATCGTTGCACTGATAGCATCGATCGTTGCTTGACGATTACAGACAGTTTATGCAGAAGCGTGAAACTCGAAGTAATTCGAACTTGAACCTCATCAATCTCGAACTTGAAGAACTTGGACGTCTAGAGAGGACTAACAGAAGAGAAAGAAGAGCAAGAATGGTGGTACAGAGGCTAATTCTGATACGCGATGCTCAAGGTACCCTGAGGGACCAAGATAACAACCCGTACAATGCTGCTGGTCAAAGGGTTGATGCTGAAGGGAATGTTATCCCTGATCCTCCTGAGCAACCGCAACAGGAGCAGAACCAAGGTCAAAGACAGGCCCAAGGTAGAGAGATGGTTGTCCATGAGAGGACTTTAGCTGACTACAACAGACCGGATGAGTTTCATGCAAACCGGTCAGCTTTAGTGATTCCTGGCTTTGAGAGGAATGATTTTGAGATTAAGACCATCTACTACTCGCTGATGAGACAGAATGCATTCCATGGTCACCCCACATAGCAGCCTATGGATCACATTGATCAGTTTGAGGACATAGTCACTGGCATGAAGTATGATGGAGTTTGCTAGGATTATCTGTTCCTTAAGCTCTTTTCACACAGTCTCGCTGGAGACGCTGGTGCATGGCTGAAGTAACTGCCACCTGGGCAGTTTGATACTTGGGCAGCCCTGAAGAGTGAGTTCCTGCGTCATTTCTATGATGATGCGCGTTCAGACCAATCCAGACAGGACATACTCACATTTTCCCAAGGAGCTGTGGAGCCTCTAAAAGCTTCCTGGATGAGATTCAAGAAGTACCAGTGTGACTGCCCACACCATTGATTCACTGAAGTCCAGTTGCTTGGTATCTTCTTCAGAGGCATAGATCTGCCATATCAGTTTGCGCTGGATAACTCCAGTAATGCAAACTTCAACACCAGGACTCCTGCACAAGCTAAGCAGTTGATTGAGAACCTAGTGAGCAGCAACAGTTGCAAAACTATGGATGAGAAGAGGAAGAAATCTGGTGGAAGTGTAGAGAATTCAGAGATGGCTGAATTACGATCTAAGATGGACACAATCTGTAATCTCCTGGCTAATAAGAAGGCTGTCCACTTTGCTCAAGATGTTGAGGTAATTCAGACTGAGGAGGACACTCAGGAAGAAGATGTGAATTACATTGGAGGATCTGGTTTCCAAGGTAACAGATTTGGTAATCAGCAGGGAAACAGATTCTTCAATGGAGGACAAAAGAGTGCCTTCACAGGCAATCAGAACTCTTTTGGACAGACTGGTGGTTTTCAGAAGCCTTTTGGACAAGGTACTCAGAGAACCTATGGATCTTCATCTTATCAGACTCCTCCTGCACCTACAGCTCATGAGAGTAGAATGGAAGCAATGATGGAACAGCTAATGGAGAGTCAGACCAAGAGTACTGTGGACTGCAATAAGAAGTTGGATGCTGTCTATGAGGACCTCAATGGGAAGTTTGAGTCTCTGAACACTCACATGAAACAGTTGGATACTCAGGTGAACCAGATTTCCAGCTCTATGAAAGGAAAAGGAGTAGCAGACACTCATATTAAGGCCTGGTCTGTGTACATTGATGATGGATCTCACCTAGGTGAAGGAATGAAGCTAAGTACAGCTGAATTGGTGGAGGAGAGTGAGAACTCGGATTTTGGAGAAAATCTCTCGGGTGAAAACTGTGAAAACAGTGTTGCATCGATCGACACACATCTAGTGTCGGTCGATGCAGGTCGTGAACAGACAGACTCGCCGGATGATAACAATGTTGATGCTGATTTAGAGCTTGCCCGCTTATTCCCTGGAGTGTCTGAGATCACTCAGGAGGAGATTTATGCACAGTCAATTAGACTATATCCCTCAGTATCTGAAGTGATTAAGCAGGAGATTGAAGAGCTTAAGAAGCTAGAGGAGATTGGTGAAGAATTGGAAGAAATTCCATCTTCTGATGATCCACCTTATCACCCATGTGTGCAGAGATACCTGAACAGGATGCTGCCTTTAGATGAGGAGCTGAGAGATTGAGTTATTATAGTCCCTCCGCAGATTAGTTGTGTGCTGTTAACCAAGGTTCCTAAGAAGCTGCCTGATCCTGGGATTTTTGTGCTGAGTTGTTCTATCTTCGAGGATAGTTTTAAGCGCTCTCTTTGTGATTTAGGAGCTGCTGGAAGTCTTATGCCATACTCTGTGGCAGAGAAGCTGGGTATGCTGGATTTTTCTCCTAAAAGGACCTCTCTTGTCCTAGCTGATCAGTCTATACGAGTTCCAGAAGGACTCCTTGAGGACATCCCGGTGAGAGTTGGGGATTATTTAGTTCCAACAGACTTCCTAGTGCTGAAGTATGACAGTGATCATGCTGATGCGTTGATACTGGGAAGACCATTTTTGGCTACAGCAGGAGCAGTGATAGATGTTAGACATAGTCTAATAGACCTCCATCTGGGAGATGAGCCGCTGCATTTTGAGATGGACAAGCTGCGCAAGCCACTGATAGATGGGCAGACCTTCACCATTATAGATGGAGATGATTCACAGTCAAGTCACACTACAGTTTTGGATCCTGGAGAGCGGTTTACTCCTTCTTTTCTTGGACAGGATCATTCTGATACAGCTTATTCTCCACCATGGATGAGGAGGCTTGCACAGAGGCAACCAAAGTCTCTGTCAGGATCTCCAGCAAACTGATCTTGTTCGTCCGGTCAAGCTAATGACCTTAAACAAGCGCTGAGTGGGAGGCAACCCACTGTTAGGTTTAGTTGTTTTTCCTTTTCATTTTTGGTGTTTTTCTTAGGATTTCACGTTTTTATTGGTTTTTAAGTTTCAGATACATAACTCGAGTCTGGAGATGTGTGACGATCGATGCACTTGTGCACCGGTCGTTGCAAAGAGATTTGACGAAGAGGGGTGATCGCATTGTGACGATCGTTGCTCATATGCAACGGTCGTTGCAATTGGTTCAATTGCAAAATTAAGGTATGCGCTAAACCGGAAATCGATTTCGATTTGACCAGAATCGGTCGTTGCCCCTAAGCAACGATCGTTGCACCCACGACCGAGGTAAGTTGCCTTAAACCCTTCTCTTCTCTTTTCTTCCTCATTTCCGCCGTCCGTACACCGAGAACTCCACACCCAAAAATCGCAATTCTTCATCATTTTCTTCGATTCAATCGCTAATACTTTCGATTTTACACTCTAAATCTGTTTCTATAGCTCATATCTCAAGAATCCAAGGTAATGTACCTCTATTTTTTGATTTTCGGATTCAACTTTAGGGTTTTAGGGTTTGAGATTTTTGGATTGAAATTTGATGCTTGCATGCGTAATTAGACCGAATTTAGGATGTGGGTTATGATTCAAGGCTGATTTGCAATAATGTGGCACGAATTTGGGATGTTTTTGTTGATTGTTTGCGGCCAAAATCGCCTTGCAACGGTCGTTGCTTTGCGATTTTGGGGAAATGCTCGATAAAATGAAATCGCCTTGCAACGATCGATGCCTTAGGTGCAACGGTCGATGCTTCGCGATTTCACAGAGAGTCTGCCGAGACAAATTGTTTGAATTTTTCTTTCTTATGCAGATTGCATCTCGCAGACAACCCCGCAAGAAACGAGCAACAACATCAACAGCCACACGACAGTACATTCCACAGCCAGAGTGGTTTCATAAAGACTCTCAGCCACCTGAGCCATATGCTAGAGTTGGTCCAGCAGTAGCACTGCCTTGGCCCCGAGCAGACGCGACAGAGATCCCTACAGCCAGACAGTGGCCAGAGAACATTTCCGTGTTCCTCAAGACTGCAGACTTTACAGAGAGGCCACTGCTTAACCAGTGGGATGAGTATGATTCGCTTCTCTACAGTGGTTGGTGTGGGATGACCATCAAACCAACCAAGTTCGCTGACTACTCTACCTGCAAGAGTCTGGGGATCGATGAGAAGGTAATTGCGGTGTGCAAAGGCATTGGTCTAGGGACAATGCCAATGCGCCCTTATGATCTCTATCCTGAGCTGGTCAGACAGTTGCTAGGCACTTGCAGAGTGGTTTACCCAGATCCAGATAGCAGGAGCGCTACAGGAGGTATCTTTACCTTTATGAGTTGGGGAGTCAGGTATCGGATTCCTCTACTAGATCTCTGCAGGATCTACGGGTTCAGTACTGAGCCGAGGCGCATTGCCATGCCACTTGAGTGGGATCCAAATGAGGCTCGATCATTCTGGGAGTGTATTGGCAGTGGTCGATACAACTCCAGGACCACACTGGTGAAGATGATGAGGCATCCTGTGCTGAGATATGTCTCGCGTATCTTGTGTTGGAGCTTGCTATGCAAGTATGAGTCCAACAAGATGCGCATGTATGAGATGGAGATGTTGTTTATGGGGCTGAGAGATCATTTTGCAGAGTCTGGTGTGAGAGATCCTACTAAGGGTCTCAACTTGGGAGCTGTCTTCGCTCTGCATTTGTGTGATCTGCAGTCGAAGCCTTTTGATGGAGTTAGTACTGAGACGGTAGGGAGCTTGCTTACTCCCATTTTTATGCACTGCGGGATTCCTCTACAGGGCACAGAGTGTGATACAGCCAAGGAGTTCCTAGACTTCAGCCACTTGCAGAGCGCTACCTGGCTCAAGGAGGGGCGCATTTGGGTTTACCAGGACCCGACCACTGGGAGGTGTGGTATAGAGCTTCCTTCTGCTAGGTGGACACGGATTGATACATTAGAGGCCCTGAGATTTCAGCCTCCTGAGTCTGAGCAGCGTGGGATTCCTTCTATGGCTCATCCGCTGGGAGAGCCTTCCACAAGAGCTTGGACTTCTGCTGCCCCTGCGCCTGCGCCTGCCCCGGTTGACGACGTGGGACCCTTTCCCGAGCCTACGATGCCTTACGGTACATATTCTGAGGCCGAGTGGAGAGAGAGAGATCAGATGGTATTCTACGAGCTGTTTGGAACTTCATGCGCACTTGCAGCTGCAGGAGGCAGCCACAGATTCATCAGCCCGTACCTGACAGACATCGTCGACAGCGTTCTCCTGAGGACTCTAGTAGCACTAAGAGATATGGTGGGATTGATGATAGCGAGTGAGCGTAGCTGTCATCTCTTGATATTCGGTTCTGTACTCTGATTTTCTTTTTGTTTTTCCTTGCACTTTTCCTTATTTTGCTACTATGTTTGGTTGGTTGTGCTTGATTAGATACATTTGTTGCTTCGGTTTTACTCTGTTTCTAGTGTTTTTAGCTTGCAGGATTCGAAAAAGATAAGAACCGACGGACTAACCTGCTAACTTGCTGACTGATCGATGTATACGCAGTGCGTCGATCGACACACCATTGTGTCGATCGTCACAACACGAAAGAAATCGCATTGCAGCGATCGTTGCGGTCCTGAGCAACGATCGACCCACAATGAAAATCGCACAGCAACGGTCGATACACTTAGTGTAACGATCGATGCCTGATGCGACAGAGGTAAAAACCCGAGAGAACTTAACCATACCTTAAACAAATTTTTTTTTTCTTTCTTTTGCCAATCCTTCGCTTGACACTACTGGGACAGTGTGTCTTAAGTGTGGGGGAGGTTCTACTAACTTCTTTCTTTTTATTTTCTTAGAGTCATTAAAAATTTTCAAAATTTTTGTTTTATTGAGTCAAAATTTGTTTAAGTAAGAAACAATAATTTTTTGAGAAGATTAGTAGCACTTGCAGGAACTTAAGTAACCATTGAGATAAAGCTGCAGATCAATCTCTGACTTTTAGAAAACCTAGACACAGACCAACCTACTGAGAACACCCACATCACTTCAGGTATCCGAGGATCTTTTACTGACTTCACCTTAATACTGACTTAGATTTCTCACTTAAGGGCTTGGAATACTTTGAGTCGGATTCCTTTGTTAGTTCTGACACAGCCTGTAAACCTGTCCTATTTAGTTCCCTTCTCCCCTTCCATAAAGTAAAAAAAAAGGTAATAAACTGAGGATGAGTTAGTAACTCCGAAGTGGTCACGGGAGTGGTAGAGACCCCTATTACCTCTTGTGCGATCCATGGAATGTGTCCAAAGTACACCCCAAAACGGGAAGAACACTGATAAAAAAATAAAATGATACCCAATGGGGAAAAACCAGTTGTTAAGAAAGGGAAAATAGAAGAAAGGGACTAGAGAAAGATAGTTTGGTGGTCTAGAGCTGACAAGGTAAGAGTCCATGTGCCTTTGATCGATATTCCTTAGGTGAGACCGCACTTAAATACTTGCAGAAGTCAGTAGGGAGAATTTGAATGCGTGAATGTGATTGTGGAGTGTACTTAGGACAGTTGCTAAGTGTGGGGGAAGTATATGTTGGTCTTGATGTCTTCAGGTTGATTCTTTCATGTGGTTTACTAAGGGGAATCTGAGTGTTGCTGCTTCTAGGATGAAAAGAGTTTCTGAAGAGTTTTCAAACCTCTTCACTGCATTTTAGTTCTCTGTTTTGCTTGAGGGCAAGCAAAGGCTAAGTGTGGGGGAGTTGATATATCATGGTTTTTACCGGTTTTATGCCATGATATAGTTGTGTTTTTAGTGTCTTTTGCGTTCTTTTAGAGTCTTTTACAGGTTTAATCAGGTTTGGAGCGGAATTGGAGATATTGGAGCATTTTGGGACTTTTGGAGTGTTTTGGCTGAGAGATTAAGCTCACTGTCCGATTTGATGATCATACATCGATCGACACACCTTTGGTGTCGATCGACACACCTTTGGTGTCGATCGACACACCTTTGGTGTCGATTGACACACTAGCGAGATGGGCCGAAATGCGGCGGTTTATGAAGAATGAAGAATTTGCAGAAAAGCCCAGAAAAGTTCCAGTATTTACACAGAAGCCCCAGCCGAGATTATACCTATATATTTAGGATTTTGGTGTTTATTTTACATACGCTTTCATACTTAGAGCTAAGAGATTTTTAGAGCTTTTGGGGCTGATCTAATCCCGTACTTCGTCTATTTTGGAGAAGATTTCGAACCCCTTTATCTATTTAATTTCTTATATGCAATCTATTTATTCTATGATTTATGTTTCATTAATCATGTCTGAGTAGATTCATAGTTAAGTTTAGGGTTTCTCATTAAGGATTTTATGACTTGCTAGACTTGTTTAATTCAGTTAAGGATTCACATGATTAGAATGTTCTTCGATCTAAATTGTGCTTAATGCTAGTTCTAACCTGATCAATTAGAATCTAGATCTTAGGTTGCTAAATACGACACGAGAGTGTGGTTTAGAATCTGAACTATTTAGGTTGAGCAATTAAATTATTCGCAAAGAGATTTGGCTTAGTTTAATTGTGAACATATCGAACTTGAAATTAATGCTGGTTTAATCTGTTTGTAATTGCAAAGAGATTTGGATTACTGCACTTAGGCTTAGAGGATTTTCGCAAAGAGATTTGGTTAATTCTAATTCCGTGATTTGAGTTCTAGAACTGAGTTTAATTTGATCCTGACTGAATAACTTGTCTGCTTGTCTGATTTCCTGAGAATTCCCTAGACTTAGCGCTTTCAGTTAATTGCTTTCACAACAAATTCCAGCTACTGATTTATTTTCTTGCCTTGCTTTTATTTCATTCACCACCTGCTTTATTCTTAGTATTAATCTCTACGGTTCTTATCTATCGAGACCAGAGTCTCTGTGGATTCGATACCCTATATACTACATTGACATCACTGTGCACTTGCAGTTAGTATAGGGATTAAAACTCGACCTATCACTTTCAAGGGAGGGGAAAATCAGAAACCATTCTTAAGAACAGGATCACAGGTTGTGCCAAACTCATCAATGAAATCCGACCCAAAGATTACCAAGCCCCTAGGTGAGAAATTAAAGTCAAGATTAGTGTGAGACTAGTGATGGATCCTCTGAATACCTGGTTAGATATGGGTGTCATTGGTAAGTTGATCTGTTTGGGTTTTTCTAATAGTCATAGAGGTCCTGCAAGTCTGTCCAATGGGCACTTAGTTCCTGTTCCAGCGAGAATTTTCCTCGAAAAATCATAGTTTCATACACATCTTGACTCAATAAAACAGATTTTTGATTAACTCTAAGAAAACAAAAGCGTGCATCAGTAGCTACCTCCCCCACACTTGAAACACACTGTCCCCAGTGTTGTCAAGCCTAGGCTCGGTGAAAACAGATAATCAAATTGAAAAGAGTCTGAAAAATCCAGAGTTACATACCTCTCGTCGCACTGTGTCGATCGATGCTCAGGACTGCATCGATCGACGCAAATTGCATTTGCTCAATTCATTCGTGTTCGCTTTGTGTCGATCGACACACAGGACCGTGTCGATCGATGCTAGGCGATTTTTGGCCTGTTCTCTCGTCTGAAAATTCCAAAACGAAAAATCAAAGTAACAAACACCTAAAAATGAAAAATAAAAACGAAAACTGACTCTATAGTGGGTTTCCTCCCACTCAGCACTTGTTTTTAGTCATTAGCTTGACTATGGGATAGAGATTAGACTCATGGCGGTTTTAACAGAGACTTTGAGTGTCTCTGTGAATGTCTCCTCATCCAAGGTGGTGTATATGCTGTCGGATCATGAGATCTCCCAAGGAAAGAGTAAACAGAACCAAGGCGGGAGCGAAGCGTAGGTGGGATACTGCGTTTTCCTGCACTCAAAGCTGATGGATTAGGAGGTTTAAGTTTTGAAGCTTTATACATGTGCTTTGGTGGATGAAAGAGATCTGGAGCTTTCTGCTTAAAAGCAGTTGCAAGCTCTGAAGATGTTAGAGCAAGTTCAGAATGAACTGCCATCTTCTCTTCTCCAATAGGAACCTCTGGTTCCACCTCAACACTGAAGCTCTGTCCATCAATGGTGGCTCTCTGCTTCCTCTCCATCTTGAACTGCAATGGCTTATCTCCAAGGTGGAGATCAATCAGACCACGTCTCACATCTATCACAGCTCCAGCAGTAGCTAAGAATGATCTTCCAAGCAGAATAGGATCATCTGGCTCAACATTATACTTCAGCACCACAAAGTCCGTTGGAATCAAGTAGTTTCCAACTCTGATATGTATGTCCTCAAGAAGTCCTTCTGGATACCTCTTTGATTGATCAGCTAGGATAAGATAGATCCTGGTAGGCTGGAAATCCACCAGTCCCAATCTCTTAGCCACATAGTATGGCATGAGATTCACACCAGATCCTAAATCACACAGAGAATGCTTAAATCTGTCCTTAGAGATGGAACAGTCTAGCACAAAGAATCCTGAGTCTGGAAGCTTCTCTGAAATATGAATCAACTGTTTTCCATCACTTTCATGCAATCAGCTTCGTCTAGCTCCTGTTTGGACAACTTACGAGCCTTAGGATATGGCGTGGCAGGCTCACAGATTCGTTCAAGGACTGTTGCCGATATCTGGTCTCGTCTGTGATCTATGTCGATCGATGCAGTAGGTGTGTCGATCGACAAAAGGCGATTCTTGGTCGATTCATCAGATGTGTCGGGGTTGCATTGACCGATGCCGAGAGTGTGTCGATCGATGCTTGGCTCAGACAGACAAAACCATCCAGGAACTCCGTCATGATGCTCTCTTCTTCTGCCACCAAGTCAATTTCATCTTCTATTCGTACAGCATTAACGTATTGCTTCTGTTCAGCTTTCCCAGCTTCATTTTGCCTTTATATTGCTCCAGCTGTTTGTTGAATTCGGACATCTAGCTTCTTCACATGTGTGCTCAAAGATTCAAATTCCCCATTCAGATCTTCATACAACGCATCTATCTTGGAGTTGAAGGACACAGTGATCTGTTGTTATCCCTCAAGAAACTGCTCCATCATGGATTCCAATCTGCTCTTATGCGTAGGTGCAGGCAGTGCTTGGTAAGAAGAAGCACCGTAGTAGTTGATAGCTTCTTGCGCATACTTTCCAAGTAGAAGACTATGTAGAGAGTCAACTTTGTTCTTCAGCCCAGCTATCTGCGAGCTGTCAATCCCTGAGCTGAGAAGACCATTCCGATACATCATCCTTATGGATCTCTTCTTTGTGCTTCCGCGAAACTGTGTCGATCGATGCAATGCGAAAACGATGTCGATCGACACATAGGACCGTGTCGATCGATGCAAGCGGATTTTGTCGAACCTGACCTGCAAAACAGAGAAAAATAGAAAAATAAATCAGTAAAATAAAACGAAAAAACCTAGTCTCAACCCTAAGTTCAAATCTATCGAAGACTCAAAAGAGTCCCCGGCAACGGCGCCAAAAACTTGATACGATCAGGTTTTAATCCCCAGATCTTCACTGCAAGTGCAGAGACGTGAACCAGTAGTATATAGGATATCGAATCCACAGAGACTCTAGATTCTTGCGATAGATTGTAGAACGTCGAATTAAGCTAGGTAAAGCAGTGTGAAAGCAGTAAATCAAGCAATAAAGTAAATAGATCGGTTTGTAAACAAGAAGGCAAAGCGTCAGGTCAAGGAAGTTCTCAGGAAATCAGGAACATAAGCTAATCAATTAATCGGGATCTAATTAAGAACTGTTCTAGAACTAGAATCACATAATTATAACAGACCAACTTTCGTTGCGAATATTATCTATGTCTAACAACCTAGCAAGCCAACTTTCGTTGCGAATCCTATAGTTCTAAACAAGCATTAATCCCAGGTTCTTTCGTTCACAATTCTCCTAAGCCAAATTTCTTTGTGAATAGTCAAATTGCTCATCTAGGTTCTTTCTAGTTAATTAACCAACTATCGTTGCGGAAATCAACCTAACATCATAAATCTGGGTAGCTAATTCAGATTAAGCATTAAGAACAACCCTAGATGAAGAACTAACAGATATGAATCCCCTAGAGATTGATTAACCTATAATTCCATGAAATCCCCTGTGAGAATCCCTAAACCTAACTGGTAAACTACTCAGACATGATCATCGAAACAGAAGACATTATGAATAGAAAGTCAAATAGCATATAATAAAATAAAGAACTGGGGTTCGAAATCCTCTCTCTTTCAAGAACAAGATCAGCCCCTAACTCTCTCTGAAAGTAAAATAAATCTTAGCCTAAAAATGGCTCAAAAACCCTAATATAATGATCTAATCACGGATGGGGTTTCTTTGTAATTATGAGAAACTTCTGGGCCAAGTTGCAATTTCCACAAGTCTTCATTAAAGCGCCGAGAATCGTCTGATCCGCGTCTACATCGATCGACACCAGAGGTGCATCGATCGACACAAGTATCAAATATCGACAGTGAACTTATCTCTCGGGCAAATGCTCCAAAATACTCCAGAATGCACCATAATGTCCAAATCCGCTCCAAACGTACCTAGACCTCTAAACACACATAAAAGGACTCTAAAAGACTCGATAAGAAGATATATACCATGGTTAAAAACCCTAAAATACATGGTATATCACTTTTTCGTAAAATTAAGAATTTGGATTAATTTCATTTTCGATTTGGTAATCGGTGATACCGTATTTTGAATAGTACAACAAATGTAACAAACACTTGCATCAAAAATAAAATTAGTAACATGTAGACATAGACGACCTACAAATGCAAACTCCAACATTTAGGAGTTGCCAAATCATATACCAATAAATAGACAAGTGCAAGAGACAGTGATAAAGTAACCTACGAATCAGATGGTGTTATTGTCTTACTTTGAGCTTCCTTCAATTGATCCATGTTTAGCTGTCAGGCTTTCGACTCCATGAGGATTTTTACTCATCCATCCTTCTCAGTGGCCTGTGACAATTACAGATAGTAAGAGAAAAACAATTAAATAAAGATCGTGAGATTATTTTATAAACATGGATTACGAAACAACGACTTTACCTGAGGAAAGATGTTGTTATATTCAATTGTTATCTCACGAGGTCGGAGTTCTTTGCAGTGCTTCTGTAGTCCTTTGTGATGTTAACCATGTCTTTCATACGTCGTTGATAGATCTCCTCAAAATATGTTATAGAAGAAAGTTATGTGAGATTTGGGAATGCCTAAAATGATACAAAAACTATCTTGTAAGCGCTCAGATACTCGAACTTAGCAGAACACATTAATGAGTTAAGCAGAGATTGGTATCTCAATTGCGTGCTAACTAGAAGATTAACATTCTAACCATCTGACTCAAACTCCTCAAACACTTATTCAAAAAACAACTAACTTACCCAGACTGTGGAATATAGGAGTCGTTTACAACCTGTAGAACCAAAATTAATTGTAAACAAATAATTAGATTCAGAGCATGTCCCGTTTCAAAAGCAAAGCAAAGCTGAAGGAAACTAACGATATAATTTGGCAAATATTTTGAATTCTTGCCCACTTGTAGGCGTAATGTGGTCGTAATATATTTCTTTTTTTATCGTCTATTTTAAAATTTTAACTAATCTATTATACTTTATTAAAATCAGAACAAGTTTGCTCACAATATAAAGAACGATTGAAGACAGGTTTTATGAAAGCAAATTTGTGTTTTAAATTCTTTGATGAAATAGTTTTGCAATTTTGGTAACACTCAAATTAAAAAGAATACACAGAAAAATTTAGGAAAAAGCTTTCAGACTAGAGTGTTAAAGCACAGACGAAACCTTAGATTTTTAGGGTTTAGCGTTTAGGGTTTACGGTTTCTTTTGGAATGAACAAAACCCTATACTCTAAAAAGGAACCGTAAAACCTCATTATGACGTTTCATTGTAGGGCATATCCAACCCACCCGCAAAAACTCAAATTATTAAGTTTTAAATAGTGAAACCTCAAATTTAATTTTTGGAAAACATACAAATTATACTTAATATTACAGCTAAAATTATTCAACAAACGTATTTTTGTGATACTCTCAAATATGATCAATTAATGCATTTCGAAGTGATAAATGTGCTTTTTTTTTATCTTAAGATTGATAAATATATATAGGATATAAGTTAAAAATTGTTTAATTGTCAAAACTAATGAAATATTTATTTACAGATCACTACATTACAAAATAAAAGATGAAACCGCAAATTCGAGGTTTTGAGGTTTCGTTTGGAGTGAGCCAAATCTCAAAAATGAGGTTTTGAGGTTTCTTTTGGAGATGCTAAAACCTAAAATTTGAGATTTCGTCTTTTCTTTTACATCGAATGATCTTAATCAAACATATATAGCGAGATGAAGTGGTCAAGAAATTAAATTATGATTTTGTGAATTTTTCTAGATATATGTGATTTTTTTTGGATTATATATGAACTTATCATATTAAGGAAATTTAATAATATTGGTTGTCTCGTATAAAGAAATTTACTAACATCGAATATTCTTTTTTTCTCTCGTTTAATGTGTAATCAATAAGCACAAGCCTACTACCAAAAGAAACGTTCAAAACAAGATTGAAAAACAAAAGACAAAAACCAATCCATGGTTCTATGTCTCTGAGGCTACACGTAAGCAAACGACAAACGTGTATACGGTTGTATGGCCACGTTTTTTTCTAAAGAAACCATAAGAGATTCTTTCCTTTACAAAAATTTTAACTTGGAGCCATAATTTCATTATTCAACAAACCAAAAGAAAATTAGAATGGAGCCAAAACTCAAATAAACAGTCCATTAATGTTCTATATATATATATATATATATATATATATATATATATATATATATTATTAGTAATACAGATTTCCAAAATTTAGTAAATTTCATCAATGGCTTCTCACAATTTTTATCTAAATTGTCCATCTTAAAATTATGAACTTTTATTTGATCTCAATAAAAGTCCATCAAGAGGATCTACTACGGGGGAGAGTGATGCAGTTCTATTTTATGGACTCGAAACCATAAATTCATGTACTTAGTTTTTGTGTTTTTATTTAATTATCATATTTTTATCATTGATAAATATTTAGGCATTTCATAAAAACTGGAAAGTTCATTATTATTTTTTAATTATTTATGTTTCATAAAAAATTGAAGAACACTTGTTTTTCTTATCATAGTATTTTATTATTGATAGAAGATTAATATATTACTTTTAATTGTTATATGCACAAATCTTTTGAAATAATACTATACTTATAGTGTAATGTTTTTAAAATATTTGTAATAGGATAAAATATTGAGATGTCACAAGGTCATCAAGAACCTAGTGCTCATAAAAAATGACAATTGAAAAAAGAATAGAGATTTATCTTGCTCTTTTGGAAATAAGTGTCAACGGAAAGTTGAAGAAAACTATTACAACAGAAGTGTCTAATTTATTCTTTGTACCTTTACAAGCAGTCCAACGAATTTGGAAACCGAGGAAAAATATTACAAATGGCGAAGTTGTTGATGCATCGCATAAAAAAAGGATAATTGTGGTAAGAAGAAAATGCAATTTGGCTTTCATCGACTTGCTGACATTCCATTCCATCGTCCAAAAAAATTAAAGTCGTTGGCAGCTTCTTTAGATGTATAACAAATAATTAGATTGTCTCATTAAGCGGCATACAAATGCTATCAAGACATTTTTGAGAGAAGATAATATGAGAGATTGGTTAGAATTGTGTATCTCCATGCTTGGCAGTAGTACTTTTCCCGATCATCTGAAGTTTGTTGATATGTATAATATGGTGCATATTGATGAAAAATAGTTTTATATGACAAAGAAGACAAAGACTTATTACTTGCTTCCTATTGAAGAAGAGACACACCGTACATGTTAGAGTAAAAACTACATTGGAAAGGTAATGTTTTAGCTGCTATGGATCGTCCAAGATTTGATGGAAAAGGAAATGAGACTTTTCCTGGAAAAATAGGAGTGTTTCCATTTGTTACATTGCAACCAGCTCAAAGACAAAGTAGAAATCGAGAGGCAAGAACTTTAGAATTAAACCCAATGACTTCCATCAAGAGAGAAAATATAAAGGAATTTTATTAAGAAACATATCCCTAAAATTCGTGAGAGATGGCCACAAGAAAATTCGGCATAACTTTTTTTATTCAACAAGATAATGCAAGAACACATGTTGAACCGAAAAATGAAGAATTTCAAGTAGCTGCTTCTGATCATGAATTTGATATTCGTTTGATGTGTCAGCCAC
Source organism: Orychophragmus violaceus (assembly GCA_030180135.1). NCBI lineage: Eukaryota > Viridiplantae > Streptophyta > Magnoliopsida > Brassicales > Brassicaceae > Orychophragmus > Orychophragmus violaceus. Next base: position 83,116,343 of record CM058231.1, read on the forward strand.
AAAATTCGCCAAACTTGAACATTTTAGATCTTGGATTTTTTAATGCGATTCAAACACTACAACACAAGGTGCATCCCAAGACGATAGAAGAACTTGTTTTTGCGGTTGAAAATTCATTCAATGAATATCACTCAAAACAAGTTAACCGGATTTTTCTGACTCTACAATCATGCATGCTAGAAATAATGAAAGTCCGAGGCGCCAACAAGTATAAAATCCAACATTTAAAGAAATCTATTTTGGAGAAAGAAGGTAATCTATCTTCACAAATGGCTTGTGATCCTATTTTATTACAAGATGTAATCAATTACTTAGCTACATAGTTTTTTCTTTATGTTATGTTTGTTTTTATTTCTCTAAGAGTTTGTATGATTTTGTTTAAACACCTGGTAAATTTTAGTTTAAGAAGATCTTACATTCGTTAAAATATTTTACACTTACATCAAAAAAAAAATTAAATTCACAAATTGCTACAACTTTACATTAATAAAAGAGTTTATTTAAATTTTATAGTATGCATTCTATCTTCTTCCCATTTCATATTCTTTCACGTTGATGTTCATAACAAAAAGAAACCAAAGTCATAAGAGACAAAATAAGAATACAAGAAATTATTTAATAAAACTGAGATGAAAGGTATACAAAATAAAAGGTCAATAAGAAAAAATCAAAACTAAAAAAACTTGGGCATATCTATCTTCATTATAGTGAGTATAGCTTCTTCAATATCAGGGTCAAAATCTCAAATGCATCTGTCTCTGAAAGGAAAATCTCAAATGACCATATTATAAACTTAATTTCTTCCAATATTTTTTACAAAATTCGAAAATAAGGTAAATTACCTTAAGCTCAAGCTATTTTCTAAAAATTACACCTTATATCTGAGGTTTATCCACCCACCCATCTCTATCGGGTCTAACCCAAAAAAAAACTGAACCCAATTTTTTTAACAAAATTCTTTTTTTTTTTAACTTAACTAATTTTTCCTAATTGAAAAGAGCAATCTCTAATTACTCGAAATCAAAAATCCTTTTCAATAAAGCTCTGACTCTTCTTTTCATTCATATCTCTTCGTAAAACTAGCGAATTATCGAGGTATCATCTGTGAATTCGAGCTAGGATTCGTTTTTGAATTTTGGGGTAATAGTGGCAGAACTAGGTAAAACTATGTTGTTGTTTTTGTTTTTGAAGATATCCACGAGGTGTTACATAGACGAGGTTTTATAAACTCTAAAGAGCTTGAATCTCACTAAGAGGGAGAGGAATTGGTTTGAGAACCATCCGCAGTTCAAACATTGTTTTCACAGGGTCATCAATCACAAAGGTCAAGGCTGGAAACACATCTTTCACTGAATTGGTAAACCTGGTAAAGACAATGGAGACCTGTAGAAGGTGATTAGGGATATGGTAGATGGGTTGGAGCAAAGGTTGTTGCCACTAGAAACGAATGTGAAGGATCAATGAGGAGAATAAATTTAAGTTGTTGTTTGGACCTTTAAAATTGTATTGAAAATATGTTGTTTTGGTTTTTGAACTCGTACTAATGTTTGTTTGGATTTTTTGAATTGTCATAGTATCTCAGTACTAGGAAAGACAATGTTAATTTGTTGTGTGTTTGCAATTCTGTTATCTTTGTCTTTGAATTTGATTTCATGCATAGTACTAGTATTACTTGGAAAAACTATGTTGTCCATGTACATATATGAATCATTTATACTAGTAATTCTAGTATGTATCTATAATCAATATGTGAGTTGACGAAAATGAGAGGAAATTGTCGATGAAAATGAGAGAAGGAAGAGAGAGATAGAGGAAAATGTTGGATGACAATGAAGAGAGATAGAGAGAGAGATACGGAGAGATGTAGATAAAAATAGAGTTATAGAGAGAGAGAGAGAGAGAGAGAGAGAGAGAGAGAGAGAGAGAGAGAGAGAGAGAGAGAGAG